>OY987331.1:86062422-86666379 GCA_963920685.1 Polydrusus tereticollis | reverse complement strand
AAGTTAAAAATCAAGAATATTGTTTAGATTTCGTAGTTGTATCTACAGACTCTCCTACCTTAATTGGTTTAAATAGTTGTATTATGCTTAAACCTTATCAAGAAGATTGATGTTGTTAGTGAAAATGTCTTGGTTAACCAATTTTCTGGTGTATTTAAAGGGATAGGTTGCATTCCAGGTCAATATCACATTAAATTAAAGGAAAATCCACAACCTGTTATACACTCCGCAAGAAAAATTCCATTTCCTTTAATTGAAAAATTTAAAAATACATCCCATCCCATTGTTTTGGTTGTTAAAAATGATCAATCATTAAGAATATGTCTAGACCCTAGCGATTTGAATAAAAATATTCGCAGAGAACATTTTCCCCTGCCAACTTTCGATGAAATAAGTGCTAAACTTAGTGGAGCAAAAGTGCTTTCCACACTTGATGCAATGTCAGGGTTTTGGCAGATTAAGCTTGATAAATATAGTTCGGATCTGTGTACTTTTGCGACGCCGTTCGGACGCTATAGTTTTTAAGACTTTCATTCCGTTTAAGCTGTGCTCCAGAAGTTTTTCATGACAAATTTAAAGAAATATTCGATTTGCCCGGCGTAGAGATTTATCTAGATGATATTTTAATTTGGGGTACTACTAAGGCTGAACACGATGAGCGCTTAAATAATGTTCTTGAGATTGCCCTAAAAAATAACATAAAATTTAACCAAAGTAAGTGTAAAATAGGACTTAATAATATTGTTAACATGGGTCATAAAATTTCAAAGTCCGGTTTTAGAGCAGATTATTCTAAAGTAAAAGCCATAACAAACATGCAAATTCCCAAAAATAAGAAAGATTTACAGCGGTTTTTTGGGGATGGTGACTTATGTAGGAAAATTCATAAGTCACCTTTCTACAATTACTGCGCCCCTACGGGAATTATTAAAGAAGAATATTGCGTGGGTATGGGAAAAATGTCATGAAGATGCTTTTAATGTTCTAAAACAGTAACTAATTAGGCATCCCATTTTGCAGTTTTATAATCCTTCGTTGCCAATAATAATTTCGGCGGATTCGTCAAAAAATGGGGTAGGCGCTGTACTGCTGCAAAATGGATTTCCCTGTATGTATGCATCAAAATCTTTATGTGATTTTCAATTAAACTGGGATCAAATAGAAAAGGAGTTATTTAGTTCAGTATTTGCCTGTGAAAGATTTCATCAGTATATTTTTGGCAATTTACTATGGAAACTGATCAGAAAGCTTTAACACAGCTTTTTAAAAAACCCTTGCATAAGTGCCCTCTGCGTATACAAAGAATGTTTATTAGATTGCAAATATATGACATAAAGCTGGTTTATATACCAGGAAATTAATTTTTGCGGATACTTTATCACGAGCCTATCTCTCTGACGATTCAAAAAGCAATGACTGCATTGAAGATGAAATTGAAACACAGATTTGTTTATTACGCTACAGTTTAAATGCCACTGATGAAAAAATTTCAGAAATAAATTTTTATACGGCTCACGATCAAGAATCAGCAATTTGGTTAGATTATACGAAAAATGGTTGGTCAAAAACATATACACAGGTAAATCCGTTGATTAAATTTTATTTTAAATTTAAAAACGATATCACTGAAGCTAATGGTATATTATATAAAAGTAGAATATTAATTGTTCCACCAAGTTTACGCAAGAACATATTAGATAAAATACACTATAGTCACTGGGGAATGACAAAATGTAAAAATCAGGCCCGTGAATGTTTTTTTTTTGGCCAAATATGACGCGTGATATAGAAAATTTAATTTCCGGTTGTGTAACGTGTCCAACTTTTGAGAAAAATAAACCAAATGAACCTATGTTGCCCCATGAAGTACCTACTTTGCCATGGGAAAAAGTTGCCTGCGATTTATTTTATTTTGATACTGAGCTATTTTTACTGGTTGTAGATTATTTTTCTAAATATATTGAACTAGCTAAATTAGTAGATGGTCAGTCATCTAATGAAGTAATTTTGCATCTTAAATCTATCTTTAGGCATGGTATACCAAAATGTGTCATTACAGATGGGGGTCCACAGTTTAATTGTATATATTTTAAGCAATTCTCAAAATCATGGAATTTTAATCATACTATGTCAAGTCCTTTGTACCCTCAATCGAATGGCTTAGTAGAGAGATACGTTCAAACATTAAAAAATAGGTTATATAAGACAAAACATGGAAGCAAAGATTTGTATCTTACACTATTATCTTATGGAAATACCCCTATTGATTGTAATCTAGAATCTCCAGCTCAAATTTTAACGAATAGGAGATTAAGAGGTACTCTGCTTATCGAAAAAGCTCTGTTTGAACCAATAAAGTGTGATAACTCGCGGATAAAAGAGTTGTTAAAACAAAGACAAGTGATAAAAAAACAAAACTATGATAGAAAGTGTAATGTGCAAAATAATAGGTTTAGCAAGAACCAACAGATTCTATACAAAGCAAGATTAAGTGATAAAAAATGGCAAAAACGTTACATAAAAAATAAAGATAAATTTAAACCAAGGTCGTTTGATATAAAAACGGATAATGATAGAGTATTGTAAAAAATACAAAATTTATTAAAATGTATCCTGTAAATTATGTTTTTTCTTATGTTGATTCGGAAAACGAAAGTATATTAGGATTAGATGATAAAAGCGGAAATGATCAAGGCTCAAGTTTGGACGACGACATTATTTTTGTACCTACAACCACCAGATCGGGAAGAGTAGTTAATCCTCCTCAAAGTTTACGTTATGATTCCTAATGTCTGTGGTCCAGAGTTTAGTTTTGAATAATTTGGTGTTTAGCGTTAATTTAGAGTAATTATAGAGTTTTCTGTTTCTTTTGTTTTTCAGGAGAATGTCATATAATAATATGTGTACTAGAAACCATAGTTTTATTAAGCTGAAATGAACTTTATATAGGTACACTTTTTATTGTATTGTGTTCTTATCAGCATTGGGTATCTGGGCATGGAATTTCAATAGAATTCAGTTTATTGGAAACGGTCTTTTATTTCACACACTATACTATTTAAAAAATAGCCATATTTTATTACAATATATGAAAAAATGTAATACAATAAATTAAATAAAAGGGTTTCAATAAACCTTCTGTGCATTTATTTAGATAAACTTCTTGTAACTGGTGATTTTGAATTGTAAGTTAATTAGCTTTACCCATATGTTTTTTACAAATAAACAGGCAAGTTAAAACAAAGCGACGATAAAAGACCGGAAGTCACTGTTTAACAAGTGTTGTTTACATAATCGGACATAAGTTGTCTCATTAGCTTCCCTAAGTTATTGACTTCCTTAAATCTTCATGATTTACGCATGTAAAAAGTTTACATGTATAAAGGGATTTCACTTAAAACTCCGAGGGCCTATATCTGGAAAACAAATGGATATATCTTGATTTCGTAATAAGTCGTCGTTAGAAAGGATAACTTTGCATTTGTTAGAGATACCATCAAAGCAACCTGTTCGACGCCCTGAGCATCACGACGCGTCAAGAACATAAATCAATTGCAGGTATAGGGTGTATAGTTTTCGACACTCTCGAAGGGTATCTCCGGTATTAGTACAAATAGAATATTGCGGTTTTTACAAACCTATACCACTTTTTTGTGAAATAAACGATGTCGTAAACAGATGTATGTAATCTTGATTTTTGAGATACAGAGCGAAATTGAAAATGGTGCACTGTCAGAACCCCCTTGTATTTCAATTATCTTATACCTTAACGAACATTTAAAAGGGGGGTGCTACACAGGTTTTTACGTAGAATTTAGTGGCATAGTTAGTTTTTTACGGGTATCCCCATTTTTGAGAAAAATAAAATATAAAAATTTATATTGTTTATAAAACAAGCTTCAATGGGCAGTAGGCCTTGGATTTTGTTTCATTAGAACAATAAAATAGTGGTATGAAATACATATTTTTTATTTATAGATTTGTTGAAAATGGTTGCAATTCTCCCTAATTCAAGGCAGTCACATATCTGTAAATCTCAAGGCGTTTAAAATTATTATTCCCTGATGGTAGCGTATTCGACGTTAATGGCGTCAGTCAACGAGACAATCCACAAATTGTTTTCTTGCATAAAAGAACGTCCTCTAATCATTAATCAGCTAAAATATTTTCAATAATTGCGGTGTTGCAGCTTCTACTAGTAACAACTTTGATATTTGAAACGGAAAACCCTATATATAAACCTTATTTCACAATCTCTAGTAGTTTATTAACAACTTTCTTTATTATTGCCCTATCTATATCTTGCAATATTTTAGAAATATTAATTAATTATCGGAATTGGCCTCCGACATCACCTGATCTTAATTCATTCTATTTTTACGTATAGTGCATGTTTTTTTCAAATAAATGCCTATATACATCAGGGACTTGACTAGTTAGGCATAGATATGGTAAGTACATATGCAAAACAATGTTTATCAGCTTTTCAATTCAGTAAATATATAAAGAGCGTTTCTTTTGAAAAAAAATCGACTTTTAGACATTTTTTCAAGTAACCAAAATATGTAGTTGAATTTTTAGACCACCTGGTATATTGCAACTAAGATTAGAGCGTAAAAAGTCTCCGGGTATTGCCTAACTCCTTAACCAGTTTTATTGTCTCAGTTCAAAAATATCAGCATTTTTTATATATATTTTGTATATCAAGAAATTGTTTAGTTTCCTTATTTTTCACTTTCCTTTTATTTATTTATTTTTCTTCCTAGATGCTGAGGTAAATCTAGGATAATGCTTGCACTTATCTTTATGTAACACACCTATTCCTAATAATAAATACAAGCAATAAACCCTTAACATCACGCGACTTTCCTTGAATTACTAAAAGGACAATAAAATATAGATCCGCCATCTGCTGATCGAAGGGATAATTTAAACCGACTGGCTGTCGAACACACAGGGTGTTTATAAATTCACGACACACTTTAAAATGTTTTCTTTTAAATTGTCGTCTTTCAGTAAGTGGCAAAAACTTGCCGTGTTTACGAAGTACCGAATTTCGTTTATGGACAATGAGAATTTTTTTATTGACGAGCTTGTCTTGTTTGTCTTTGTCAGACTTTTTTGGGGTTGCTGGGTCAATTCTATTATTTTATCTGTCTACTATACGCAAATATTTTTAATATTCATTAATATGTAGTTTTCAAAATGTTTATCAATGTACCGTAGTAGCATTCCGGATTCTCGTTTTACCGACACCGGCTGTACAATGCCAGTTTAAACTCAATTTGAAGTTTAGGCTCAGTTTAAGAAATAGTGTATGTCGTTCAATGCGAGTTCAATACTAAACTTGGTTCAGTTTCGTCTAATTTGGCGGATCAAGTTAAGCAGTCAGTATTCTAAGCCTAAATTCAGTTCTCCGCCTTTAATAATAATAGTAAAGGTATTTTTATTATGAAAACATATATAACTACAAAGAATACAAGGCAATACAAACAGAAGCAAGGCGCAGTCTAGCCTAAGCGGCTACTCTACTGAACCCCGCACTGCTTGCTATTTATTAATTAAATTAAATAATATAAAAAAAATTATGCTAAATGTACACATACAGCGTGTAACAGAAGTATGGAACGCTTTAAATATCTTTAATACCGTTTGTCCGATTTAGCTAAAATTCGGTATCCGTATATAAGAGGTTATCGCAGAGCTGCTGGTGACATTTGCAATGTTGCCAAATTTACAGTTTTTTAGCAATTTAAAATATTTTTTTTTTAATGGAACACCCTATATAATATTAAAAAAAATTATTCCGCAACAAATTCTAAATAACTTTTATATAAGTTACTTAATGTCCAAATCTAGCCATTTTTTTGATATTGGGGTTTAAATATCATAAGAACTTCTTATCCAAGAAAACTGATAGAGATATAAGTACGTCTTGGAAATTTGTGCGACATTGACAAACTTTTCAGAAGGTATTTGTGCTTCATAATTTATCAGTTTCAATAATTCTTAAAATGGATTTACTAACGGAAACACTGCGAATAGAAATATTAATGATATTGGGTTACGGGGATCGAAGGCGAACACAGCAGGAGGGTGCTGAGATTTTTAATGATAAGTATCCCAACCGAAATCCAATAGCAAGGTGCACAGTAAGCAAAGTTTTAAAGAAATATAACGAAACTGGCCATGTAAAAGACATTTCAAAATCTAGGCGTCCAAAAACTGCGACAAGCGGCGATAAACCTTTAGATATTTTGCTTAGCATAGAGGAAAATCCACACCTCTCTACTCGAATTATTGGCCTCGATTACAACACATCGCACATGTCGGTAGATCGCGTATTAAAGTGTGAGAAGTTCCACCCATCCAAAATTCACCTGGTTCAAGAACTCTCTAAGGATGACTTTGACAGGCGTTTAGAATTCAGTGAGCAAATGATGGATTTGTGTAATGCTAATCCAAATTTTATTAATAAAATAATGTTTTCCGTTAAGTCGACGTTCTGTCTTAATGGAAATGTCAACCGGCATAATATTCGCTATTGGTCCAAAGAAAATCCTCATTGGATTCGAAATCAGCACAACAAATTTCCGCAAAAAAATAATGTTTGGGCAGGCGGCAGGCATTATAGGACAAAGGATAATTGGTCCATTGTTTATGGATTATAATTTAAATGGCGATAGATATTTTCAGCTCTTAAGAAATTAAATTGTTCCTGCTCTTGCGATCCTATTTCCAAATCCTCGTAAGTCAGTTTCATTAAAGTAAATTAAAACTGATTATCAATAAGCAAAATTAACCACCACATTACGTCAGACAAGTACGGGAGTATCTAAATGAAGTATTTTTTGAAAGATGGATAGGGAGACGGGGTACAATTGACTGGCCAGCTTGGGCACCAGATCTGACTCCGCTCGATTATTTCTTGTGGGGGCATTTAAAAAATGTGGTCTACAAGACAAAGCCACATGATATAGAAGACCTAAAGCAAAGAATTGAAGTTGAGTGCCGACGAATCGAAGAAACAGATATTCTTTCTAATGTTTTAAATACTTTTCCACAATATTTAGCATATTGTCAAGAAGTAAATGGAAGGCACTTTAAACATCTAATTTAGTTTCTTTATTCTGTAATAAGTAAGTTTAAACAATAATTACCTTACAATAATGTTTCAATAAATTCTCAATTTTCAAACTCGAATATTAAAATAATGGCTAGATTTAGACATATAAAAAAAAAAATATAAAAGTTATTTAGAATTTGTTGCGGAATCATTTTTTGGAATAATATATAGGGTCTTCCATTTAAAAAAAAATATTTTAAATTGTAATTGTAAAAGGAAGGTTTTTTAAAACTTTTCCTATATACAGGGTTGGGCAAATGTTCCGGAACGGCTTAATTACAAGCGAACGAAAAGTGATATCGAATCGGGGTTTTGGGCAATCTATAGGACAAAAATTTTACTATTTGACTGGTATACCATATGTCAGTAATGTCACCAACTGTCAAGTGTCGACGATATTTTTTTATTTTTTTAAATGGAACACCCTGTATATTATCAGATATTCTAGATCTTCAATAAATTACAAATATTTTTCATATAGCATACCATATGATTAAATTCAACTGTTTCGGAAATACGGGCAAATGAATGTAGTACATTTTATTTAAACAAAACCAAGGTAATAACTTTAAAACACAATAATATAAAATAATGGTTATTTAATTAAATGTTCAAAATGTCGTCCTTCAGCCACCTGACAGTGTCCAATCCTGTCGGAAAATTCAGAACGCACGTTTTGCAAATGTTCACGAGAAATAACATGCACAGCCTCTAAAATTCTGTTTTGAAGATCCTCCAAAGTCTTAGGTTGTGTACGATATACGACAGTCTTTAAATGACCCCAGAGGTAGAAATCTAGAGGTGTTAAATCTGGAGATCTAGGAGGCCATTCAATGGACCCTCTCCTACCTATCCACCTTCCAGGAAAAGTTTGATCTAAATAATTTCTGACATGTATACCAAAATGAGCTGGCGCCCCATCTTGCTGAAACCAAATGTCATTCGCTAGTATTTGATCGTTAACCTGATCATGATATAAATTAATCAAATTTGGTATAATTCTATTTCGAAGCAGATCTAAGTAGTAAATAGATGTCAAGTTTCCAACAAGGAAGAAAGGCCCAATAATATGGTTTCCAATTATACCTGCCCACACATTTAATTTTTGGGGGTGTTGCGTACGGTGCTCAATCATCCAATGGGGATTATGGTCTGACCAGTATCGACAGTTGTGCCTATTGACGAAACCATTAAGACAGAATGTAGCCTCGTCAGAAAATAAAATACGACTTACAAAGTTAGGTTGTAGGTCTATGTAGTCCATTATTTCTTGACAAAATTGCATACGCCTATCAGGATCGTCCTCTGATAGTTCTTGAAGCAAGCTGACTTTATAAGGAAACATTTTATTTTTTTTTGAGGATTCTTCTAATTGATTTTTCGCTGTTTTCATGTGCAAGAGCAAGCTTTGGAACTGACGTCTGTGGTTCTTCTTGCAGGGCAAGCAAAACATCCAGGGATTTCTCGTCATTTGTAGCAGTTTTCGGACGACCTGTTTTTGGCAAGTTTTTTACCGTACCCGTATGCTCAAAGTTATGGAATATTCTATTAGCAGTTGATTTAGAAATGGGATCTCGAACAGGAAAACTTTGATTGAAAAGGTCGGTTGCTTCTTGAAAAGATCTCCGTCTATCCCCATATCCTATCATCATAAGCAGAGTAATCCGTTCTTGTTCAGTTAGCTGAACCATAGTTTTATCAGTTATATCAGAGGTTTAGTCGATAAATAAAAAACTCGCACAACTCACTTAATACAAATAAATAAAAATTAAATAGGAAATGTGTCAGAGTGACACTTGGGAGTCATGGAAACTAAGACTTTTATTTGGAATGTCATAATAAAAGAAATATGTTGCTTGATTTTTAAACAAAATGTAATATGGGCTTTCTAGATTCATTTGCCCGTATTTCCGAAACAGTTGAATTTAATCATATGGTATGCTATATGAAAAATATTTGTAATTTATTGAAGATCTAGAATATCTGATAATATACAGGGTGTTCCATTTAAAAAAATAAAAAAATATCGTCGACACTTGACAGTTGGTGACATTACTGACATATGGTATACCAGTCAAATAGTAAAATTTTTGTCCTATAGATTGCCCAAAACCCCGATTCGATATCACTTTTCGTTCGCTTGCAATTAAGCCGTTCCGGAACATTTGCCCAACCCTGTATATTTCAACGAACACAATCTATACTTTAATTGCTTAACAAAATTAAAGAAAACTTCTCTCCTTCAGAGGTCATAATATTTTATTATCCTACTTAGATATGTTTCACTTATCTAAATTACAAAACTCAATCTTAACTTTACTTTTCATTCCTCATAATTAACCATCTAATACACCAAGTCTCCAGCCTTTCTGTTGTACTCATTTATTTGAGACATCTTATTTCGATGTTAAAACTCGATGTTGGTATCCCCTGAAGATGAGTACATAAGTAGGTACTCGAAACATGTCGTGAGCTTAAAAAACTTTTTTATGTTAACAATTAAACTGTGGAGGAAGACTGTATTGTTTTATTTTATATTACATTGACTCCACTGAATGTATGGACTATTTTTTCAACTTCAAATTCAAATCTTCGTTTAGTAAATTTGATACGTTTATATAGTCATGGCAGTCAAAATGAAGGAAAATTTGTGTGTCATCTGCATATGCCTGGACCTTACAGTGCTTTAGGGATTTTAAGATATCAGAAGTATAAATATTAAAGACTAGAGGCCCTAAAATAGATCATTGAGGCACACCAGACAAGATTTTAATTTGTTTTGAGTAATTGTTTTTATAGACAACTTTTTGAAACCTGTTGTTAAAATATGATGCAATAAGATGTAAGGATGATTCTTCAAAGCCATAATATTTCAACTTTTATGACAGATATATTATAACCTTTATAATTTTTGGCTTCTCAAATTAATATTTTTTGTCATTATCTGCAACAAAGAAAGAATATCAAAAGGATGACTGAACAACTAGATTTAAATTTATTGGAATTAGCTGATGATGAGGAATTTGTTTCAGTAGTAGTAGATATTTTGCGAACCTTCAGAAGGCAACTCCAGATATACACACCAAGAAAAGATAGCTTCTTAATATTGAATGAAAATGAAAAATGAAAACAAGAAGTAAAATGAACTGTTTCTGATATTAAATTCAAATAAAATATGGCTTTATTGGTTGCAATTTGCAAGGTTTGACAACAAATACTCAACAACCAAGGATGAAGTTTGGCATAAACATGTTTTATGTTTTTATGGAAATTTTGCTTTTAGACTTAAACATGCAAGATTTGTATTTTATATTATATAAATAAAAACCGTATATTCAACAATGAATAGGTAAAACAATTTAGAAATATTTCAAAGAAGTAAAGAAACAAATTATTTATTAATAATTAATAATGGTCTTACATGATCCATAAACGTTTGTGCAGTTCAATTTTAATTTTACTATGAATCAGTCGCTTTAAGAAATCTGGAACGTCGTTATAAGACGCAGTAAGGTATTCTGGTATGGTGTAATGAATATTGAATCTTTGTTTCGAGTATTATTTCTTAAAAGATTAACCCTAAATTTGATGCTTTCATACAAATATTTAAACATTATCCAAGCAGGGAGAAAATTCTGGAGAACAATAATTAAAGCAAGACATTACAAGGCACTCACGGAGAAGCTTTTAACCAAGCGTGATAATACTGATCTACGGGGATATAAGAGCTTTAAGCGCAAATAAGAAATTTTTAAACATGTTATAATATGGGAACGATGCCGGAATCTATTGTCCACGACCAAGCCCAAATTTCTTTTAGTACTGATGAGTGGCAGTTCTTGATTACAAATTTTTATTTGTTCAGACTCCGCACTGACTTCCAAAAAACAATTATCGAAGACTTTGAAGTATTCAAATGTAGTTGATACTTGCCACAATAATATGCATGGTCCTGTGCTAAGCTCCTTTTCGAATATACAGCGTGTTTCACAAAAGCTAGACACACATGTTTGTTAATAGAACACCTTATATCTTTAATATTTTGGATTCTACATAAAACTACAATTATTTTTTGATTATCAGTCAGAGTGTAGTTGATCAACTAACTAGTTTCAATATTTTTACTCGATTTTGTTTTCCCCTGATGATGGATGTTTAAACGTCCGAAACATGTAGGGATTAACACCTGATAATTTAATACAATATTTGTGGAGGAAGACTAAGAGCTTTTTATTTCATATCATTTCAACTCCACTGCAAGAATGGACTACTTCTTCAATTTTCTTAAGAATTGTCGGGTCGGGTTTTCCTGCCCCTAATGGAAGGTGTTTTTAGCATTAATATTTACTAAAAATTCCGATGACGCGTGACCGCGGTTGTTTAATGGATGGGTCGGTATAGAGTAGTATAAAATAATGGGATTTACATTTTAAATATGGGGAATTCATAACCGGTCGTTTAACGCTGGTGGTCACTTTATAGAGTCGCTCGCAAACAGAGGTTGAGGGAAGTGCCATAAAATAATTATTCAAATATACCAGATCGAAAACAAGAGTATGATATCGGCAGAATATTATTATTTAAAACAAATAATTGTTGGAGTTGACACTTTAATGCCTTTTTCAACAATTGTAATATGTTAGCAATATTCTTATGGATGAGTCTTTAGATTTATAATTTTTAGATAGGGAGAAGTGCCTTCTTTCATGCCCCGGGAAAGTAGCTACTACTAATTTATTTTAGAAGTGTCACCTGTATGGTGACAATGTCTATAATGCATAAATAGCAAAATTAGGTTTTGTCCATTCATATTTTTTTCTAGATTGGTGGTTTTATACCTTGTGTCTTAGAATATGCTCCCTTACGACATTGTTACAAATACAAGTTTACCAATAACTAACCCAAATAAGTCATTTTCTAGGTAGCTGATTTAAATGCTTAAACCCTCTTTCTTAGGTTCTCGAACATCGTAAGAAGAATAGTAAAGATAGAACCGTTGATTGTAAATTCAAAAAGTAGCCACCTCGTAATACACAATGCCACCACGCACTTCTCTACTTCTCCTTGGTGCTTTTAGTTTTTACCATTTTCTTTATTCCATGAGCATATTTCTTTAAGAACCTTGGTGATCCAGATTCCAGGAAATCAGTTATAACTTCTTAATAATAATCCTTAGAAAACAACAAAAAAACTTTAACACGTATTTAAATCTGTGTAATAGATTCCTTTTCATACAGAGCATGATAAAAAGATACAGTACTTGCCGTAAAAAGGCACATCGCCGTCATATTTGAAATCATTTGCAGGAAGGTTGCTCTTTTAATGGTCGTGTATAAGTTGAATCTCTTGCGATTTTGATAAATGGTTCTAAGATGATGATACTACTTTTATATTATGGTAGTAGTGCTTAGTGTTAACAGACGTTGATTGTATTTTAAACTCTATCTTTGATTTGCTATAAGGAAGAAATACGCAATAAAACGTATGGTGCAAAAAACTTGAATTTATTATGTTTAATAGTCTCAATTTTAAATTGTTTATTGATAAATAAGAACAACTTTCCGATTTAATACGCAATTTACTAAGGCTTAGGTATTTTACTTATTTTTACAAAACTATTAGTATCGAAGAGTCGTGTAACTTTGTTACGGTTTTACAATTTTTCCAGTATTTTTTTTATGTGTTCAACAAGGGGGAGGGGAGGAAGTTCAGCCATAGAGAGAAAGAGAGAATCAACTATTTTTTCTTGGGTGGGCTAGGTTAAGTGTTAGCACCGCAGGCGACATTTTTTTGGGATCATGCTCGCCCAAATTTCGTCAAGAGTTCACTTCAGCCTACTATAAAGTAAAACCTGTAGGTACTGATTGTGAACTCTGCACAGATTGAGTTACTTGGTATTTCTTGTGTTGTGGTCTCAATCTATTATTCGCCCAGTGGTGATATGTCGGCATTTTTGGATATAATAGGTTGCTTGTTGGACGAAATATTTCATAGGACTACAACCATATATGTATGTTGAGATTTTAATGTGAGATTCGACGCGCCTAATGGGAGTGCAGAGGAAGTGATTGAGCTTTTTTCGACATAATAACCTAAAGGCAAGCATCTCAGGTTTGACTAGAGCGACGAATTCCTGTGGTGGACAATTAGTTAACATTTTTTCTCCACGACCACTACTGAATGCAATAATTCCAAAATCATTTTTGATAATAGAATGTAAAAATTCTCGCTCTTGACTTGGAATATTTATTCTGAAACAGTTGCTTCTTATGCGTTTTGCGTGTATTTTCATTCCATAAAAAGATACGGAATGAATATTCTGTAATAAAATTGATCTAAGCGACATAGGTTGCCATGAATTTCGAAACTGTCAGTGTCAGATAAAAATGGCCGCGTTGTAATAATTATTTTCAGACAAATTTTAGTGCAAGTCAAAAAATGAGTGAAAAATCGGATGAATCAGATATGAAACTGGCTAATACTCCACCTGAAATTACGAATATTGCGAATAAATAACTTAATTGCTTTGTACAGATTTTATTTGTTTTTATTCGTACTTTTTGGTCGTGGAGAAAATATAGTCTGCTACTCGGTTAGAATGAAAATTCGATTCCAACCTCGTTACAGAATCTACTATTCTACCCTTGACGATGATGAGTTAAGGGCGTAATATATGCAAAGTGCATATACACTGCGTCCATAAAGTCTTGCACAAATTCATTTAAAATTCAGGGGCTTACTTTTTTTAAAAACGCTCGGACACGTCAATTAGTACTTTTGTTTGCGCATTTTTTAACGTAAAATGTTTTTATACAGGGTGTCGCACGTATGAGGTATGAGGTCATCAAGGATTTTTTTAATGGAACACCCTGTATATTATATCAATTTTATAATAAAACGCATATTTTCCACAAATTATTATTTTATGAGCATATTTTTATGTTTTCGGCGTTGTTAACAAATTAAAAACGCCCGGTTATGAAAGCTCGTAGACTCATAGGTTTAATGTCCAGTCCGGCATTATTTCAGGGATTTTCCAATCTGAAGATAATTATATAATTATTAATATTTACATTTTGGTTATACACAAGGTATTTATTGGGGTTTCCGGGTTTTTTAGATATATTGTTAAGGGTTACTTATTGTCATTTAATAATGCCTTATTAATGCCTGCTTAACACTGTATTTATATCAGGTTGTAACACGTGCTATTGTTTAAGTTTGTCGAAATATTTCAGTATTTTCAGTGTGAAACTAGTGATTTCAAATTTGTAATTAAAATGTCTAAAGTGGCGAAAACGTCTCCGTGGATTAAAAATTTCCCAGAGTTAAAGTATAGTAGAGAAAAAGTCTTCTGTAAAGCTTGAGCAAAAATTATTTTTTGTGAAAAGAAGTTCCAAATCGATCAACATTTGAAAACACCGCTGCATAAATCAAAGTTACAAAAAATGAAGTCTGAGCCAGTTCAGCTGAGTGTAAACAACGCATTTCAAAATGTTGGAGAAAAATCGAAATCTGAAAAGGAAATTTTTCAAGAAGACTTATGCAAGGCTTTGGTCGGAGCAAACATGCCCTTAAAAAAATTGCAAAATCCGCAATTTAAAGGATTTTTGCAAAAATATTGTCAACAAACCATTCCTGACGAATTCACGCTTAGAAAGAAGAATGTCCATTCAGTATACGAAACCGTTTTAGAAGAAATTAGAGCTTCACTGTGTGATAAGATTTTTTACATTATTATTGATGAAAGCACAGATGCTTGTGGCAGATATATCGCACATTTTATGATTGGAGCACTTCAAGTAGATTAAGCAACAAACCCATATTTAATAGCTTCTAAGCAGCTAGACAAAACTAATAATGTGACGTAACCCGATTTATTCAGCAGTCCCTATCGAGCTTTTTCTTACCAAATCCAGTCCCAAATGAGAAGTTTTTAGTGCTTTTATCTGATGCAGCACCGTATATGGCCAAAACTTAAGAATCTTTTACCCCAATATGTTACATGTGACTTGTCTTTTACATGGAGTAAGCCGAGTCGCAGAAACCGTCAGAACTGAATATCCTTTAGTAAATAATTAAATTTCAAATGTAAAAAAGTATTTCTAAAAGCACCTCTAGGAGTGCTGATGTATAAGGAGAGATTGCCAGGAGTTAGTTTACCTCCAGAACCTGTAATTACCCGGTGGGGAACATAGATTAATGCCGCAATATTCTACGCAAAACATTTCGAAGCCACTAAAGAACTGATTTTGAATTTAGATGACGATTTGCAGTGTGTCGTGCAAAGTAAAGAATTGTTAAAAAGTGCAATTGTAGTTAACGATCTTCTTTTTATTAATTTCAGTTTTATACCGGACATAATATTCTCGTTAGAGAGTAGAAATTTAAGTTCAAGAGACTCAATTAGTATTGTTGAAACTTTTTCCGCTAAATGTAACAACATTTCTGGTAAAGTAGGAAGTCAAGTATAGGAACGAGTTTGATGTAACTGTAAAAAAAATGAAGCATTTAAATACTTAACTGCAGTAAAAAGCATTTTTGAAGGTAAACCATCCAACGAAGTTGTATCTTGGCCTCATACTTTACTACCTAAGCTGCAGTATTGTCCGATTACATCAGTAGATGTTGAAAGAAGCTTTTCTTTGTATAAACATATTTTTACTGACAGAAGACAATCCTTTTTGTTGATACTTTTAAAAAATATTTAGTAATATATGCCTTTTATACAATTTTAGGTTAAAAAATTGTTTACTTTTGTTTTTCTTCGTTGTTTTTTGCATTTTTTTTTTTAAATAAACATCTTTTTTAGAACCCAATGTGGATATTTGGTCAAAAAAATGCATATAACTGCATACTTTAAAGGCAAACAGGGCATATTATAAGTATACGCATATTTTGGCTGAATTAAGGTGCATATGTTCCGCCCTCTAATGATGAGTATACGAGTGATATTATAGAAACAGATATTTCTGACCATTATGCGCTGGTTTTAGTTTGTAAAAATGTAGGAAAAGAACAAAGGCAGTTGGCGTAGGAACTTCAATGATGAAAATGTTAAAGATTCTAAAAATGCTATTGAGTGTGAAAGTTTGAATAATGTAGAAGTAATTTCTTTTGGCGAAGAGAAGTATGACCTATCTCATAATATTTTTACTCACTAGTTTAATACATCTATGCCCCCTAAAAAGTCACTATTAAATCTAGTACTGAAAAAAACTGGGTAACAGATTGTCAATGAATTTTCGTGACATGTATGCTCTTGACAAAAGAACGAATGATGAAGATATTTTACACTACTACCAGATTGAAAGAAAGGCGTAAAGAAAATTAGTAAGACATCATAAACAAAGTTTTAACAATAGTATCATATTCTCGTCTAGTAATGTAGGTAAGTCAACTTGGCGCTTGCTCAATAATATTGGGAATAATAACAAAAATGCTAATAGTATTCAGCTTCTACATAACCAGTCGATCATTACCGATGCGAGTAAAAAAACCGAGCTATTTTTAGGGCAGTTTAACCCCAATAGTCTCGCTGACCGAGTAATTCATGGAAATATAGATAATTCTATGGGTTGGGTTCCATATTCCTTTTTTCCTTTACCTACGACTTCAACAGAGGTGGGTCAAGCCATCAAGCTGTTGCCAATGAAGTATTCCACGGGTATTGATGACAAATATGCTCATTTTTGGTTTTAAAATTCAGTTAGATGTTTGTATTGGTTTAGACAAGAAGTTATTTGTTGCCAATTAAACATGATATCTAAGAATATTTCGTCCGTGGGAAGAAACCAGTACGCCAAGTGAATCTACGGGTCGTGATAAAAACCAATTAAAGCGTGATATTTTATCAGTGGACACAAAAAAAGTAATACTCGACGTTTACACCACCCTTCTTGAACGTGGTTTTTCAAAATTTGGTGCAGTGAAGGAAGCGGCAGCTTTGACACGCAGGCCAGTGAGTACAGTGTGGTTTGTTGTAAATAAACCTATAGTGGAGAGAAGAAAGAGGAAATACTGTTTTACTTTTACGAAACTAAACGCGACGGATGTCGATATAATTCGTAGAAAAATATTGTACAGTGTACAGGGAACAAATGATCCCCACTTTAAAAACCCTACTGCAAAGATTAAAAAAGATAATACAAGAATACAGTGTTGTCGTAATCGGCCTGGATAAAAAGTTGGAGGATGGAACGCCTAATTGCAGTCCATTAGACAGGATGGAAGGGATATTATTTATTTGGACGACACGTGGTATGACACACACGAAGTTCCAGATAAAGGTTGGGTAGATCTATTGGGTCAATGCAGAACCAAAGCTTTATCAAATAAAGGTAAGCGTACAACAATAATTCATGCTGGGACAAAAGCCGGATTTATACCAGACGCTTTGGCCATATCAGTCAAAAATATAAAGGACTCCCTTGTTGATTATCACAATAATACTACGGCAGAACTATTTGAAGACTGGTTTAAAAACAAATTAATACCAAATATACCACCAAATAGTGTGATAGTGATGGATAATGCGAGCTACCACAGTCGTAGGTTAAATAAAGTTCCGTGTTCCAATGACACAAATGCTACCATCCAGGACTATATGATGGACAATAATATGTATTTTGAGAAAAGTTACACAAAAAAGCAATTGCTCGAAACATTAAAATCATTTTCAATAAGAAAGCAATATTATTGTGACACTTTGGCGGCAGAAATGGGTCATACCGTGTTAAGACTTCCTCCTTATCATTGCATGTTCAACTCAATTGAACATATTATATGGCACTAGCTGAAAGCATCGGTAAGGAGGGATAATGCTTCGCCAACCTTAAATTCTTCTGTGACAGCTTTAGTACAGTCAGAGATGCAAAATATTCCAAACAAAAGCTGGGAGAATTATGTAGCGCATGTTCAAAAAGTAGAAAAATCATACGTAAATATAGATTTGTTGCCCAGAGAAAGAATTATTGTGAACTGGGATGACGACAGTGACAGTAAAACTGACTTGGGTTAAAATGTAATAATTATTTTTCTGACACGGTACATTTTTGTAGGTATATGTATATTTTGTTTTAATTAATAACCGTCCTATATGTTATAATTTTAGTTGTATTGTATCTTATATACTGTTATATTATTATTTTATTATTATTACGTATTATGAAATTACGTTCAAAATAAATTTTTGCGTTTTCTTTCTAATATAAATAATCAGTACGACACTTTAGTTGCATACAGGTCGATAAAAAACAGTATTTTTTTTTCACGCTTTTTTATATACAGGGTGGGGACTTTAAATGGAACGCTGCTTATAGCTGATCTGAGAATCAGATTTCAGTAAAATACAAAAATACGTCCTCAAAGATTTTGTATGGGCTTCGTTTTTGTTATGTAAAAAAAATTTGGGCCCCAAAGAGGGGGCGCAGCCCTAACCAACTTTTTTTATTAGATTGGAAGACACCACTTGTGACACCTATTTGGAAAGCTCATTGATAAAGGAGTTTGTCAATCAATTTTTTTTGACATCTGTCAAACCATGTGCCAGAAATTTAATAAAATCTAATTTTAAACAATTTGGTAAACAATTATGTTAAAATACCATTAAAACTGTAATGTCATCTTTTTAGCTTAACAATTGTTAGAAATATGCCCCATTAACCTGTTGGCATAGGGTCAACCGTAAGTCAATTATAGTTTTGTTTCCTTGGTAATGCCGCCAGTTTTGTTACGTTTGACAAGCAGGTACTAATTAAAATTTAATTTTTGACGCTTTCATTTAAAAGTTTTAAGAATGTATTTAACTGAAACCTTAAAGATTGAAATACTGATGATGGTCGGGTTTGGAGAAAGAAAACGAAGTCAAGAAGAAGTTTGTGAGTTGTTTCATGAAATTTATCCCGATTGGCTACCTCTGTCGCGAAGTACAGTCAGCAAAATTGAAAAGCAATTTAGGGAATTAGGTCATGTAAGACATGTTCCGAGACGTGTATTTAAATTTTCTTCAAACATTTTTAATACCAGAACTCCAAAGAATATTCCCAAATTATTGAAATCTAGATCGAAGGATATTTTTTCAGCAGGATGGAGCCCCTCCCCACTTTGCAAGGATTGTAAGAGAATTCTTAAACACTGCATTTCCAAATAGGTGGATAGGGCGGCGAGAATTTTTAAAGTGGCCGCCCAGATCACCGGATATTACACCCTTAGACTTTTATTTGTGGGGGATTTAAAAAGAAGGGTACATGTTACCAGACCTAACAATTTGGAAGAGTTGAAGGCAAGGATTCGGGCAGAGATACGTTTAATCACGCCAGAAGTTTTGGGAAGAGTAAGGGAAGAGTTTTACCATCGGTTAGGTTTGTGCCAACTGGTTAATGGGGCACATTTTCAACAATTATTATAAAGTTAAAAAGATGACATTACAGCTTTAATGTTACGGTTAATATAATTGTTTAAAATTAGATTTTATTAAATTTCTGGCACATGGTTTGACAGATGTAAAAAAAAATTGATTGACAAGCTCCTTTTTCAATAAGCTTTCCAAAAAGGTGTCAGTGGTGTCTTCCAATCTTATAAAAAAAGTTGGTTAGGGCTGCGCCCCCTCTTTGGGGCCCAATTTTTTTTTTACATGACAAAAACGAAGCCCATAAAAAATCTTTGAGGACGTATTTTTGTATTTTAGTGAGACCTTATTCTCAAATCAGCTATAAGCAGCATTCCATTTAAAGTCCCCACCCTGTATATATTATTATCTTAAAGCAGCGCAGCGTTTTATTCTATTATCAACGAGTGCGTCCCTGCTTTCATTCAATCATCCGCTAGGTCTTATCGGCATTAGGGATAAGCATTTATAATGACTTTGTAAGATAGATAGAGGGACTTTACCTACCAGCTTGGTTAAGTTAGTGTCTGATGTGATTAGCGTTCCCCTAGGCAATATTATAAATTGTTGTTTTAAGTATGACTTTTTTCCTGATGACTGAAGCTGGTACCCATTTATAAGAAGGGCAATCCTAATGACATTGTGAACTATAAACCAGTAGGTATCGCTACTGTCAGTTTTTTCCAAAATTTTTGAAATGCTATTCTATGTTAGGCCGTTGGATTACTTTATAAAAAACAACCTATTCTACGTTGTTCGCAGTTTTCTACTAAGAACGAAACACTCCTTTTTTATAGCATAAGCTTAAAAGGTTACAAATATCGGGTCAATTCATCAGCGCATCTCTTAATCACGATGACTGGAAATTCGTCAGGACCAAGTGCCAAGACCCTTCCTGAAAAGAAAAAAATCCAAGAATTTCTAATTCTATCTGGAATTATCACGTAGCAAACATAATATATAACGGTACGAAGCCCTCAGGGCGCGAGTTCCGCTAGCACTTGTCCATCTTTCTTAGTATGATATACAACCAGTGATACGTTTAAAAAAAGCTACCTTATTTGATTTAAAATTATAATGTCCGCAAATAAACAATATTTATGTTGACACTTCACTCCACTAATTAGCCCTGTCACCTGCCACAATTTACATGTGACTAATTGAAACGCAAAGGCGCCTAAATACTTATTAAAATAAATTATTAAAATTTTGCATGCGTGAACTCTGCTAAACATCGTGAGCATTACAAATTACTAACATACACGTTGTCGAGATTGTTGCAACCAGGTGATCCAACGTGATAAAATCTAAAAAGGTGTGGTGGCCACGCTTAAAGTAATTTTTTAACATAAAGGGCATACCTACCAATTTTATTTGTAAAACGTTTATGTATGATACAGTGCTCGTCTGAAGACCTTTTTGATCCCCAATATTTAAAAAGCTAAATTTTTGGAGTGTCACATAACACCTAAAGTACCTACTGCTTTTATTGTTGTGAACTCATAACGCAAATTTAAAAGATGGCGGAAAGAAGCCACTTTCAAAGATCATATTTTAAGGGCAACTAGGGTGTGTTGAGTTATACCCATTTCGATAGCTCTTTTTAATCTTTAAATGTAGAAGATTTTAACTCCATTTATGTCAAAATGGCGACTATTTTCGTACAGTGCTGAAAAGTTAATGGCCATAAATAATCCGTTTGGTTTATAGGTCCTTCATTATTTTGCTTGTTCCAAGGGAGCATTTAAGATGGGACGGTTGTATTTTCGGAATAAAGTTATTTCCATGGCAATGATTCCCTGAGTTTTCTTTACGATATTTGCGTGTGTCATTTGTCAGAATTTGCTTAAAAATTATACTAATAAATAATCATCTATTTGACCACGTTTTTGTATACAATACAAATCGTCATATTTTTGCGAAACTATAACATAATGAGTTTATTAAAACGCACAGACATACACTGTAAAGCGAAAAATAAATAAAGTCATATTATGAAACAATAAAAAGTAAAAGAAAACTGTATTCAAATCACAACATACAGTAGTTCAGGTTAGTTTATTAGCTGTGTAAAAACCGATTTCTGTTCTTATTTTTTTTGTTTTTATGATAAGGCACAGCACTGTTGAATTTACATTTATGGCACTCTGCGAGCGGTGCATGTATAAGTAAGTCCATCATCTATCAAAATGTACGTTTTAAACCTTAATCAATAGGTGCCCTAAATAGAAGTAAATAGAAAGATAGGCAAGGATTTCCTCAATTTTTTCACAAGGGCTAAATTTTGACCAGTCTGCACAGTAAAATTTGACCGAATGACACAGATGACAGTTCTCCGTCAAACTCAAAAACCCGCAGCAAAGGTCACAGAGAGTAATCAAAATTTGTGCCAACACAGCCTAAAATGATGAGCAGTGTCGCGCAAGGATAAGCAATAAAATATAATTAGAACAGACCTAAACGTAACAACGTTACATTATGTTACGGTATCTATACAACTAGCAGTTTTGTCGGTTACTCTAGTAAAGGTCGAGCGAGATGCTAGCCCTCATTTCAAAACTCATCAAAAAAGGCAATTAGTTCACAAATATCAGCAGAAGCTCCTAAGAAATTGATATTAAAATCGCCAAGGATGAATATGTTTTCATATCTCTTACCGTAATTACCGTAAGTATGAAGAAACTCATCCAGCGATCGCAGAAAGATGTCAACGCTGCCAACACAAGATCTATACTAAGTTAAAACTTAATAACAAAGTTAAATTTTATACATTTTTTCTAAATCTGTAAATTACAAGCTAAGACAAAGGACTACGGTTACGATTATTTAAACAATTTTAATTAATAGCCATTACCTATAAATAAACCGTAAACTTGAAATCACCCTATTAATAATTTATTAAAGTTAATCAGTATACTATAATTTTGAAATTATATTAATAACGAATAGCAACCCAGTTATAATATAACTTTCCTTACTAATATTAAAATTTTAGGAGACGAACAACATATGATTCTTCGAAGCTTGCGTGGCATTATGGTTTATATAAACTAACATTGTGTAATATTAACGGCAGAATAATAGAAGATCAATATAAAATATAAATTACAGTATTTCTATATGAATATATAAATTAGGTTTATTATTAATATTCATTTTTTGATTATAAGCTTCCTAAGGCTTATAATGGAAACAATATAAATTAGCTTAATCATTTTTGAAGTAAAGTAGACACAGTCTTCCTCCGCAAATATTATTTTTATTTTATTGAGCAAAATAAAAATTAATATCGCTATACTTCAAGTCCAAACTTCAAGTCAATGACTCATCACTAAGATAATATAGAGAGCTCCGGGTTGTGCGACGTCAGGGGAATCAAATCCAGTGGCACAGGCATTTGAAAAAATAATAAATGATTAAATTTTTATAACGCCCTTCAACAAATTATGTATTATCAACTTGTATAAGTGTGTGTTGATATAATATTGTGGGTTTTAATTAGCACATAATATTCGCTACTTATAGAGATAACCCTTTTATCTATAATATTTACGTTTTAGGACTAATTAATTTTCAGCCGTAGGTGTACCGTATTACCCATCGCTCCCCTAATATTAAAAAAAAATTATAAACTACTCGTATGTTTTATTTAGTTATTTGCCTATTTACTTAGTGACTTAGTAGGGTTAATGCCAAATTCAAATTAATTTTAGTATTATGATCGTCCATCATTCATATTGTATCATTAAAACTTGTTGCAGGAACTTTAAGACCACCAGGACTGATTGGAGGTAGCAAACCAAAAGTCGCCACCCCCGCCGTAGTGTCAAAAATAGAACAATATAAACGAGAAAACCCTACGATTTTTGCTTGGGAAATTCGAGAAAGACTTATTTCAGAAGGTAAGAGTTGATTCATTGTGTTTTTCCGAAGAAATGCTAAGGCGCGTCATCATATTTCTCTTTCAACTTTTTAAGTTTAGTTCCTATTTTAAATTTTATTCTGGGCATATGGGCTAAAAATGGCATTTAGAAAAACTTTTTCTCATAACTTCTTTCGATATTTTGGAAAAAAACCCACTTTTTAATTTTTCATGGAAAAAAATTAAAATTTGACCTATAATGCGAATCACGTATTTTTTGGGTAAATTTTCGTCTCGATCGAAGCAGAAACTGATGCCAAAGTGAAATTTCGAAGAAAGCTACTAATAAAAATATACTGTATGTTTAAGAAAATTTAAAATCTTGCTACATAGTAGAAACACAGCAGTTGTGGTGGAAAACTGTATCTACTTTCTTTCATTAGAATATCGCATAAAGAAAAAGCGCTTTACCAGTTCGCCAAAGAAGTATTATGTAACCCGCGCAGGGTTATAATATACTTAAAATATCTAATTTTAATGTAAGTCAATTACACCTAAAACGCACGTACCCCAAGTCTTAAACGTTCTAGAGTATACTTTTATTTTCTTTACCGTGACCCAGGCCATGTGCGTTCAAATCCCCCATGCGTGTGAACTAAAACACTTTTTTATTAAAAAAAGCCACAAAATATGTTGAAACAACTGCGAAATGACAATGTTTAAGTTCTTCGGTTATTGTCAGGGATGCTCACCTCTCTTACTGTGTGCATGTTGGTCGTTTCACCGCAAAACTTGGACCTAATTATAATGTTTCCGAGTGAAAGAAACGGTTTTTAAAAATGTCTTTCATGCTTTTAACCATGTCTTTTAAATTGCACTTGCAACGGATTGCAATAAGTATTTCGTATTTTCCAGATATTTTATGTCTGAATATAGACTAAAATAAATTTCCTGGCCGTTCCAACCCGGAGGTGGCAGGGGTACGGGATACAGGGGCGGCAATTCAAGGGGGCGGCGACAGCCTCTAGGTTAAAAAAAATAAATTTAAATCTAATTTGTTAGTAAAATAATCAATATATAAATACACTTACCGACATAAAATTCGAGACAACCAAAATTTAGATCAAATTTAATGTATGATAACTTTTTCTTCCATAGTCCGATTTCAATCTTTTTTTTTTCAAAATGTAGACAATTATTTCGGTTTTAATCAATTTTCAAAAATACAGTTCAAATGTTAAAATATACAGGAAAATAAAGAAGTATATTTATTCTCTTAAGTTTGTAACACTCTGTAGAGTAATTTTGCAATGTAAACTACACTGGATATGCTTTTCTGCAGAGTTTGATTCCTTTTTAACATTTTGCTGTTTTATTCTTTACGATATCGTTATCGTTTTAAGAGATATGAATTTTTGAAATAAACAGTACACTTTTTGGTCAAGTTTATTTTTAATTAAAACATAAAAGTAGAGGTTTTAAAAGTCAGTACCTAGTGTTAACTCCTCTAGCTCTTATAATAGCTACTAAACGTCGATTCATTCCTCCAACTAGGTTTTGGATATCCTCTTGCGGAATAGCACCCTATTCTTCTTCCAGAGCATTTCGGAGCTGCGGGAGAGTGAATAACTGTCCTCGGCGTTTCCTGATTTGTCTAACTAACATGCCCCATACATGTTCTATTGGACTAATGTCAGGACTACGAGCAGGCCAGCGCATAACATTTATTCCAACCTCTTCTAAATATTGGGCCACTATTCTGGCAGTATGTGGACAAGCATTGTCATGCATGAAAACGAATTCGTTACCAATAAATTGTGCAATAACAACAACATGTTATTCCAGAATTTCTTCAATGTATCTGCGGGCAGTTACAGTTCCTCTGTCAAAAAAACAACTTCGAGCGTTAAATGAAATACCGCCCCACACCATAATAAATCCACCACCAAAGCTAACTCTTTCGATAAAATTAAATTGGGCGAATCTCTCCCCTTGTCGTCTCCATACTTCTTCTCGTCCATCAGGAGACCTCAGGCAAAATTTGTCTGAAAATAGAACTTGCCTCCACTCTTGAAGGTTCCAGTTAATGTGTTCTTGCGAAAAAATAAATCTATTAACTCGATGCTGTCTGAGGAGTTCTGGTCCAGCTGCCGGTTTTCTGGCCCATAAATTGACTTCATAAAGTCTTCCTCCTACTGTTATTTCATTGACAACTTGACGAACTTTTTGGGGTTTATTTCTTATCACTACTGCACTGGTATGCCGATTTCCTAAAACTGAGAGCACGATTTCTTCCAGATCCAGGTCTTCTACCATAACTTCCAGTCTCACGAAACCTTGCAACGGCTCTTTCCACGCTAGATTTTGTAAAACCTAGCATATCCGCCACTTCTGTATAGAAATAATCAACATCATGAAGAGCAACGGCTCTAGCTAAATCTTCGGATGACAAAGTCATCGTGAAATAAAAAAATAAATTCGGAATTCACTCACAAAACGTTTTAAACGCTCGAAATCTGATAAAACTGTTTGACAAGTGCAGAGTACGTTTCCAAGGAAACCTTAACATTCTAAAAAAATTAAACAGAAGAATAAAACAGCAAAATGTTAAAAAGGAATCAAACTCTGCAGAAAAGCATATCCAGTGTAGTTTACATTGCAAAATTACTCTACAGAGTGATACAAATTTAAGAGAAAAAATATACTTTTTTATTTTCCTGTATATTTCAACATGTAAACTGTATTTTTAAAAATAGAATAAAATTAATTAAAACCGAAGCAATTGTCTACATTAAAAAAAAAAAAAAGATTGATATCGGACTATGGAAGAAAAAGTTAGCATTAAATTTGATCTAAGTTTTGGTTGTCCCGAATTTGATGTCGGCAAGTGTATTATCATTATACTAGGTAACTATTTAGAGTTAAAAATGCATTTTACAAGTATAACTTAAGACAAACAAAACAACACTGGTTTTGAAAACGCTATTTTACTTCGCAACCCCTTGGGAAATACATTACTCGTTTTTGTTTTAACACGTTTTAACCCATCATCCCATCAAATCGCGTCCCATCGCCGGCATCGCGTCGGTGCGGGCGGTTTTTTCAGGTTGCAGGAAAATACTCGCTTATGCCCTGGGCCTATAAATACATGCACCGGGATAATTTGCACTATATTAATTTTAAACGTGTCAATCTCAACAACTGAAAACTATGAATGTAAAGATAAGGCTCCAAAAAATCCAGAAGACCAATTCAAAATTAATTTTTTATTTGTAATATTAGACACTGCATTATAAAAAATAGAAGAAAGGTTCGAAAAATAAAGCAATATCACGCAGTTTTCAATTTTCTCAACGAACTAAATAATTTCTCTAAAACAGATAAATCACATACGTCTACAAAATGTAAATCTATGGAAAGTATGTTACATGGTCCATCTAAAAATGAAAAAGATATTATAACTGAAGATTTATGCGATTAGATTGATAACATTGCATCCTATATTTCCCCTGAAATGAACGCGTTAAATGTGATTCAATAATTATTTACAATAACCTCATCTATCTGTTTCCAAATTTAGTGATAATCATACGAATTTTTTTAACATACCCTGGACTGTGGCTAGCGAGAAAAAATAATAAAAAATCATTTAAAATCAACAATGGGACAAGAACGGCTTTCAGAGTTATCTATTATTAGTATCAAAAAGGACATTTCGGAAGATATAGATGTATCAGATATTATACTGTTATAATTTGCATCAAAAAAGGCAAGAAAAGCAAATATTAATTAAGCATTTTGACTGACTTATTAAGTATATATTAATAGGTATGTGTATTATGTATGTATGAATTTAATATTCCGGATTAATTTGGTTATTATACCAATAAATAAGTAATTATTATGTTGGGTTGTAAATTTAAAAACTAAACTAAATTTATTATATTTTCTGTAACTCGTTGTTTCATTTATTGTAAAAGTCTTTCAAAGAAATTTAAATTAATCCATACGGTATGAGGGGAAGGGGGGGGGGGGCAAAATTATGCTCGCACACGAGCGGCATCTACCCTGACTGGCTGTAGTAAAATAACAGGAGCTATGCTCCGGAGTTCGCCTTCTTTATTCAAATGGCTCATTACAAATAGTGTAAAAATACATCCAAAACATTACAGGATGAAGCCATAAAAATAGGAATTGCATGTCTACGAAGATTACAAATTAATGTTGGTAAATGCATGCATAACTAAATATATGGAAAGAAAAATATAAGTAATTACATAAACAGGTATGTATTTGTAATAACAAATTTAAGTAATTGATACGTACCACTTTATTTAATTGATCGTAATTTGAATGGTTGTTTCCACGTTTGTGGATAGTTTTCTGCATTTTATTGCTAGTTTATGATGGCGACATTAGTTTTTACGGTTGAATTATGTTAATTGCAAATAATACTTTACGAAGTTAAATCAGGATCTTATGTTTACTAATGTCGGGTTACGGGTTATATTTTACTTAAATATTATTCTACTTGGGTTCCATCAATACTACACAATTCTCCACTTTATTATCAATTGTTTTATTCTGTACGCCATGGCAAGTTGTAGCAAATAGCATCTCCTATTCCAGTCATGTATGTTTAGTTGCATAAACACGGCCAATAAAATTATTTAGTAATAGAAGTACCAGACATTTGACAGTATAGCCAACATAAAATTTGGACTTAAAAATTTAAAAAAAGTGTGCGAAAAAATGGTGCTTTATCAATCTAGCGCGGGATAGCCGATTCCAAATAGGACAGCAAACGACGAAGTTCAGTCAAATGCATATGACTCTGCTACATCGTCAGAAAGTGCTTAATTTCAGAATCATTGTGAAAGCAATAAGATTCAAGGTTCGCGAACTTCACCAATGGAAATACTATCTGCGGTTTTTATATAAGTGGCCACCATACACATATCTACTTCGGGTAAATTATCAGATTTACCCTTTAAAAAACCGTCTGCAGTCATAATTAAATACGTAATAAAATATATTTATTTAAAAACAATCCAGAAGTCACTTGCATAATCGGCAGAAAAATGACATCAACAAACTACTGTCTACCTTCAACATCCTTCATAGACAGGGATAGACGATACAATCAAAAAGGACAACTCACAGTAAAAAATTGAGTGTTAAATTCAACACTCAATGGTGGTACATATAGGACCACACTCAATAGGGCATATTAACCAATCAGTATATCTGGTAAAAAAGATAATTTTTAAATAGTTTTTTTTACTTTTTGATGAGTGTTAATTCTTCTAATTTAGGGGTACATTTACACAGATTGTAAACCTATCCTTCTAGGATGTAAAAGAAATAATGAGAGGTGTAAGTAAACCATTTTTTAATGCTAATTTGTGATTAATTAGTGTAAATATCATATTATTGTAGTGTAAATTTTGTTTTATTTGGGTGTGACTTTACTATACTGAGTGTAATAAAATAATCTACCCAGGGCTAGAAAACTTTCCACTTTGATTAAGTAATTTAATCCCGTATCAAACTAACCAGGCGTTTATAATTAAAATGTAAAAAATTATGCATTCAAGATGTTTTACATTATTAACCTCTGCTTAGTTTGATACATGATTAAATGACTTAATCAAAGTTGAAAGTAGTAGCCCCTAATATATACAAATCTTCAGATGGCTCGGAAAAGGTTTGTTAAAGGAATGAAAACATTGAGTATTATTTATCGTTTATTTATAAGCAAAATTATGGTTACAACAGAACTGGAAAACCCTGTAATTTCTTTTATACTTATTATTATAACTAGTTGAACAAAATGACACACCTATTATATAGTTTAACAATTTAGTAAAATAAACATATATATATATCTACGTTTAATGTACCTCATTGTTAAGCTTAACAAAACAAATAACATAATAAATATATGTATACTTAGAACACTAAACAACTAAATAAAAGTATGCTTTGGAACAATATAAATGAATGAAAACGACGAGTATTATATTAATCGTATATTTATTTAGAGATCTATGAAGTAAAATATGTAGGTAGGTACCTAAGTATTTATATAGAAAAGGAATACATTTATAAATATTATAAGCTTATATCAGAACAATTTAAAAGCTAAAAGGAAAACTGTAACAATGTAAATACCTACTTAGTTTCTTAAAAATGGCGTACTTATTAGTAAGGTTTCTATTAAATTTTGTTAATATGCTTACCCAATTTAACAAGATGCTTATTTGGCATTTTACAGAAATTTGCTTTGTTTCTATATTTTAATTTAAATAAAACATTATTCTATATTTCGTTCAAAGAGCACAATCAGACTAACTTGAAAGTTGAATTTGCACGTAGCGTCGGCGTCATGTGTCAATTCCTAGAATTTCACACCAATTGTTGCCGCCTGTCTTTTCGGTAACACGGGTTTAAGTATTTTTGCCCAAGGCCGTGTAAAAAAAAAAACGATTGAAGAATAAGTTTTACACTCAATGTGTTAAAATAACCTTCTAGTGGGGTTTATTTACACGCTAATATGGTGTAATTAATTGTCATTGTATTTAATTTTCCTGGTAGAGTGTAAAATGGAATAAATAACAACAATTCAACAAAATTAACTTTTTAGAGAGTTAACTTCATAGGCAAATTTAATACTACAAGTTTGGTCCCATATGAGTGTAAAACTGTGGTAAATTATGTTGATCCGGGTGTTAACATTAGCACTACTTTTTTTTTACCACTCCTGAAATGATTTTTACCAGGTGGATATTTTTACTGTGATAGAGCTGCTGTAACGTTGGTCCTAACTTTTACATTTACATGGTCATGTACCCGATGTTTCCCAGCTCATTCACCAAAGCTTTCTAAAGGAATCTTTAAAATTAAGTGGTAACATAAAACAGTTATAAAAAAACCCGTTGCAGATCTTTAACCAAAATAAGTGCTTTATAAGGTTTTTTTAAACGTCACGCTGCGTTTGAAATTATAATAATAAATTAATTAGTAATGATATTTAAGGCGTCATATTTTGCATATCGTATTGTTTAATATAATTGAGCAAATTTATGCTCAATTAATGCAATAAAAAAATGTGCAAGTTCCCTATTGTGGGTGTCGAATGTTTCTAGGTTCAGTAAGGGAGATACCGTGAAAGAATATCCAAATCTTGACATTCTGTAATCACGAAGGAAAGAAGAATAGCTCAGATATAAGTATTTAAAACCACGTTCTATGTTCAATTTCATTTATAAATGCCGAAGGAAATTGTAGGTAACTGAATAAACGATGTTCTTCTATCCTTTTTCATTTAATTTAATACTAACTACTGCCAGATAGTTGCGTGTGGAGACACCAATAACCAAATTAAAAATGGTTTCGAGAAATACACATAATTACACAAAAATTCGTTTCAGAGAAATAGAAACGCTGCTTTTTCACTTCACTTACATGGTTCTGTGCGTGTAGATTAACGCGTAGATAGTTCCTTAGAAAAATTACACAAAGAATGGAATATTAAGTAGAAAGATAAATCTATTGGTAATTGAAAAGGGTTCTGGTCTAATTAGACAGCTAAATTACAACATAACCAATAATTTAGGAAAATTATTGTAACTATTGTTAGATATGAAAATCTATTTTTTAATCTAATTAATGTCACAGTTTAGAATTTTGTTCACTTTTATAAATTTAGATATCTCATTTGTTTTAGAATTAAGTGAAATTTGATACCTACACGCAACAATTTTTATATTTTCCACAAGACAAATGTGTCGTAAACAATTAAAATTAATTTCGTCAATGATTAACAAATGCAAATTTCAGCAAAGGTTGCCTTCTTTGCTCTTGCCAGGTCCATCCCCAGACGCGCTTGCAGTATCACGTATACAGTGATACTTTTTTCCGAGTCATGAAATATTTTATTTTTCTAAATAAACTAGTCAACATTTGAAACGAATTCGAAATTTTGCATCAATTTTGAAGTGATGTAATTTAAAAAAATAGCGTCCTCTTAGCCTGCGCAGTTGATATAATACAGGGATGATAAAAAGATGATGTAACTTTTGTTAATTTTGTTTACCTCACCATTTGCTGAAAAAAAAATCAGACCTTTTTCCAAACGTCGCGCGTCGTCGTAAAACGTGTTGTACAGAGTGAGCCCACCATAAGGTAAAGTTTATTATCTCATTTGCTTCGGGAATTACCAAAAAAACGTTAAATACAAAAGTTTTAGAGAATGTTAAGATGCACAGTTTAAAATTATTTTTAAGTATACAGGGTCGTTCAAAGAAGCGTGACGAATACAACATTAGTTTTTTTAAATAGAACACCCTACTTTATAATCTATTTTTAGTTCCTGCGTGAAATTCTATAACTTTTTTGTTTCCTATAATGTTATACAGTGAGCTCAAAAAGGTTGGAATAAATTCGCTTAAAACTCAGGTGATTATTTTCTTGGAAAACGCTTGGACATGTCGATTATTATTTTTAATTTTTTGACATAAGAAATGTGTATACGGGTCGTCTCAAGAAGAACATATATACCGTCAAAATTATTTTTTTTTAAATAGAACACCCTGTATATTATATTATTTTTAAATTCTACGATACATTCTAAACACTTTTTGTATAACATACCATATCTCCAAACTGAACGGTTTTCGATATATTGACTTTTTTCTGGTACGAAAACTACAATTAAAATTAGGATTTCGGAAGATGTGCAGTTAAATGTCCTCTTAGCTGTCCAAGAAAACCACCATAGTGTTACTCGCGGTATTGCCACGGAAAATAATATTTGTCAAGCAACCGTATTAAATTATTTACACAAAAATAAATGGCATCCCTATAGGGTACAGTTGGTTCATGAACTTAATGAAGATGACCCGGATAGAAGAACAGAATTTTGCGAAATAATGATGAACAGATACATTGAAGATTCTCAAATTTTAAAAAGACTTGTGTTCTCTGATGAAGCAACGTTTACTCTAAATGGGCATGTGGATCGCCAAAACTGTCGATATTGGGCTAAGGAAAATCCGCACTGGATCATGGAGTCCCACACACAATACCCGCAAAAAGTGAATGTTTGGGCTGGAATTGTTGATAACCGGATTTTAAGTCCCTTCTTTTTTGATGGTACGTTAAATGGCGAACTGTATCTAGAATTTTTAGAATTTGAGTTAATACCGGCACTTGCGGTACTTTATCCAAATCCAGATGAGCCAGCCAGACATTCACAACAATAACTTATGGTACCAGCAAGGCAGAGCACCAGCCCATTACACACGCCCGGTGCGTGAGTACTTGGATACAGTCTTTCCTGGCAAGTGGATTGGTCGACGTGGTCCAACAGAATGGCCGGCAAGGTCACCAGATTTGACCCCGCTAGATTTTTTTCTGTGGGGCTATTTAAAATCTAAAGTATACTTTAACAGACCTTACAATATTGATGAGCTTAAAGCTTGAATAAGGCGTGAGGTTAAATTAATAAAATCCATAACGTTTTGGAAGAATTCAAAGATCGACTTGCAGATTGCCAGGAAGTTGGTGGCGGTCAATCTCAACATTTATTAAAATAAAATTTAATATAGTCTATGTAAATATTATAGACTAAATAGATGTAAAGAGTTCATTTTTAATTGTAGACGTTGATGACATTGAAAGGGAAAAAATGTGGATTCAACAAGACGGATGCTTGTAGATGGATTCATTAGGTGGCTCCCTCGATCATGTGACTTAACACCTTTAGATTTCTTTTTGTGGGGCCACGTTAAAGATCGGGTTTATTTAAATCCCCCTACAATATCAGAAGATATGGAAAATAGGATACGGAATGCCTGCAGGACTATAACACCCTTTATACTAAGGAACGTGCAGGGAAATATAGTAAAAAGACTAAACATGTGTATCCAAGTAGACGGGCATATTTTGAACATGTATTCCATCATAATAATTAAAAATTAAGTAAGTTAATTGACAGAAAAATTATTGTTATTTATTTTATAGCGTTAGTCCCGTTAGTGTAATAAAAACGAGGGTAAAAATAATAAAAATCAAAATAAATCACAAACTATTAAAAATAGGTATACGACATACTCTATGAAAGTTGAGGAGTTTTATAAAACCTATCAGAAAAAATAATAATATACAGGGTGTGCCATTTAAGAAAGTTGATATTTTTCAATTTAAATTAGTCGAAATATATAAATTTATTTTGAACGCCCTGTAGCATCTAAATCAGTTTTCGTTACATGTTTTTTTTTGTCCTCCCAATAAAATGCTTGTACCAAATATGAGTATTCCACGTAGAGTAAAAACTAATATTTCTCTAGAAAAACTAATATATTAGAAAAACTACTAGGTTTAGGTATATAACATTATTAACAAAAAAGTTATGGAACTTCATGCAGAATCCAAAAATAAATTAAAACATAGAGTGTTCCGTTTAAGAAAAAAACTTATTTGATATTCGCCATGCTTTTTCGAACCGAACGAAAATAATTAAAAGATGTGCATTTTAACATTTTCTAAAATTTTGTATTTAACGTTTTTTGGTTTCCCGAGAGAAATGTACTATCTCGAGGTATTTGGAATTTTTAAAATATCTCACGTGGTTCCAGAAAAATTGTCAATTTTCTGAAAAACCGCAAGTATTACGGCATGGAGGCATCAAATTACCACAGAGAAAAATGAATTATAACCGTTGAAGAATTCTTATGATCATTATAAGAATTTACTATTTGGGACAGCAATACGTGCTATAACACCAGGATAAATAAATTATCCCGATTATATGCCATGGATTATAACCATGGAAATTTGTTCCATAGCGACTATAAAACGTGCTTATAAAAAACTTATTTCTTCTTTTACTAAAAATTACACTAAATTAATTTATATAATAAGGTTTTTTTTTAGAAAATCAATTGATCCTAGCATCGGCCAAGTCTTGAATAAATTATTTAATCAATGTCTAAATAATATGGTGTCAAAAATTTATTTTATTTGTTTTCAAGGATAACAAATGGGTAAAACTACAGAGATTTATGTCTCGTCTCAACTTATGCGCAACCTTTGAGATGATTGAAAACTCATATTTATCATTATGAAGTCTTGATAATTATTGGACACAATATTTATGGCCGTTAGGTACTTCTATCCATCAGATCCCAATGGGCTATATTACAATATCGATATTACATTCATTATAATATGTGGTTTAAAAAATTTTGAAATATAACGGGTGTGCCAACGATTGCGCCGAGTAATTTTATGCTTTGAAAATAAAATTTGTCCATAATTAGCTTCTTTGTTAAGATATAGGTTAATTAGTTTTTATAATTTGCTTTGGTTGTTTAAAGGCAATAAATTAAAAACTAAAAAAAGCTTTGCATCCCAGAAAAAATAATCAAAAAAATTATACTCTGTTGCTTAATGTGAGAGAGTAATAAAATATAAATTTGCAATGCCATTCAGCAGGGTGGACAACTTAAAGGTTGCATTGTAAAGTTCAGGTAAATTGCAATGATAGTTTTCAAAAATTCCGTATTTTAAATATTTCATACCTACACACCCCGAATCGGTCCTAAATTAGTCACCCTAATTTGCATAGAATAGAAAAACGAGTATGGTGAATAAAGGTAAGGTGACAGCGGCGTTACTACAGGTGGTTTATTAGAATAATAAGTATAATAATAATTATACTTGATTATAATTATAGAGGCAGATAATTGAGATAATAATTATTCTAATATTAAGTAGATAAAAACTTATATAGAAGTAAGAATAATATGAAAATTGATAAATTGGAATAAATATTAATATTTATAAAAAAAATCTACTATGCACAATACAACAACTTAATTCTTAAATTTTAGTCATCATGTTCCGAGTAGTCCGATGAACTATCGTCGTTGGGGTCCAGATAAATAACAAGGGGCTCTACAGTGTTTTCTAGCATGTTATTAGCTTTCCACATTATTTCTTCTATTTCAATCACATGTTCGACGCACTTACTCCATTTTTCACAATCCACTGTCTTTATTCCCTCTTGCAAGAGGTTTCCAACGTCTCTCATTGTAAAGGGGTTTATTCAACTTTACAATATCCAGTAGCTCTCTTTTCTTAAGTGGTAGCTGGCATTATTCATAACTATAACAGATAACAGACCCCGGAGAAATAAGATCTAGCATTTGCTGGAAGTATTATTTAAAGACATTCGCGTTCATGTCTTCATGATAGCCTCCAGTCCGTTTTGATTTAAATGCTTGTAAGCCGTCATCGACAAATTTATTTTTGTTACCTATGTTAGTGATTACTAATCTTTTACCTTTTCCCGAGGGTGCTTTTATTCCAGTGGACCATCCTTCCATGAAAGCTTGGCTCGCGCTTTTTGTATGTTTATGCTGTCATATTTTACCAACTCTGTATCCTTCGTTTAACCATGTTTCGTCCATATAATAAATATTCCTGTTTTCCCTTCGAAACTGTCAAACTGTTCTGAAATATCGTCGTCGCCAGCAGATGATTTCGTCTTTATTGAAAGTGATTTTTAGTTTGGAATTTTTTCACATCAAAAATTCATTTTCTTCATAGCAAAAATTCATATTGTTCACAGTTTTTCATAGTTTTTTCTTGCCCATGAGTGGAATGAAATCATCCTTTTTCATTTCAGACATTATTTTGTCCAAGGCAGGTATTTCTTATTTTAAGCAAAACGAGTGCATTATTCTTGTCATGGCAGTCTTTTCATTGTCATTTATTACAGTTTCTTTTCTTCCTGTACTTCTCTTTGATGACCTGATGGGCCCGCGTTTATCCTCGTGCACAAGTCGGTATATTGTTGACTGTTCGACTCCAGTCATATTCGAACACATTTCAACTATTTTTGCAACATCAAATGTTGAATTTTGTTGGCGAGGAGCGTTGAACACATTGAGAATAATAGTTTTCTCATTTTTAGAAAGCGCAGTTTTACTAATCCGTTTCTCAGCAACAAATTCAGAAACACTAGCCATTTTCAAGAACGAACTTTTCCAAAAACTGCTGAAAAGTAACTAAACATTTCAAATTTTTGAAACCTACCGGATCTCGGGACCCCAGGCAATAAACATAATTAAATAATATTAATTGGACTATATCCATGGAATATGGCGAAGACCACTGGGTTTTATAGTTCAATAATTATTTATTACTCTCTCGCATTAAGAACAGACTATATCTAAAAGCATTTTTTTAACCACGATATTCTGTGAAATATATGGCAAGGGGTCTAAGGATATTATGAATCTAATAGTACTTACCTGTTTTATATAGGGCGTTTAAAATAAGGTTGCAAAAATTACACATTTTAAGCTAATTTTTCTTAAGTTCATTAAAAGGAACACCCTGCATAATATTTGAATGCTTGAGGTAGAGTTTCAAAAGAAATAAATTTTATAATAACAGTTTAGGGTAAATCCTAAAGAGATTGGCCTGTTAAGGAGGATTCTGTTTATTTTATTATTACTTGCCAAATGAAATCCATTATGTGAAATACTTTTTTTTTTAATATATAATAGTTTTTTATGAAAGTGATGCCAATATTATTTTACCCTAAGAAGTGTTGAAATATCTTAAAATTTGTTTTTGAAAATATATTGCGGCCGGTATAGTTATTGGCCATCGTGCTATAATAATTGGCCTCGCAATCTACAGTTTTTTTTTATATATTTATTTATTTATCGATGGGCAAATTACAAATTGCCAAAAGAAAAACAAAATAACTGAAACCTAAATTGGCTCTTATATCTCTCTCATACAATACTAATACATCAGATTAAAAGTCTAGAAACATGTCTCCTAAAGGAAACGAGGGACGTGTTAAGAAAGCCATTGGTAATTCTGTTTCCATTATTAACAATTCTAGGTATGGGAGAAGATTTACCGTAGTTGCACCTATGATAGATGATTTATTTTGATGTAAAAGATCTGTGCATTGAATTATTCCATTCACTATTTGAAATAGGAAATATATATTAAATTTGATTCTACGTTCAGAGAGCGAGTGCAAATTCAGTCTCCGCCTTAGATCATCATAAAGTCAACAGGCAACCTAAATTTGTATGAAATATACCTAACAAATTATTTTTGTACCTTTCTAATATTTTGAATATGTTTTAAATATGACGCTAACCACACACAAGAAAGATATTCCAAACATGACCCAACAAGGGTTCTATATATTGTATTCAAGCTCTTTATACTCTGAAAATCTCTAGCATTTCTGCACATAAATCCCAATAACTTCAATGATTTGTTAATAATGTACTCATAGTGAATATGGAAATCCAATTTAACATCCAAGTGAACGCCTAAGTCACACACAGCGGCAACTCTTTCCAAGAAACACCAGATGTAATGGATATCTCCTGTGAAATAAATCCCTTTACTTTAACACTTACTTACTTATATAAGATATTAGCCACTTAAGTAAGGCTCCACGAATACCAAAGCACTCCAGAATATCACGATTTACGATGGATATAACGATGATACGACATACCACACAGAGGAATGGAAGGCGCACGAGGTATTTGAAGATGATGTAAAGAGTAAGGGAAACGTAACAAGCAAATTATATACCTTTCTTCAGAGTGCACAACGAGCTTAAAAGAAAGACAGAAGCTGGTGTCACAAGCTGCATTTCTTCTATTTTTGATGGCCACTTTATTAAACACCTAAGATACTGATGGCGCTGTCCAGTCTTTTATGCATATGGTTTTTATATTGCGAGTTACCATGAACACCAACATTAAGCAAGCGCAAAATTAAAATTTTTTGCTCCACAGCTAAAAATATAAATACATATTTTGCAATAAAAAATACATCGATAAATTCGATATATTGTCACGATTAAAAATTGATATTAGTCTAAAAGGGGGTTATAAAAGTACGACATGAATAAAAGGACACAAGTCTAAAAAGCAAAGCTCTTTATTCTTACCACGAGCGAGACACTGAGCTACTACCTGCTAATTTGCTATCAGCTCTTTCTGATAGCCTTTTGATAGCTTTGTGACAGCTGTCTTCTGTATCACCAAGGATGCTATTTATATCAGGTGCGGATTGTCTAATCATCATTTGTTATTTGGTTTTTATGTATGTTTGTATAACATCAATAAATAGCAGACTCGGCGTTGTGCTGTAATTAGTAAATAGTAAATAATAATTAAATGTGTGGGTCACCAGGCTAAGAAGCGTAAATTAATTATTTTAATATACAGGATGAAATAATAATTTGGAATAGGCCTCCTTTCATGGTAATATATCGATGCTCGTCAGTCGATGTTTTTTCAACATCGATGAATTGAGGTTGATGTTTCCGCTACATCGATGGATAGAAATTTGATACATCGATTTTCGACGTATCGATGTATTTTGAATTTTGTGCATCCCTAGACACAAGGTATACATTTTTATGAAGGAGTCCACTATGCTATTATCAAATAACCAATATCAGAAGTGACAGATTCTATCCTGAAGTTTTTTTAATAGCGATCACCATTCATTATCATACCAGTGGACTATATCTTGCTCTAAATAGAGATAGCCATTAAAAAAAAATAAGATTAGGTATGTTCTTACCACCATTTTCAACTAATTCATTCCATATCTTCTTTGCATTAAAATGCACACCTTAGATTTAAATTGCCATACGTAGGTACTATATGTATACACTACTCAAATAATGCTAAAAAATAACTAAGTCTTATTCAAAATATATACTTACATGTATTCAAAAAGCTACGACTCATGTCTCAAGATTTCAAATCGGAAATCTTAAGTGCCTGTTCAACCTTAGTGAACTACAAAGAAGCAATACGTAGCCTATTGTAGATATACGCAAATACGTTAAATTAATAGGGATAAAACAACATTGTCATGGTTTGTGTGTGTGTGTGTAAGTATTATTGACATATTTACTTTTGCCATCAGTTAAAACATTATGAGAATCAACTTAAGTGCAAATTCCACAATTCCGTTTGTCTAGTTTTATAAGTATTAGCGTAGCTATATTTTCACTTATAATATCACAAGGGCTTAAAAAATTTCCAGGAATAATTTACGCTCGTTTCGGTAAGAAAATTCAAAATTTGGAAAATATTATGAATCAAACCTGACTTTTTAAATTAATTGCACCATATTTAATTAAATAAAAAAAATACTAACTTTAGTTACACCAAATGCTAAAACTCAGATGGGTAGGAGTTCAGTCTATCGCCCTTTGGCAATTTTAGTTTACTAAAGGTGGCAGAAATGTATTTTTTTAAAAGTAATTCGCAACACTTCTAATCGAAAAAATTTCCGGAAACTTTTCTGGTTGCCATGGTAACGAGTCAAAATAAAGCCATCTTATTGGTTTTAAAGTAGAGGTGTGAAATTTTCTGTGGTATTACTCAATAGTACACTTACAGCGTTGAGTTTGGCACTGACGCTGACCTGATAAGATTAGCGAGATTATAACTTGGTACTAAGAATAAAGACCAAACTGAATTATTAGGGAATATTTTGTATCCCAAATTCTAAATTATTATTGTTACAAAATACGTCAGCTGTTCAATATAATATAATTCTTTAATATTAAATAATACGACCTCTCTAATAACAGAGACCAAATGCGCTCTATGTCCATCCAATCCATTTTGGTGTTAACGTTCTAGGGTGGTTAATTATTCACCACGCATTAAGGGTTAAATTTGAGTAGAAGAGCATGTAGAAAAGAAAATAGCCAATCTAAAATATGCTCTAACCATATTATTGTCAGGGCTTCTCGATCTCCCGACCTAACGCCGTTGAATTTTCACCCGTGGGGACACCTGAAAGACTTGGTGTATTCCACTCCGGTCGGCGGGGAGGAACTTCTACAGAGAATCACGTTTTATTGTGATGTGATAAGGATCAAGGCTGGGTTATTGTGGCGGGTACAGCTGACGGCTGCCCCAAGGAAAAACACAGTAACTGCTTGAAACAAACTTTCGAGAAAATCGAGTTTTTAATAAAATTTTATTGCCTCACAACGTTTATTAAAATTTTTGTTTCAAATTTTTATACCAATTATACTTCGAACAGTATTTTAGTACCTAGTTATAACCAAATTATGAAAATGAAGTTAGCTCAGCAGTTAAAAAACTGTTTTTCCTACGATCACTAATTAAAGTAGGCCTTTGCGCTTCGAAAAGTCATCAGAAAGTTGGCGTTTTCCCCAATTTGTCATATTTTGATATCATTGGCGCTCTAAAGCGCCAAAGTAACTTTGGCGCTCGCCTAACTTTATTTGCAAATAAAATAAAGGCAGTCGTTACTTTAAAAGAAACTATAGCCTAAGAATAAATATTTTAATAAATTTTAAATATGTCAAACCATGCAAGCAGCAGTTTTCAAATAATTAAACGATTGCAGCCTTCAATAATATATAAACTTGCCGAGAAATGTGATGATAAGTCGGCAACACAACATACACAAGAGGTTCTAATGGCTATTTAATTTCTATAATCAAGGAGGCACATGTCAAACAAAGCGGTAAGTTCTAATGGCTATTTAATTTCTATAATCAAGGAGGCACATGTCAAACAAAGCGGTAAATATTGTAGTAAAATTTAAATATTTGATCATTTATTTAAGTATTCTCTAATTAGTTTATGGTTAAATTAAATAATGGATGTCGTATCAAGTGATAGTGAATTTTCTAATACACCTCCGGATATCGTCGAAGCTGCAAAAAACGTATTGTTAAATCTACTGCCCGAAAAATCCAAAACAAAGTATGAAAATGAATACATTCTTTTCATAAATTGGTGTCAATCGCAAAAAATCAAGAAATATTCTGAAAATGTACTGTTGACCTATTTTGGACAAAAAGCACAAACTTTAAAGTCATCAACTCTATGGTCAAAGTATTCAATGCTCAGACAAACTTTGAAAATTAAAAATGATATTGACATTAGTCATTATGCGAAATTAATTGCATTTCTGAAGAAAAAGTCAGTGGGATACAAAGCAAAAAAATCATTAACATTATCCAAGGATCATATAGAAAACTTTATTCGCAATGCACCTGATGATGAATATTATAAAAAGTACATCCATTTGAGAGAACAGTGCAAGAATAATTTAGGACGCCGCTTGTTTTTCCGATATTCCAAGGGGCGTTGCACAAACCAGGTTATAGGAATGAATACCACTGGTAAAATACCCAGTGATATTGCCAAATATTTAAACTTATCGAATCCTAACTTATATACTGGGCATTGTTTTCGACGTACTTCTGCTACGTTATTGGTACATGGGGGTGGTGATTTGATACAGCTTAAAAAGCATGGAGGTTGGAAAAGCAGCAACGTTGCCGAAGGGTATATTGATGATTCAATGACCAACAAAATACAAACTTTTCAAAGAATATCTGGCCAATCTCAAACCCAAAAAAAATCAGATTTAACATTTCCTGAGATTTGCAACACTTCTGATCCATCAACATCAGGAATAAACATTAAAAGTTGTAAAAACTGCACTTTTAATTTTAATATAGTAAATAATAAAAAATAAGTCAATTTTATTGTATATTATAAATAAGTATAATATTGTATTTATATTTTCAATGTTCTTTCTGTATTCTGTTCCAATAAAAGTAAAATAAAAAATACATAATATAGGTACCTACAAATATTTATTAAAAAATTTTAAATGATAATATAAGGAAAACTTGGTTTTTGGTATTTTATTGTGTATTACATCTATCAATTTTTTAATAAAGCTGCGTGTTTTGTTTGCTTAGTTTTGTTAAGAATTTACGACAAACTTGGTAATAATACAAGTATTTTACTTAATTTTTTCAACAAAATAATTGTATTCTCTATTTTTGTTAGTGTAAGTTATTTTTGCTTAAATAACTACCTAACTCTTTAAATAAAAAAGTTGGCCCATGTCAGGTTTAAAAAAAAATTAAACTAGTATATACTATTTTTCATATATATCGTGATCGTAGAAAAAATCTAGTGTGTAATTCGAGCGGAAAGTTCTTTGCCGTTTTCGACAGATTGCCGAGCTCCGCTGACGCGTCGCGCGGCAACTTTCTGTCTCAATCGACAAAGTATCACTTTCCGCTCTTAATACACAAATAGCTATTTTGCGTTGGTATTCACAGTTACTGTGTTTTTGTGTGCGGATTTGGAAAAAGTTGGGCAGTTACTAGGTTTTGGGAAACTAAAATCTGCGGTATTTATAAACCGATTTTAATAATTCAAATACCAAAATGTACGTCAGAAACCCAGCAACTGGAATATTGAAAAATGTCACTTTTTGCAAAAATGTCAGTTACTGTGTTTTTGCTTGGGACAGCTGAGCAGTCCTCAATTCATCGTGCCCGCGGGTGTATCAGACTTCACGGAGCCCATGTTGAACCCTCTTTCGAAGTTTTTCAATCATTTCGTGAAAGGTGCCTCCTATTTCCAAATAGCTCCCTGCGATTTTTTAAATTTTTGTATTTTTTTGGATTAAACAAATTAAAGTGAAACTTTTTTGTTATTTTAATGACTTTCGTATCACACCTTGTTGTCGAGCAACACAATAGAAATTATACCTAGTCCTTTTTATTAAAAATAAACCATGAATTCGTTTATTATTCTTTTTCTCGGTTCACTTTATCGACAATAAACAAGAGTACCTTTTTTTAGTCTAAGGTACGAGCTATTCAGATTTATTTTTTTTAAGTCCCTATCAGACAGGTTATAAAACATTTAAGCATTAAGTTGTAAAGCTTAGTCTGCCCCTGAAAAACTAAAAAAGCTAAATATGTTCCAAGAGCACTATTTTAAGAGGTCCTTACTAGTGTCCATCACATTAAATTTGTATTAAATTATGTTTAGTACTTTGAAAGTTATTCCAGAAAAACCGATTTCCAGCGGCGTTCTTCAGGGGCACCAATCTCCGTAGGGAGGTCCTGTAAGAAAAAATTTTATAGGAACCTATCATCTTATTTTTTCGTGTTCTATTCGAATCCGAAGAATTTTCCACATTTTCACTTACACCCTGTATATTTTAACTAGATAAATTAAATTTGTTTACATTTTACATATCATATTATTATTTAGATCCTTAAATAGGTGTACAAAGAATTTGCAATCCATTTTTCTAATACCTAGTTTCATTGCAACATTGACATTTATTACTTAGGTTAATTAGTCGTTACAGTAGTTTAATTTACACCGACCCAATCACGGATCATAATTTTCACTGTGTACAGGGTGTCCAGTTTTTGATGGTTTTACGGGGAATCTCTGTTATTAGTAAAGATTAAAGGATACGGTATTCACAGCACTGTGCTACTTTTTTGTGAAACAAAAGATGCCGCAATCAGAATTTTTTCTCAGAAATATATAATACCTTATTTTTATTTTTAATATTATTAAACACGAAGTTTACGTTTTATTAAAAAAATATACATTTTTTGTTAGTAGGCCACGACAAAACACAGTCATTTATGTCTTATTAATTCTTCTTTTTTAGTTTCTGTCAGAGTATTCAGGTTCTCTAAGTTTTAAAATATCTAATTAATAGTAAAAAATCAGTTTGTCCTAATTACGGCCGAAAATATAAACTTTAAAAATAATGAAAAATGCGACATGCTCGTTTGTTATATTCATTGTAATGAAAATGCAGATGAAGCATTAGAATTATATGTAATGGCTAAATGGCACTATGAAGTTCACTAGGCAATTGACCTATCAGTGAGTCAATGCCGGAGGTGCCATTGATCCATTTCTGTTTCGATTAGGAATGTGTTGTTTAATGTATAGTATTATATTATTGATAACATGAACGGTAATTGACCGAGGACAACTAATAGAAAGGTTGTTCCTCGTACCTTTGTAACATTGTATATACACTGCGTCCATAAAGTCTTGCACAAATTCATTTAAAATTCAGGGGCTTACTTTTTTTAAAAACGCTCGGACACGTCAATTACTACTTTTGTTTGCGCATTTTTTAACGTAAAATGTTTTTATACAGGGTGTCGCACGTATGAGGTATGAGGTCATCAAGGATTTTTTTTTAATGGAACACCCTGTATATTATATCAATTTTGAATTCTATGATGAACACTTAACACCTCTGGAAATCACGGTTTCCGAAATATTGACGTTTGAAAATTTATTTTAAACACATTTATTGATGACCTCATACCTCATACGTGCGACACCCTGTATAAAAATATTTTACGTTAAAAAATGCGCAAACAAAAGTACTAATTGACGTGTCCGAGCGTTTTTAAAAAGTAAATACCTGAATTTTAAATGAATTTGTGCAAGACTTTATGGACGCACTGTATTTGAGAATTGAAGACTGATTAAATATAGCATTTATTATGTAGAACTAGATACTGCTGTTTTTCTTGTCGTATCCTGACTACATTGATACCCGATTAACCAAGAACATTACATGTATTTCAATAGGTAAATATACGCCTTGTTGTAGTATCTCTATGATGATTTATTAAATTTCTTAAATTACTTGTAGATATACCGAAAGACGACAGCCGGATAAAAGAGTTTTTCTAAGGATGAAATCAAATTTAATTGAACACGGTTCATTTCCTAAACTTCGGCCTAAAATCTACAACAAGGAAAACCGCGAGACTGATGAAATAAATGTTTTAGCTTCAATTGAAACAAATCCAACTAGTTCTTGCAGGAGGGTTGAAGGTTCGGTCGGAGTAGTTAAATCAAGAGTTCAAACAATCCCAAAAAAACACAATTATTTTAAGCCACATAAATTCCACCTAGTACAAAGCTTACATCCTGGTGATGCACAGCGCCGAGTTCTGTAATTAGTATTTACAAAATAGAAACGGGGAAAATAATTTTAAAAGAACCGTTATATGGTCCGATGAGGCTCATTTTACCAGTGCTGGTACATTTAATCGGCACAATACGAGGTTTTGGTCTCAGGAAAATCAGCATGTAATATTTCCACTCGAACGGCAAGGCAGGTTTGGCTTTAACGTTCCAAGTTTTATACTAGGAAGCAAAATAATTTACAATATATTTTAAAGCAGCCTCAATGCAAGTATATATTTGGAAATTCTAGAAAACGTTAGGCCGGAAATAATAGAAGACGTGCCCTTAGCGGGTCTCAATAACTTGCATCTGCAACGGGGTGGAGCACCCGCTCACAATGCGCTAATTATCATGGCCTACTTAAACAATAATTTCCCAGGCCACTGGATTGGAACTAATGGATCTGTAAGATGGCCATCAAGGTCACCCGACTTATCGGTTTTGGATTTCTTCTTGTGAAAAATAAATGAAAATAAAATTTATTCTATTCAATACCAAACAATTGCAGATTTAAGAAATGCCACTGAAAGAGCATTTAGGGAGTTACAGAGGCGGCCTTTTATTATTTTAAATTCATTAAGGCGAATGAGAACTATTTCTACTCGATTGGGGAAAAGGTTCTTGTATTTCACTATTTTCTAAAAAATCGACATACAACAAACTTATGAAAAAAAATTACTAGAGAATTATTGTAATTAAATTTTTCCCATAACTTTACCTTTAAAACGTTTTTCTGAATATTAGCATTTTGTCGCTTTAGACCTTTTACCTTTCCAGCCACGAATGTGAAACATATCTAAGGCCTAATTGAGAACAATTTGAGCAATATTTATGAGAAAATTCTATAAATTTTCAGCTTTTTTTTATTTTCTATTTTTTACGGTCGTCGGCGTATCAGAGGCCATCTTGAACCGGTCATCGACCGTACGGTTTTTAATCGTGCGGTCTACCGACTGGGGAGTGTGAAACGGCACCTTCATCCTACGAGATATCCGATCTCATCCGGCCTGTCCGGCGTGAATAGGATGGTTTTGATGTCGATTCATTTTACACTCTTCCCTAAGACAAGAGCACGCGGTGTTTCCCAAGCGGTCACCCATCCAAGCACTAACCGCGCTCGACACTGCTTAACTTCGGTGATCTGACGGGAACCGGTGCTTCAAGTGTCGCTAGGCCCTTGCCTTACATTTTCAGCTTTTCAGCTTTTGTTTCTAATGTTTTACGTAGTAAAACACAACTCGATTTATGCATTGTTATTATTTTTACTAAAATATAACTGCTAATTAGATTAAGGAGTCCAAAATATATTTCTTCTGCAGTAATTATCATACCAGTAATAGTTTTTTTAAATACCCTCATGGCCTACTAACCAAAATATATATTTTTTAATTAAACGCAAATTTCGTGCTTAATATTAAAAATAAAAATAAGGTGTTATATACTTCTGAGAAGCTTGTTATGAAGTAAAGTATATTATTAAAAACACATATAGGGTGACCCATTTAAAAAAAAAAAACAAGTTTGTTATTTTTCTCGGAAACTATTGAATGTAGAAAAAATCTGAGTACGTCACTGGATTCTACGTAAAAGATTACAAAAATAATATTTATTTTCTCTTTGATTAGCAGGGTAACCTAAATATGGGAGGTTTCCCAAAATGTAAAATTTTCAAAAACATTCCGTATATCAAAAACAAGGAGGACTAGAAAAATTCTGATTGCGGCATCTTTCGTTTCACAAAAAAGTAGCACAGTGCTGCCAAAACCGTGTCCTTCTATCTTTCCTAATAACGGAGATACCCCGAACTTATGAGTTCTTGTATTTTGAGTCTGATATAAAGACTTCATATTTCTATGTCTTTTTTGCAGGAGTTTGCACTAATGCCACCGCGCCATCTGTAAGTAGCATTAACCGAATACTAAGGAACCGAGCAGCGGAACGGGCTGCTGCCGAGTTTGCACGAGCAGCTGGATACGGACTGTATCACCCTCATCCCTATGCCGCTGCAGCAGCGTTTCCATGGCATTCACCATTGTGGCCTAATGGTAAAAAATAGTTTTAGAATTTTTTTTTGTTCTCAGTAGGGGTATAAACATTATAAGGCATGAGCAAATGCAAACGTAAACTTCAGAGGCAGATGCTGGCCATTTGGTTTTACAAGAGCCACAAACATACATACATACATACAAACTTCAGAGGCGACATTCCTTTTCTTTCATCAGTTAAATTACATTTCAACTCAATCACTATTACCACTAAAGCAAGTGACGTATGCATTATCTCTAAAGAAATAGTATATTAAAGTACATGTTTTATAAAGCATCATCTTATAGCACGCGTCCATGTTAAAAAACGAGCCGCTTGCGGCGAGTTTTTTAACGGGACAAGTGCTCTAACTGCTTTATAAAACACGTACTTTATACTATTTTTTCTATTTTGTATTTTTTTCAATAAGAAAATATATATTTAAAAAGAAAATCAACCCTTCAAATTTTGTAAATTTGTATGTCTAAATTCTATGTTGGTAATACTATAAATTTTACTTTTATCATAGTAGCCTTGACAATAAATAATATTTTCTTTGTGTCATTGTCACGAAATTTGTGTTTTAATATTTCATAGAGTTGTTCATAATTATAATTAAAAAAATATAGAGCATGATAATCTAAGTTCAACTCCCCCTGAGTTAAGGGATATTGCTAATAAAACGATAAATCAACTTTTACCAGAGAAATCCCGAAAACTTTCTTTTCTCATGGATCACAATAACAGGAAACGTCAGACGTCAACAGAATAAAACATTTAAATATTACCAATGCCAACTTTTAAAAAATAAAAAAACGGTATCGTAATAGATCTGTTTCGATACTGAAAACGGTATCGTAATAGATTTCTTATGAAACAAAATTAGAAAAATGTCTTTATACATGGCCTTATTCATCTGAGGGACTTTTATCCTTCCCAAGAAATCAAACCATTTTTTAAACCCAACCCCAAATTTTAAAATATTCTGTACTTCTGCAATTTAAATATGTGTCTTTATTTATTTTGTAGGCCCTCTGGGTCTGCAACCTCCTGGTTCCACGAATCCAGTAGGTATAACCGGTAGCCCCTCATCAAGTGGATCACCACATCCCGAACACAGTCTCTTAAACTCACCGCCAGGAGGATTTGACAAGGACGACTCCAGCTTAGACAGCTCCGAACAACCAAAATTTAGGTAAGTCAATAAGAGTTCCTAATGGGTTTAAGGGACCCAGTTTCTTAACAATATGATGGGTTTAAGAGTAAAAAGAATTTTCTATTTTATAGTCTATCTTTAAGTGGGTCGAAGTAATAAAAAATGTTCACTAAATATGCAAAACGCATACCGGGGTATCATGAACAATTTAAACACCATCAAGCTATTGTTATATTTGATGCTTTACTATTGTTATTGGGAAAATCCCTTAGCCAGGAGCGTGTGTTGGGGAAGCTTTTTAAATTAAAAATCTTAAACATGCGAATTCTCCTAAAATTGTATTATATTATATTTGTAGGTATTTATACATATGAAAACATTTAAAAAATCGTATTAACTAATAAATAACAATGTGTGGTACTATTTTACAAAACATAATTATGAAGCATTTTTAAAAGTCGAATATTACTTTGTCGTTATTGTTTAATCATTGTCCGATATGGAAGATGTACTTTTATTAACATCGTTTATAATAACCAGTTCAATCATTTCTTCCACTATTATATCTACCTGTCACATTTTAACTTCCTCTTCTATCACACGTTCGATGCACTTTTTAAAGAGTCTTTTTAAATCCACAATTTTATATTTCGTGTTTTTTTTTGGCAACATCTGTCTTTATTTGAGCCCATATAAGTTTGATCAGGTTTAATACGCAGTGGTAGGAGGGAGTTTGAGCACAGATATTCCTCGTAACTTTGTCATTTCATCGACTACATATTTTTGAATGCATTTTTATGTAAATTGGCTAGTACCCATAGTTTCTTTTTTTAAGGAATCTAATGGAAATTCTATTTGTCTTAAACTTACCCATTCCGTGATTTCACTTTTACGCCACGCACTTGTCGGTAATTTTTCCGTCAGCCTAGAATGATAACTTGCATTATCCAATACAATTATTGCATATTTTGGTACAAGATCCAACATTTGCTCGAACCATTCTTTAAAGACATCAGCATGCATATCATATATCTGGAACATCAGTGGACCACCTTTAACGAAGCCTTCAAAACTTCCAATATGGGTTATGATAAGTTGATGGCCTTTTCCAGATGGCGGTCTCAATCCTGTCGACAATCCTTTCAAAAAAGCTTACCTTGAACTTTTAATATTTTCATCCTGCCAAAATTTAGTCACAGTGTGGCCTTCATTTAGCCATGTTTCGCCTAGGTAAAATATTTCTTTGTTTTCCTCTCTGGCTTTTCGGATGCTTCTTAAGTAAGTTCTTCTCCAACAGACGATATCGCTTCTGTCTATTAAAATCGATTGCCTATTATGTGTTTTCCACCGAAAACCCATTTCTATTAATAATTTCCAAAGCGTATTTCTACACATAAATGGGTACTCCTGGTCTTCTCGGATTGAGGACAAAATTTCATCCAGCGTGGGAATTTCTTTTTTTAACAAGAAACTATGAACTTTTCGCCTTATTCTCTGCAACAAAACGTCATCCAGCTCAAGTTTTGGTCGCCCTTGAGAAGTTTTTGGAGTGTTGACGCCAATTTTTTTTTTCTTCTTTTAAAAGTTTAAATAATGTTGTCTTCCCAACGTTAAGCATATCTGATGTAAATGGCACTGCATTGTCAACACTCAAATCCGCATTCTTACCTTTAATACATTATTTTTTTTTTCACTTACTGTACAAGTACATGAACCAACTCTAAGGCGTTTAGGCCATTGTCGAAAATTCTTCATATTTAATTAAAAAAACACTGACACTTCACACTTTGACTAGTTTCGCTGAGAAACAAATACCCAAGGTAGGTATGTATAGATATAAATAGGTGTATTATTCCAATAGATGCACCCATAAATGCATAATAGTCACATAATTAGCAACCAGGTAACCAGGATTAGGTACAAAAATGATAAGAGCAGAAACGGAATAAGTGCCTAGAATTAGTTTTGATAAAATTGCACAAGTAGGTTTTTTTCAGTTGTTGTCATCGAAACGGTACGTTAAAGTTAACTTGTGTGTTTGATCATAGGGCTGATTATTTGGAATCTTTAACCGAACGTAGAGAGGTTTTATGCATGCTCTATTTGCATAAAACAGAGAATGATCTTTTAAACGATACTGCGTTTCTGGAAAACGTTCAATGCTCCAGTCCATAACACCAGAAACCCAGTTACTTTTTACATACCCAACTAATTTAGTTTAAAAATTTCTTTTACTCTTTGCTTATAATTACAATGTCACCTTAAGTATATAACCTAGCCTAATCTTATCCTAATCTAAATTGTGGTCTAAACCAAAAACAAACAGGCTAAAGCTCTCACTGGGGCCGATGACATTGGCCATTGGTTAAGGCTACATACTTTATTGTTATCATTGCACTACCCACTCCTACCGGTAGGGCCTTAAAGCTTAAAGCGTACTATAAATGATCTCATTATCCCAGGGGGGTTCAAAAACAAGTTGACGAAGTTTTAATCATAGACTGGAATACGGCTGGCATTTGGGGAAAAAGCTGCCAAAAAAAAACATTAACCACGGGTTATAAAACCAAACTTTTACCTGATGTAGCCCACAATAATCGTCAGCTAGGGTCACCATTGTAAAATCCATGGTGTTTCATTAAGGTAGGCCACCCCGGCCATATCTCGGAAACTACTGGGCATAGAAATTTAGGAAAAAAAAATCGTTACTAAAGTGACCATGAGAAAATTCTGAAAATAACTCTTTCAAGTTCCGAATTTTGCCGCAAGACGGCACAATTGAAAAGTAAATTTTAAAATTTTAGATATCTCCGGAAATTCCACGCGGAAGCTGTTTAAATCGCTGTAACTTATAAACGACCTGTCCGATTTTAGCAAACTAAAGATTGCTTGAAAGAGAAATCTAAGTACTTTTAACTGTCGCATTCGGTGGTCCATTATAGTTCTCAATAAAAATGGTGCTAGAGGGCGCAATTTGCAATAATAACAGATTTTTTGATTTTATTCCGAAAACCTAAATCATACGGTATCATTTTATTTATTTATTTAGCGTATGGCATTGTACACAATGTAATACAAGTTACAATTTACAACTTAATGTCTAATCCATTAATGTAATCAATCGAGGCTGGTGTCGCAAGGGCGAAGTCTTCAGTATTCCCGGCATATCTTCTGAGTGGGCATTCGGCAACAATGTGTTGGACGGTCTGTCTTGCAGCTCCGCAGTCGCACTCTGGAGAAGGAGCTATATTCCACCTATGGTGAGAGTCCCTGCAATTTCCATGACCCGTTCTAATCCTGTTAAGAATAGCCCATGTTTTGTGGGGAAGGTCAAATCCCGGTGGAGCCCTATCAATGCCTGGCATTAATTGCATTGTGAGGTATGGCGCGTTTTTTCGTTCCTCCTTCCATCTATTTTTAAGTTGGAAGTTGTTTATTTGTAGTTCGTTGGCTGTTCTTACAGGAGGGTTTCTAGAGCGAAGTCGGTTGGTCCTAGCATCATTAATCTCCTCATGTATTGGCAGCTGCGGGTTTTTGGTTATTTTTTCAAACTCTCTGAGTAGGGCGGCTTGTCGGCGAAGTTCTGGTGGGGGAATGTGGCTTAGTAGTGGGAGCCACTGAGTTGGAGTTGACTTAAGTGTGCCAGATATTAATCGCATGGTGGTATTAAGCTGCACGTCGATGAGTCGGGTGTATGTGCTATTGAGCCACACAGGGGCACAGTACTCGGCTGCAGAATAAACCAGACCCAAGGCCGAGCACCGAAGGGTTGCCGCTGTTGATCCCCATGTTGTCCCGCGTAATTTGTGGATGATGTTATTTCGAGTTCTTAGTTTGGCTGCTGTGTTCTGAAGGTGTTGTTTGAATGACAGGGTTCTGTCCAAAGTGACCCCTAAATATTTTGGTTGGTTATTATGCCTTAGCAGTTGGTTATTGGCATATACTCTTAGTTGTCTGTTTGCCATTTTATTATTTAGATGGAAGCAGGTTACTTCAGTTTTATTAGGGTTGGGCTTGAGTCTCCATTGCTTGAAGTAGTTGTTCATCTTAGCGAGGTCATCTGTAAGGATCTCTTCAGTATTTTCAAATGAGGAGTCTCTAGTTGCGATTGCCCAGTCATCAGCATACCCAAATTTAGATGAGGTGGTGTCAGGCATGTCTGATATATATAAGCTAAACAGGACTGGAGCTAGTACCGACCCCTGGGGCAGTCCATTATTCAGTGTTCTTAGTTTGCTCTGAAGGTTCCCTGAAGAGACTCGGAATTTCCTGTCGCTGAGCATACTGTTTAATAGTCGGGCAGTTCTTTTACATGGGATAGTTCTTAGGAACTTATACAGCATGCCATCCTTCCACACGGTGTCATATGCGGCCGAGAGATCTATGAAGGCCACAGACGTCTTTAGCTTTCTTTGATAGCCTGCCTCTATATATGTTGTGAGAGACATTACTTGATCGGTTGTACTTCTTTTTGGCCTAAATCCTGCCTGCTCAACTGGGACCGTCTGGAGTATGTAGGGCCTATTCTGTTAAGTAAGAGTCTTTCCAGGAGCTTGTAGGCTGAGCTTAGCAAGGCAATTGGGCGGTAGTTTTCTGGCTTGTCACTGGGCTTGCCTGGTTTTAGAATAGCTATTATTTTAGTTTGTTTGAAGCTCTTCGGTAGTTGTCCAGTCTCGAGTATGTTTGTGTAGAGCTTGGACAACCAGATTTTCGCGTGTTTTCCACTGTGTATCAGGAATTCCGCATGCATGTTGTCGGGGCCAGGAGCCTTTCCTGCCTTGGTATCTTTAATTGCGTCTTCGATCTCCTCCGCACTGAAGGGTTGGGAAAATTGTGACATCTCTGGGCTGGCGGATTTCAGCCTCTTTAGTTCCTTCTTTATGCCAGTGGTAAACTCCTTATCCCTCGCACCCCTGGAGGTATTGACTATATGTGAGGCGATCTTGTTCGGGTGGACTTCAAAATTTGGGCGGCTCGCAGGCCTATCGTCTCCCAGTTTTCTCAGGAGGGACCAAGCCTGGCGACTGGATGTTTTGAAGTCTAGGGATTCTACTGTGTTTATCCACTTGTCCCTCCTTGCGTTATCCAGGCTATGGAGAAGCTCGTCCGCGACCTCACCGTCTCCGCTCTCGGCGAATTCTTGGTACAGGCTTTCTGTTTCTTCAGACCATCCGGGGATGTACTCCCTGCGAAAGCCTCTAGGGATGAACTTCTTTGCAGTGGCGATTACTGCACCGATGAACCTTCCGTACTCCTTATGTGTTGGGGGGATCCACCTTAGTTGTTTGTCAAGTTCTTCCGCGTAGCCGTGCCAGTTCGCTCTTTTAAAGTTCCATCGCGGTCGTGGTACAGTTGTTACTAGAGGGATTTGGATGCCTACTTCATATATGATTGGTCTGTGTTGACTGTGGGGAAAGTTGGTGAGTACTTTACGATTGGTTGGTAATGGTTTATTACGGTATTATTATGATATCATAATCGGAAAGTAGATGAAATTTGTTAGAAATAGCGTAAAAACCGCAGTTCGATTCAAAGTTATTGCCAAAAGAATAATTTTTAAAACTTTAAATAAAGAAGCGATTGTTTTTATAGTTTCGTAGGTGTGTACGTTGATTTAGTAATAACGGGTTTTGATTTGTCATATTCCGTGCCTTCCTTCACACTTTACCTAGGCTTAGGACTAGTCCAAATCATGTAAAAGACAAAATTTGAAGCGTGTTTCAAGGCCAATGAACCATAAAACAGTATTGAAATAATTATAGGAAACTATTAAAGGAAATAATCGAAATATAATAGTCATGAAAAACTTCTTAAGGAAACAAGTGAAAGACTTTTTAAATGTTGAAAATGACCTACGTTTTGCAAAATACAACGGTTAATTCTTGGTCTAGAACTAGAGACAGCTATTTCAATTTCAGCTCGTTAAATTGAATTTATTGCATTTTCAATTCGCTCAATCATGTTGTCTCGTGTGGTTGGTCGTGTTTTATAAACAATGTATTTTTTTCGTTTCTACAAGTAAAAATCTAACACAGTTAAATCCGGGGATCTAGGTGGCCACGCAAACAAACTACCCCTTCCAATCCAGCGATTTGGGCACCTAATATTTAAAAAATCACGGACCCTTTGCGAAAAGTGTGCCAGACGTCCATCATGTTGATACCACATGGATGTTCTTAGACCAATAGGAACATCTTCCAAAAGGATAGGCAAGTCATTTTGTAAAAAGTTTAAGTAAGATTCGCAATTTAGATGAGCATTAAAAATAAACGGTCCAATAATTCTGTGTCCTAACACTCCACACCACACATTTACACTCCACCTATTTTGGTGATCCACTTCGCGAGTCCAATGAGGATTTGTTTGTGACCAATAATGCATATTATGTAAATTTACTCTGCCACAGCTACTGAAAGTGGCTTCATCAGTCCATAAAACTTGTGAGAGGAATTGAGGATTCTCTTTACACATCTCTCTTAGCCAATAGCAATAGTCGAGCCCTCTGTCAAAATCAGTTTCTGATAGGGCCTGATGTAAAACTACATGATAGGGATGCAGCTTAAAATCCCTTAAAATTCGAAACACTGCAGTACAGCTTATGCCTAGGTCTAACGAAATTTTTTTTATGATTAAATGCGGATCGACTTCCACGCACGCAAGGACGTTTATAATATTATTGTCTTCATTCCTTACTGGACGTCTTCTGATAGGAACGGGAATGCGTCGTACACTTTCCGCTTGCCTTCAACATATTGCCAGTCGCCGAAATACTCTTCTACCATAGTGCTTTCGTTCAGGATATTATCTGGCAGCATATTCGCGTTCCGCTATAGGCGCATTTTGCGAACATTCAAAATATACGGCAAGCATATCGTAAGCCTCGGCATTGGTATAAGTCATTTTCGAAGGGCATGCATCACAAACTTTTATCAAGAAATTCAAGATGAATTAAGGAGAAACTTTTGTCGACACAACACCTTACAAAATTAAATCAGTTGACAACTATTCCCGTTTGTTTATCTCCATGGAAACCTTCCGATTTTATTTCACAGCAATCTAGATTTATTTTTTAAAACGACATATTATTAGAGACGCCTAAATTACACGTTTTCCATGATTATACCATCAATTCTAGAGTGGTCTCTGGGCCATTGGAATAATGAGTGGCAAACCTAGATAACCATAAAGTTTAAAAATATTTTTTGTCATGGACTGCTTGACCACGAAACTGTAAAAACAATCTTCATCTAAAGTTTTAAAATTATTCTTTTGGCAATAACTTTAAATCGAACTGCGGTTTTTACGTTCTTTCTAGCAAATTTCATCTACTATCCGATTATGATATCATAATTATACCGTATGATTTAAGTTTTCAAAATAAAATAAAAAAATCTGTTATTATTGCAAATTGCACCCTCTAGCATCATTTTTATTGAGAACTATCATGAACCACCGAATACGATCGTTAAAAGTACTTACATTTCTCTTCCAAACAATCTTTAGTTTGCTAAAATCGGATAGGTCGTTTATAAGTTACAGCGATTTAAATGATTACACTTTCAACAGCTTCCCCACTCTTATTAAAGTCGGTACGCCAATGAGCCTAGGACTAAAATGATGCATAATTGTCCAAGCTTTTTAATGGTGTTATCAAAACTATACCTTAATCTGGAATTTTTGGAGATATCTAAAATTTTAAAATTTACTTTTCAATTGTGCCCCCTTGCGGCAAAATGCGGAACTTAAAAGTTATTTCCAGGATTTTCTCATGACCGCTTTAGTAAGTATTGAATTTTTTTTCCTGAATTTCTATGCCTAGTAGTTTCCGAGATATGGTCGGTGGCCGAACTTAATGAAACACCCTGTATATGTAGCATTTATAATAGTATACTAGGATAATGTGGATTAATTCGGTATAAAATATACAAAGTTTGAAGCAGTAATTAGGGAATTGCTTTAAATAGGTACTATAGATACTACCAATATTTTACTACTCTGTTTACTGTTGTGCTTTATAATAGGATTTATTTATGTAGTAGATGTGAACTGATCTGTCAAGTACAATAAACAGTAAATAAATAAATAAATAAACACAAAGATGTGTATTTCACCGATCTGTATGTACTGGGTGGTCCATGTAAGATGACTCTGTGTATATAAAAATGTAATAAAATAAAAATTTCTTTACAATGAACTAATTTGTCTTTTCAACTTTTTTTTATAACTCTTGTTAAAGTGCAGTATTCTATCGAGTTCAAAGTTTTGTAGAGTTTGCCTACAAGTGCTTTGTTTTTAAAGCAACTATGGTTCAGCCTTTAATACTTATTTTGTTATTACTGTGTATCCGTAGGCTGAGTAGCTGGCTCTTGTGTAGATCTGTCGATTTAATAAAACACTGTATTTAATTCCAACAGCATTTTATTCGTAAGGTAGCACTAACGTTTTATTTACAATATTCACTTAATAACTTCCCACTATCTGAGAATACACTACATCAAATTACTAGTTACACTTCAAATTGCATTCACACATACGTTTCCATAATACTCAATACTTTCACATTGTATTAACTTGTTGAACTTTGTTTTTGTTAACTTTACCTACATAGTACAAGAAATGTGGACAATTTCCACTCGGTGACGTGCTTTACTTTTTAAAAGCAGTCGTGCGACATGCACCGCCGAACTTTCGGGGAACAGTCCCCTTGATAAACTTATATTTTATGCGTTTAGCCAAACTCTGCTTGGCGACCGTCTGGAGGCTGCGTTGCCTCATCCCTTCTCGCGTCTGTCTCCCTTCCTCACGCAGCTTGGTAGGTGATTATTTTTGGTGAAGCGCCTGATTACATATGACAACAATGCAGCGCTGTTACTATGTGGGTTTTATGATGAATCTTGGATATTTACGTATACGTGAGGAAAAGAGATGAACTAATAAAAAACGCAGACAGCACAGCGTTTGTTATTGCATCGTGCGATAGCTACATAAGCGTTATATATACACTATATACATCAATTAGACTTCCAAGAATGCCATCAGTAGCGTACTTTGCTTTAACACTCAGCGTGTTCTCAACATGCTTATTTAAATCTAATTTATAGATTTTTATTTTTTAGTGTTAATTTGAGTCTACGCATATCTAAACGAACCAGCCTTATAGTGTGGCGAATCAGTAACCAGTGACGACAATGCCAGCAATCATTGTTCCGTTGATTAACAGTACAAATATTTGTGGCTCAATTTATTAAAACGGCAGATTAATTTTGGTTTTTAATATTGTATACAAAATCTACATCTCAAACGTTAAGATCTTCCAGTTAGTTTTATTTTATTTTTGTTTCATATTGTTTCAGAAGAAACAGAACAACCTTTAGTCCAGATCAACTAGAGGAACTAGAAAAAGAATTCGAAAAAAGTCACTACCCATGCGTATCTACTAGAGAACGACTTGCTTCGAAAACATCGTTATCTGAAGCTAGAGTACAGGTAAATCAAAAAGTTTTTAATCTCATTTTTATTAAATATTTATGTTCAGGTCGATTAAATTTAAAGTCCAATTAATTTGCTAAAAAACAGGATGCAAAATTGTTTCATTTTACTAAATGGGTACCTCAAGGTATTGAAAATTCGTTCCATTTAAGAACAATGGTACTTCCCTTTCTCTAGACAGAAACGTAAAAAAAACTAATGTCGGTACATCATCTTGAAAATTGCTTGTAATTGCAACTCACTGTCTGATTAGTTATTCGGTATTTAATTAGATGATTAGCCTTTCTCATCAATTTCCATTATTTTTATATTTTTAGTCATGCCTTGTTTATTGAAGAGGAAAATTTAGCATCCAACGTAAAAAACGTGAACCAAAGCAGTGGAAAAAGATTTTGACTAAAAAAGACAAAAAACAAACTCACAATAAATTTCTAAATTTGAAACCAGTCTAATTTGATAATAAAGAGATTTAAAAATCAATGGAATCTAATTTCTAGTTCATCACACTTTTTTTGTTGCTGTATGTTGTAGAGTACAACTTATACTAATATAGAGTAATGAAAAGCATTAAATTAATAGAAAATTTCTAAATATTAAGATTTTGTCTTTGGAAAAATATATAAACATCGGGAATGTCAAATTTAGCTTAAGCTTTTTAATGAAATACCGTGTACCTACATAAAAGATGCCCCAGAATTCTGAGGGGGGGGGGGCATTCTCTGAAATTCATATAAATCACGTAAAAATATCATCGTATGTTCATATAAATTTATTTTCCTCCCGAAGGGATATTTGCCCCTAACTTAATGACTTTTGAACTACCACGTTATAAAATGTTTTAATAAATAAAAACTGTCTTACTTTTCTTTGTGATGAAGATTAATTTAATTCTTAAGCCAGTTTTTAATAGAATATGGAAATACTACAACTAAAATTTGGGGCCTAAAGGCGATGTAAATTACATAATGTTTTAAGTGTTATACATATACCTGTATGTTGTGTTTTGTGGTTGGTTATATTTTTATGACAAAGTAAGTAACGAGAAATTGGTGAGAATTTTTACATTGAGTTTGATCTAAGATTTTCAAGTAACTTTAACCTTCAAAGATTCGTAAAGTTTCACAATTTGTTGATTTTTCTTTTCTTGCTTTGTACGTAGTACTGATGATGGCGTAACTGCCGAAAGCGCTCTACGGATATTATGTTTTATTCAATAAACTTGAAAATCAAAAAATTCTTTCTTAATCTTTGATGGTGCACTCAGCCCTTTCCTAATTTGTATATTAGTATAAAGCACAGGTTTTATAAAGCTATTAGCGACTTGTTCTAACATGGGCGCGTGCACTAAAATGAGCTTTATAAAACTTCAACTTTAATATACTATTATGAATCTACTTAGGTACTTAATTTTATTTTACAGGGTGTCCCAAAAGTAATGGGACCTAGCGCAACAGCAGATTCCTTAAGAGGAGCTAATGTGTGTTCAAACTTGCCTAATCCCAATGGTGATAATAATTAAGATACAGGGTGTCAAAGCTGTCATTTTGTTTTCCATTTTACCCAATAATTTCGCAACGAAATTACATAGCGGCACAAAATTAGGGTTTTGGGTTTTTTTTTTGGGACGCGTAATTCAAATACGTCCATAGTTTTGATGTTACTAGTAGAGGGCGCCGCCTATAGCATACCGCCCTTGTTTTAGATGACATAACTTTTTTTAAGCTTAGTACATCGATCTAATTATTTAAAACATCGATTACTCTACTTCTCCAACGTTAAAAAGGTATACCTAATTGAAGTCGCTATGAGTAACAATTTTTTAAATAATCGCATTTGACATTCCCTATGCAATTAAATATGGTGTGAAAGTAATAGGATATTGAGCACCAGTGAATTTCTGATGTCTTTTAACCAAAATTTACTTCCTACATAGCAAAATTACGTTTCTTAAATATTTTAGAGATATCTACATTGAAAGATATAAGTACCATACCTCAGATATATCTACATATATTCTTGATACACAGGGTGTTTCAGAAGTACGGTACGTAACGGAACCCTGAGTTGAGTGTAAGACAACCAGAAGGCTGTAGCCTTTCCAGAGCTACTTCATTTAATAAGCATAATGTAGGCCAATTTTTTGCCAATTTGGGATCGATCTATCAGCGTTCAAAGCATTTTGCAGATGGGACTCGCATCTACAACCTGGACGAGACCGCAACCACTACTGTTCAGAAACCACGTAAAGTTGTAGCAAAGAAGGGAATTAAACAAGTTAGCTCAGCAACTGCTGCACTGTGAACGCCACTGGAAGCTTTATTCCACCAGTTATGGTTTTCCCAAGAAAGAAATTTAAACAGCACATGCTACACGGCGCTCCTCCCGGTACCTTAGGCCTTGCACAATACACAACCATCAGGCTGTATGACAGTGGATTTATTTATAGAAGTCATGAATCACTTTATACATCATACCCCGAGTAGTGTAGACAATCCCACACTATTAATTATGGATAACCACAAAAGTCATTTGTCGGCTTATGTTCTTGACCTAGCAAATAAAAATGGAGTTATAATCTTGACATTGCCACCGCACACCTCTCACAAATTACAGCCTTTAGATCTTTCGGTTTTTTTCCCATTCAAATCCCAATATAATGCTGCAGTTAAATCGTGGATGCTAAGGAATCCAGGCCGTCCGATTTCAATTTACGAAATAGCTGAATGTGTTGGTGTTGCGTTTGAAAAATCTATGACCCCTAAAAATATAACAGCAGGTTTCAAAATCTCAGGTATTTTTCCCTTTGACAAGAACATTTTCACGGACGACGATTATATTGCTAGCAGTGTCACTGACCGATGCAAGCCAGCTAATGAAATTGCTGGTCCATCTGAGCATCACATTACTGGGGATTGCGGAGACAAAACATTTGAAACCCATACGGCTGATAATCGGGATTGCAATGGCACAACAATTAAAACCTCTAAGACTGATATTCAAGAATCTGAACTCACCAGAGGAACTAATATTATTGAAAAATTTATATTGTCAGCAGTATTGAAAGGCTATCCGAAAGCACCAGAATTAAAACAAAAGAACAGGGCTAGAAAAAAGAAGAGTATTATAGCTACAGACACGCCAGAACTTAATGAAATAAATAAGTAAAATCCAAGGAGAAAGAGAGATTCCTTATGATATTCTAAGAGAGAGTTCTTATGAACATGTCTCCGAAGTTGCCCCGTTTTTGATATACAGGGTGTTAAAGTTTTTTAAAAAAATCGGTTTTTATAATTTTTTTAAATATTCTTTTACCGATTTTCTTAAAATTTGGTACCGCTATTCATAATTATAACGGGCTCAAGACCACTTTATTGCATGTACAAAAAAAGTACCTATGTATGTCAAAGTTAATTAAAACATTTAAATTGAAAAAAAAATTATTTTTTCAAATAATGATACAAAATAAAATGCAACAGTTGATCAAAGCAAATGTTAAAAATTGCGAAGTTCTGATAAAATGCATAATTGTAACCGTCTTACCATTGATTCTCTTATACGTTAAAAAATACCTGCATTATTTCGTATCGCATTGCAACTTTCAATAATTCGAATTCTTAGGTCGTTTTCATCTAGTACAGGCGTCTTGTATACAAGACATTTTAGGTAACCCCATAAATAATACTCTAGAGGATTCAAGTCGAGACTGAGAGCTGGCGAACCTTGGGGACTTGCGCGTCCCATCCAGCAATTAGGAATAGTGTTGTCGACGTATTGACGAGCAACTAGGCTAAAATGAGCTGGAGCGCCGTCGTGCATGAACCACATATCAGTTCTTATTTGTAGAGGTACATCTTCTAACAGAACGTCAAGTTCCTCGGGTAAAAACTGCGTATAGGGGTTTTCATTCGATCGAGGTGGTAAACAGTATGGTTAAATAAGATAATCGCCAATGATCCCTGCCCATACATTTACCAAAAATTGTTGCTGGAAACGACCTTCTCTAATTTTATGAGGATTATCGTCCGCCCAAAAATGTTCGTTATGAAAATTCATAATGGCTTCTGTTGACAAAGAGACCTCATCAGTAAATAAAATGTTCGGTAAAAAATTGTTGTTATGTGCTACTGTATGTAACAACCACCTATTAAAATCAAACCTTGGCTGAAAATCACGGGAAAGCAGAGCTTGCACACGTTAAATATGGTATAGGTATAGTTGATGAAGATGCAAAGCCCTCCAAACAGTTGATGCACTTGTTTTAAGTTGCACTGCTACCTTCCTGGCACTAGTTGAAGGATCATCTTCTGTCTCTCGAAGTATAACCTCTTCTAACTCAGGCGTGGTTAGTGTTGCAGGTCTGCCAGGAAGTTCCGTACTAGGTTTAAAAGTCCCAGTCTCACTCAATCTTGTACTTGGTCGGAATCAAATGAAACCTTTGACATCAAAAACATTTGAAGCAGCGCAGCAAACAATTAAGACATTTTTGAAGACATGCAATTCAAAAATCTCGTTCACAATCGATGAATGGTCTTCTTTTAATATGAAAGGGTACTATGGTATTACCGCCCATTTTATCGATACAAATTGGAAACTTCATTTATCCTTTTAGATTTTGTGCCAGCATATTGGCAACATACTAGTAATGCAATAGCAAAACTATTTTTCGAAGTATTACACCTCTACCATGTTACAAAATGCGTACAAGGTATTGCTACCGATAATACAAATAGTAATTTTACCTCCATCAGAGAACTAAAAACTTTTATTTGTGACATCGATACAAAAAATATCCACTTTGTATGTTTTGCACACATCCTAAACATGGGAGCCAGAGATTCTATGAAAATCCTTGATTCTGAGGTTGAAGAGGCGGTCAGCATTTTGACAGATATATCAGACGACGATGATTATGACTGTCAAGTTTCGTCCTCTTCTGTAAGAAGAATCCATTCCCTTGCTAAAAAATTAAAAAACTCTGAACATTTACGTAAGGATTTTGACAAATTTTGTACCACTTTAAACCTAAAAATTACTATGCCAAAACTTGATGTCATAACAAGGTGGAACTCCACGTTCGACATGTTGAGATGGAGTCTAAATATGAGAAAAGCACTTAACATCCTTTGTGATAATGTAGAAAATTAAAAAACTTTAAAGCCAACCGACACAGGATGGTCGTTAATTGAACGAATTTGCAGGAACCTTAATGTTTTTAAAAGTATTTCCGTAAATTTAGAAGGTGAATCATATCCTACTCTTCCCATGGTAATAATCGGCATTAATATGCTGCTAGATAGACTAGAATCGTGGGCTATGACACTTGACAATAAACCTGATTGAGATGAAACCGATGAGAAGATCATAAATAGTATTCCAGCGGCAAGGGACAAAATCATTAAACATTACGAAAGAACTAACTGGATGTACTGTATTGTCATAATTTTAGAGCCCCGACATAAAGTGGAAACATTCTCCAATACAAATTGAGGAAAAGAGTTGCAGGTTGAAGCCGTTAAATATTTTGAAGATATTTTTAGGGCACAGTATTTTAGGGCTGACTCTCTGCCATTGTCTGAACCATCAGTTCCAGTAGCATCATCTTTAAAATCTAGTGAAAATAGTGGATCCGAAAAATTTGATATCGATCTACTAAGTTTGTTTTGTACAAAATCTATCCATAATGCAGACGACGATCTGGCCTGTCGTTACGAAATCGACCAATATATTTCTGACCCACGAGCTGACAGTACTGAAGATATTTTTAATGACGGAAGAGACACGAATGCATTTTTTTAAACCTAGCCACAATTAGCAGCATTATCAGTCAATCAGACATTCGGTCATCTTCAACAGATGTTACAAGTAATTTGGTTCATCGCTAATTTATACAATTTCTTGAATAATTTACGTAATAGGTTTTACGGAACAGCACAAAAAATTCATGGTTGAAGCGTATTTTCGAAACGGGGTTAGAGGAAACGATGAGTGGTAATACAATTTTCTTAACGTCTCTTTTACTGCTGGGATATTTTATCATTGCCTAAGAAGAGCTGTGGCTCAGTTTGGGGAAACAGGTTTTATTCAATATAAAAAAAGGAGCTGAAAGACCATCTGTGACAACAGAAGAACTTGTTGCAAACGTTCGTGAAATAATGCAAAGTACGCCAACAAAATGTGTAAGTGGGAAGATCTGAAAAACAGTAAAATTTGTTTCCTTATAAAGTGCAAGTATTCCAAGAAATACGAGCTGCAGATTTTGAAAGACGCAGGAAGTACTGTGAGTGGGTTACTCCAAGTTTATTGAAAATAAACGATTTATTAGACCCGACAATTTTTTCTGATGAAGCCTGGTTCCACCTCACCGGTTATGTGAATTCTCCGAATGCACGCGTGTAGAGTAGTGAAAATCCAGATTTTTTCGAGTCCACAGTGCACCCTCAGAAAATAGGTGTCTGGTTGGCTGTTTCCCGAAGAAGAATTGTTGATCCTTTTTTTCTTCATGACACAGTGACAGTACAGCGGTATAGGGGCAATATTTTGAATCCATTTGTGGAACAATTACTTGACGATGAACTACTTTTTGGTTATTTTCAACAGAACGGTGCAACCGCCCAGACATCCGCCGAAACTATAAACTACCCATGTAATTTTTTCGGCGACAGATTGGTCAGTTTTCGAATAGACACTGAATTTCCAACCAGATCACCTTTTTTGACGGTTATAGATTACTTCATTTTTCCTCATTTGAAGAACAATTGTTTTAAAACACCGGTTGCAAATATTTGGAAATATTTACAAGAAAGGATTATCCCAGAATGTGGTAAAATTTCTCCAGAGATGCTGGTCAACGCTTTTGAAAATATGAAGAGACGTGTAACTTTATGCTTGGAGCATAAGAGTGGCCAATTTCAGCAATTTCTATAATTTTTATTTTCCTTTATATGCTTCTCTTCAAAATTAGCGAATAATGTAAAATCTAGCAAAAGTTTGCTGTTAACTATTTTGCGAACCACACATCCGATTTTGACGAACTTTCTTTTAGAATGTAAACCAAGGTTTTAGAAACCATTTAAAGATCCTTAAGTTAATTTTTAAAACGATTCTACTGATATACAGGGTGTTATTTGTAGAGACGATTTTATACCATAAATTTGAAACATCCTGTAGGGTAAACTGGTAAAGTTAGCAATTCCTGGTATGAGCTGTTGGTTAGTTGACCTCAATATCTCCAGACGTTTTAACCAGTTTTTTGATAAGTGTCCTTTGGCAATAGATACACTATTAAACAAAAAATGTGTCAAATTCTTGCTAGGAGAATCTTTAAAACGCGGTATCTTGACAATAGTTGAACAAATTTCGGCCAAGATGGCCATTTTCGCAATATACATGGGTCAAGAAAATCATAAACCTAAAATTGCTTAAATTATGGTTTTACTGTTTTTATTAAAGCTATGCCAATTTTGCTGTATGCTTTTGTTTTCATTTAAAATAAGTTATTTGACACTTTGGGTCAATATTTCGGGACGTTTTTTTTTATTTGGTTAAGTGCCCATTGACAACAGATACACCATTAAACAAAAAAGTTGTCAAAATCTTCATCGGCAAATCACTAAAATGCTGTAAAATATTAAAAGAATGAGTTATCTAGCATTCCGTGATCGGAAAAACATATGTCATTTTGTATTTAGTAAATTAGCATCAAGTTTAAGTCTACGTTTTAAAAATGAACCCAATTCCGTAATTGGCAAGTTCGGTATTGGGCTCACGTGTTGTTCTCAGGCGAGTCTAGATTTTGCCATTTTAGTAACGATAGACGAAATATGGTATATAGAAGACCTGGAGAGAGACACGCGCAATGCAACTTCGTACCTACTGTGAGTTGTGGCGGTGGATCAGTGATGGTGTGGGGTGGTATTTCTTGGGATGACCGAACCGAGCTGGTGCCGTTAAATAATGAAAAATTACCAGCCCAAAGAAGGTACATTGCCGACATTATTGATCCACAAGTCTTGCCACACGCATTATTTATGGGGGATAGTGCAAAGCCATCTTCAAGAAGTCGGCATTGAAACAATGAATTGGCCGCCACGCAGCCCTGATCTTAACCCGATTGAATATTTATGGGATATAATGGGTAGAAAAATGAGAGCTCTGCAACCTCATCCCGCACATTTAAATGAGCTGGGAGAGAGGTTAAATGAAATTTGGTGTCAAATCGACAAAGAAAATATTCAACGGCTAATTTTAAGCATGCCACGACGTTGTCGCGCTGTGTTCGCAGCAAGAGCTGTGAACACTCGTTATAAATTGAAAGTTTTTTTTTGCGTTTTTATGTTGCCACGTTTTTGTAGAAAATTTATTTAATAAAATTTCATTTCACTTAAACACGACGTTTTGATATTTTTGTCTCTCAAAAACATATATCTACATAAATTTTCAAAATCCAAAATGCTTTTCACAATCTGTTCAACGGTTGTCAAGATACAGCCTTCTAGTGATTTGTCTACGAAGATTTTGACAACTTGTTTGTTTAGTGGTGTATCTATTGTCAATGGGCACTTAACCAAATAAAAAAAAACGTCCCGAAATATTGACCAAAAGTGTCAAATAACTAATTTTACATGAAAACAAAAGCATGCAGCAAAATTGGCATAGCTTTATTATAAACAATTACCATAATTTAAGCAATTTTAGGTTTATGATTTTCTTGACCCATGTATATTGTGAAAATGGAATCACGGAAAATCTGTAGCAAATAAACTTTTAAAATATAAAATGCTAGCCGACATTTTTGTTCAACCATTGTCAAGATACAACGTTTTAAAGATTTTCCTAGTAAGAATTTGACACATTTCTTGTTTAATAGTGTATCTATTGCCAAAGGACACTTATCAAGAAACTGGTCAAAAAGTCTGGAGATATTGAGGTCAACTAACCGACGCCGACGGTCCGGCTCATACCAGGAATTGCTAACTTTACCAGTTTACTCTACAGGATGTTTCAAATTTATGGTATAAAATCGCCTCTACAAATAACACCCTGTATATCAGGGGAATAGTTTTAAAAATTAATTATTGGATCTTAAAATAGTTTCTAGAACCTTGGTTTACATTCCAAAAGAAAGTTCGTCAAAATCGGATGAGTGGTTCGCAAAATAGTTAACAGCACACTTTTGCTAGATTTTGCATTATTCGCTAATTTTGTCCAGAAGTGTACATATTATATTCTTAATTTTGTTAACAACGAAAACAAATTTGTATTTGTTTACTTATTTTAATATTCATCAAATTGGCATATCATGTCATAATATGAATTTGACACAATTTAACCCAGATTTGGTTAGATATATTTATATTTGTGATCTAATCCAAGCCCTGCGTTATTCACTCCAAGCCTTCTTGGATGAAAATAATTTTTGCTCGCACGGTATAGAAATAAATAATGTATTTCCCTCAAGGTTGTCGAAGTAAAACAAATGTAATTTTATAATAGTAAGTGCCCTAATAGCTATTTGTGTATCTAGTGTAAAAAGTAAGTGTTTATGGTACGCAGCACGAAAATTATCCTACGAGGCGAAGCCGAGTTGGATAACGTGCTAAATGCCATAAATAGGGTAAGTCCGGTTTAGTTGGACCAACGGGATAGACGGACCAGGGAGGTTTTGTGTAATAGTTTCCCAACAGATGTCGCTTGTGGTCGCAGTTTGAAGAAAGACAAGTCACGCCATATCAGTCGAGAAAATTTGGTCGCAGAATACTGTTCGCTTTACTATTTGTGGCCGATTCAAGTTTGACCCTACTTAAAAAAGAAATAGTGTATTTTATTGTGTGTTGCAAAATCGATTTTAGGTAAGTTTCAAGGAAATAGTTGTACATAATATAGATTATTGGATCTATGTAGATTATTCTAACCTGAAAATGAATCTCTCATCAGCTCGATTGGGAACGATTTATCACTGGTCCATCTCCCCCGCTATTTTGGGATAGTTGATCCACATTTTTTAGGGTGAGTTGGACCATATACAACATTGCCCAAAAATTAATTTTATTATTAATTAAGTGCATTTTCTTGATTTACAGAGCCATGCCGAGTATATATAAACGCAAGGGAACGGCGAAACGAGGGAATTGGACATCAGCGGAAAGCCTGCTTAGCGCAATGCAAGCCGTGGCAAACGGCACAATGGGCGTTAATAAAGCAGCTAAAGGGTTTGGAATTCCGAAAACTACATTGAAACGCAGATTAAAGTCTTTTAATAACAATAAAACTAATCGTCTTGGGCCACAGTCTCAACTAGGTGATGATGCTGAAAACAAATTGGCGACTCACATCCTTAAGCTACAAAATTATGGGTTTGCGCCAGATAGAGATAGCGTTATGAAAATGACATACGAATTAGCAAACAAGCTTAAAATCAAACACTTTTTTAATAATGATAAATGCAAGGCTAAATATGACTGGCTCAAATTATTTTTGAATCGCCACCCAGACATTTCAGTCCGCAAAGCCGAGGGCGTTTCTTATTCACGAGCAACAGGTTCATGCAAGTAAGAGATTATTTTCGTTTACTTGCTCAAATCTTAGACGATAACGATTTAAATGATAAACCGGGTCTCATATTTAATGTAGACGAAACTGGCCTACAGTTAAACAATAAGCCGAGTAAGGTACTAGCTAAGAAGGGATCAAAATGTGTTGCAAACATCACCTCAGCAGAAAGAGGAGAAACAATATCCGTAGTCGCTTGCTGCAATGCCGAAGGAACGCTTTTGCCCCCTTTTTGCATTTTTAAAGGGAAAAATAAGAAAGAAGAATTCTCAACTGGAGTGCCCCCTGGTTCAGTTGTTACGATGTCAGAAAAGTCTGCATATATAATTGCTGATATATTTCTTCATTGGTTGAAAACTCATTTTTGTCCCCGCAAGCCAAGTGGGAAAGTCCTGCTGATCTTAGACGGACATGCATCGCACACTCACTCCATAAGTGTATTAGAATTTTCAGAAGAGAATGATATCATTCTTTTGGGCCTGCCCGCGCATACAACTCACTTCCTGCAACCGTTGGATCGATAATTTTTTAAATCGTTAAAAAGCTATTATTACTCAGCCTGCAACAGTTTTATGAAGGCAAATCCTGCAAGAAAACTTGGTAGGCTTCAGTTATATATATACTCCTAAACAGGAGGAAACAACGAAATGCCGCCCTTAATAGCCGCTTTTGAAATATTTTCCCTTTGAAATAACCTTCGATTGAGATTTACAAAAAAAACTGTACAAAATATAAGAAAACTCTTTTTATTTTGAAAATACATAAGTAAATATAAACTACCTCTAACAATAATATCAAATATCAACTAGGTACAAAAATTTACTTTACTATAGTTTTACCCTTCGAACTTTTACTGAGCAAACTCGTTAATTAAAGATGTGTAATCTAGAGTAGCAGCCAATGTAGATTCGATAGAAATTAATGATAGATTTTTAAGTTTTCTTTGGCTTATTGAGTTTCTTAAGTAGTCTTTTATTAGTTTTAATTTTGAAAAACTTCTTTCTCCACTAGCTACAGAGACAGGGAGTGTTAATAAAATTCGCAAAGCTATAACAGTGTTCGGATACAAAGTAATTAAGTTATTTTGGCACAAGTAATTCAAAACATCTAAAGGTTTCATAGAAAATTTCAACATCCGGGATACATCACGTAGTTCTTCTTGAAGTTCATTTGAATTTATATCTGATTCGTTTTCCACCGAAAGTATTGTCTTGAGACTGGTACAATAATTTTCTAGCCTTTTGTCATCTATATCGTTTGGTTTCAAAATATCATATAAAAAATCAAAATTTTTACTATGGGATTCCAAAAGCGTGAATCGTTCATTCAGAGAGTTAATGGTAATATCCAGAATATAATAGAAGAAGTTTATTTTAAATTTCTTCTCCTCTGTTAAGGGTTCATCGACAGCTTTTTCATAATCAAATTGGCGCTTTTTCTTTCTGGATCTAACTTCAGTTTCGACAGGAAAATCTGTACTGCATTCAAGATTTTCTGCAATTTCATTTGCAGCAATTCTCAGTTGTTCATACCCAGATTGCCTATAATTTTTCATTTTTTGTATGGTTTGTAATAACATCCTTACACAATCTGACAAATTTATAGTAACAGATTGCCACAGCTTTGAGACGGAATTTATTTCAAATAAAGTATCATACCAAAGAATGACTCCACATATAAACTTGTAATTTTTAATCTGTTTTGCCAACCCTCTTGCCTTAACTCTAGTTTCTGCATCTCTGTTGACGTCTTCGATTATTTGGAATAATGCATCATAAATCTCGCAGAGTTGATACCGTAAAGGTTTTAACGCATCTATCCTGCTTGACCACCTAGTAGCACTCAGTGGTTTTAGAGTTAATTGTGAAACACATTTTTTTAGTACTTCCCAACGTTTTGTAGAACCAGAAAAAAAAGTGTAAAGTTCTTGTACAATAGAGAAAAAAGTTATTGTTTCTGTAGAAGAAGATGCTGCATCATTCACAACTAGGTTCAATGAATGACATGCACAGGGCACATAAAATGCCCTTGGATATTTTTCAAGTATTCTGTTCTGTACACCCTTTCTTACTCCCCTCATATTTGCTCCGTTATCGTATCCTTGACCTCTAAGCCACTTTAACTCAAAACCTAACTTTTCCAAATGTGTGAGAATAAGTTCTGTCAGACCCTCTCCGGTTGAATCACTGGCTTCAAAAAAACCAATAAAGAATTCTTCAATTTCATACTTATTTTGAATGGAGTTAAAAGCGACAACTCTTATTGTTAATGAGAGCTGTTCAACATGACTTACGTCTGGGGTACAATCGGCGATTATTGAAAAATACTTGGCGTTTTTCGTTATTTCGACTATTTTGTTTAAAATTACATTTCCCATCAAATTTATCAATTCGTCTTGTATATTATTGCTTAGATAAGTCACAGACCATTTATCAGACTCGCGTTGAACTCTCCTGACATGTTCTTCCATAACTGGGTCATACTCGGAAAGTAATTCTACCAACTTTAGGAAGTTTCCATTATTTGGCCGAAACAAATGTTCAGTTGTCCCACGAAAAGCTAAGCACTGTGAGGCCAGTAGTCTAATTATTGACATAATTCGTTTTAAAACTCCTCTCCAATGCTGAATTTCCATATCCGTAATTCGTTGATATTCAGCGTCAATAGTTTTCTTCTGTTTTAAACGCATGTCCAATTCTTTCCATGCTCTAAAAGAATTTTTGTGAATCACAGACTTTTCATGCATTGTGAGGGCTCTTATAAGATTTCCCCAGTCAGAATAGCCTTTTTTGGGCCAGTCACTAGTACCAGACGAATTATCAAATAAAATGCAACAGAAGCAAAAAACGGCATCATTTATAACAGAGTAAATCAACCAACTCCTTTCAACCATTTCACCATTGCTCAAAACTTTCAAATAATGCCATGACGAAAATCTACGCCTGTTTTTATTAACAGGAAATTCGAATTCTTTAATTTGATGCGGACCTCTCTCAACCAGTATTTGACGAGTTTCAGATGACATGCAGGAAGCATTCCATAGCGCAGGATCAGAAGGAATTACCTTTAATATCTGCTGGCTGCTACTAATGCTAGTGGTACCTGGCTCTTGATGAACTTCTGGTTGTAGTACTTTTTGGCTTTCTCCGCTTTCTTCAACAATTTCTTGTGCTTGTGGATTTGATTGGTGTGGCACTAAATTTTTATTTGCCAAATCCATGGTAGCCGCTGTTGATGTGGATGTCGACGGCTCATCTGATTCTAAACAAGACTTTTGAGCTAAGAATTCCTTCATAACGCAGCTTAGCTTTCTTCCTTCTTCCTCTTTCTTTAAGTGTTTCTTTTTATATTCACTTCCAGACAACTTTTTCCTTTTCTGTTTCATACTGCAATAAAAACATTAAATCAAAATCTTTCGCACCAACATGATTGTTACCAACATCTCGAAAAATTGAAATATTTTATACTATCATGCATAAAAAAATCAAAGTCTGAAAAAATACTCTGTCAAATTTTTTGCCCCTTAACCCCTAAGTACGCCCCTGAATTTTTTTTTTATATTTTTTATGTAATCTCCAGAAAATTTCCTTTAATTTAATACCCCACAATGTTTCCCCAATGTGCACCCTTAGACTTTTTTATATTCTTACACATATTATTTTTTCTTTAGTCTAAACAAAATTTTCGATTATTTAATATATTTAGTTTAGTAAAATAATCTTCTCTTACCTTATCTAATTTTCAAACACAAAAAGCGTTTAGTTGTATGCAAAATATTATACTGGTACAAATATAATATATTTATATGGGATTTACTGATTTAAAATAAACAAAACACCAGCCACTTCCCGAGACAAATAAACATTGAAATCAAATCGATATTTTGGAAAGCCCAAAACAGGACCATCAGCACATAGTACCCGATATAAATAGTCTATTCTATTCTTTTGTGATAATTAATTGCTGACCCGACAATGCCGAGTCGGCATTGCCGACAAAGCTTTTAGGAACTGCCGCGCGGTAAATTACAAACGAAAAAAAATAGCGTCGCGCTGTCAATCAAATCGAATCCATCTTCTTTCGGCAAGCGCCAATAGTGATAGTGCTAATAGCGGTTTCTTTGATATGCCGGGGGGCGGTTTTTTGCGATTCGGTTTGACGGATGAATCATAAATTTAATATATGGAATGCCTAATGCCTATGATGTTAATACCGGAATAACACAGACTAATATAAAAAGCGTCACAATCGTCGCCTAAAGATTTTTAATTATTGAAGGATCTGAATTAATTGTGCCTATATTTTTTATTTTGATTTGCCGCCCCCTTAAGGTGCCGCCTGATGCGGCCGCATCTCCGCATCATATCACGGCACGGCCCTGCTCCTAAAAGATCGAAGCACCCATTAAGGAGTGCAATAATAGTACCTACTTCGGACTCCTCTGATTCTGACAGCCCCGTATTAGATGATGAGAGTGGTGATGGCGAAGAAGTCGACAATACAGAGTGCGTAGGCTGTGGCGAGAAGTATCTGGCTACAAAAAAGAAAGATGATTGGCTCTGCTGCATGATTTGCAAAGGTTGGACTCATGAAGGATGTACCGGTTATGCTAACATATGCACTGACTGTGAAAAACTTGCCGCAAGAAAAAAGTAAATGCTCGCTTTTGTTAACTTTTTCATGCATAATTCAGGAATTTCGTACTGGTCCATCTGTCCCAAGCCAGTGGTCCATCTAACCTTGAAAAGGTCCATCTAACCCAAGAATTTGATTTTTAGTTTTTTTTAGTTTAACTTTTTTTGAAATAGATTTTTTTAGTTTTGTTCATGTAGTATGATATTTTTATTTGTAATAAATGTTGCTACAAACATTCAGAATTTTACTAAAAATATTGAACGATATAAGTAGGTTTTTGAAAAAGTGGTCCAACTATCCCGGACTTACCCTACACTTTTTGCACGTGTTGCATACCAAATATTTTCTGCAATCGTTGTTTATTAAATTGAAAAAAACCATGTTAAAAATTTATTCATTACAAATGTATTGATTCTATACTTATTTAAAATATGTGCTAGCGATCTAACCAATCATTTAAATACCTAAATACTACTATCGTATCAATCAATTAATTTTTGCGGTCTAGTACCCCTCCTGAGTTATTACGGATTACACTAGTTCACAGCCAATTTGCAACTGTAATGTAAAAGGCAGTTTTTTTGTTAATTTTTGGTCTCTAAATGCGAAAATGATCTTAAAAGCTTCCTAACACGTAAGATTTTTGAGTTATGTTTTTCTTCAGCTAATATTAATGAGTATTTTAATAACAATATTTTAAAAGGTAATTTGTAATATACCGAAGCGCGACGTTGCGAAATTTACGTTTTTCCTAAGTTAGGGAAATTGTGCAGAATCTGGCAACACCGCAAGGGGGTGTCTAGAGGTGACACCTGAACCACGAAGGCTCAACTCTCTACGGCTTGAAATAACGGCAGTACCCATTTAAACCCAATTCCAAATTTTACCCTGCCCCGTAGCCGAATTTACTTATAGATGGCCCCTGTATACGAGAATTATGCCGTCGCTTCTCGAACCCTCCGATACCCGAAATTCCATAGGTACGAAACGGCTATAAAAGCAGCTGGCCGGCCGTCGGATCATCAGTATTAGTTTAGCACGAGTAGTGGTCTTTATTAGATAGAGAATTAGTGCGCGAACAAGCCAATAGCAAAAACCCTATAGTAGTGTCACCGTCCGTGGTAGTGTTATATTTGTGTTGAATAGAGTTAGTTGACGCCTGTAAAAGTAATGTCATGAACCGACGTACGCGACAGTACAAAAATGTCTAAAGTACAGAAACGTGGCTGTGTTAACCCCGCAGATAGTTTTTGCTATATATGTGGTCAGCTTGCCCCTAAATCGCAGAAAGAGACAATTAACAAAATGACCAAAGTAGCTTATCATACGTATTTTGTATGTGTTGTTGGCGATCAAGATCGGGACTGGGCTCCTCACATATGTTGTCAAACCTATGCAGCAAATCTAAGTAACTGGTTAAATGGCAAACGCATTGCAGTTCCAATGATTTGGCGAGAACCAACAAATCATTTTAACGACTGTCACTTTTGCATGACGAAAGTGTCTTGTTTTTTAAGAAAGAGCAAACATAATATTGAATATCCGGATATTCCCTCAGCAATAAAACTGGTTCTTCGTGGAGAAGGTTTACCAGTTCCAGCGCCCCCGGTAGCTTAAATCGATCAAGCTGAATTAAATGATTTAGTTCGAGACCTCCACTTATCCAAAGAGCACGCTGAAGTATTAGTCTAGATTATAACAGTGGAATTTACTAGCCACTGGAACCAAAGTTACAATATTTAGAAACCGTAACCAGGAGCCATCCTCGTTTTTAACTATGCATGATAAAATGTGTGTTAGTGTTAATCCAAATAGTGTTATGGAAAAATTAGGATTTGTACATAACCCGGATGAATGGCGCTTGTTTATACATTCCTATAGAATAAGTTTAAAAGCAGTTCTGCTCCATACTGGCAACAAAAGACCCTCTATTTCTCTTGGACATGCAGTTGATATGCAGGAAACATACGAAAGTATGTCACCTATTCTAAATGCAATAAGCTATGATACGTATAAGTGACAAATATGTGGTGTCCTGAAAGTCATAGGACTATTACTAGGGCTTCAGGGTGGATTTACGAAGTATTGCTGTTTTCTTTGTCTTTGTGGCAGTAGAGCAACATAGAGTCATTATCAAGTAAAATAATGGCTTCCAAGACATCAATATATTCCAGAGCAAGCTAACGTAAAGAATATACCTCCTGTTGACCCCAAAAAGTTCTGTTACCTTCTTTACACATTAAACTCGGATTGACGAAAAATGTCGTTAAAGCATTAGATAAAGAAGGAGATGCATTTAAATACCTTAAACAAATTGTTCCTGAACTAAGTGATGCTAAGCTTAAGGAAGGAATATTTGTTGGACCACAAATTAGAAAAATACTAAGGAATCAACAGATTGATCAAACATTAAGTGATGTGAAATTAGCTGGTAGAGATAATTGTTGGTTTCTTATAAGAGAAAGCGGTCAGGAATATAAAGGAAAGTTAGCATTTGCAAAAATATGATTGTACAAAAGACTTATTATAAATAATGTATTTTCATGTGTATTTTTGTAAATAAATCCTGTTATCCTTAAAACATATTCTTTTTTTTCTTGGTTTGAACTTATGTATAACAAATGTTTGTATAAAATAAAAATATCTGATACATTCTATAACTCAGAATCTGTACGTGGTGGAAAATTTTGATTATTGAATTTGCAATCAGGAAGCTTTAAACTCCCCCGTACAGCCATGTTGACTAGTGTTATTTTTTATTATAAATCAAACATTGAATACAAATTTTAAACTGGCGTGTTTTATTACATCTTTATGACACATTGCAAAAAACGACGTGTTATAAATATAAATGTGCCATACGAAGTCATTTTTGACATCAACAATAGTTTAAAAGCTGTAATTTTTGACACGATCGTAGAGAAAAGTTATTCGGTTTGGATTACTCTTACCTAATTTTTGTTTTTACTTTTCTTTTAAATTATAAGCATTATTATTTATTACCAGCTTTTATATTAAACAAAAATCAAACAGAAGGACAGCGTTTTCCATTGCAAACTAAATTTTAAATATATTCTCCTAACCAAATTGTTTAATAAAGCCAAAATTTAAAATTTAATCCGAACTTCCTTAGATTTTAGACTAATTCTAACAATTAACGCAGGTTTGGTTTTCTAACAGACGAGCAAAATGGCGGCGTCACCAACGCATGAACCTCCTCAAACAATCATCTCCCTCGGGCGCAGCCCATCAGCGAAGCACCCCCTCTTCGATATTCGGGGGACGACTGACGCCTTCTCCTCACTACAAAGGTTCCGACCATGGGTCGCCCCTTACTTCCCCCCTCACCGCGGGGCCTACATCCAGTCATCAGCTTTTGCTTCAGATGGGAGGCGAAAATAGGTATGTTTTATTTATTTTGTTCTGTCCCTTCAGGACGTTTAATAATTATTTATGGTACAAGTGTATTATGTTATATATAAGTCACGGTGGAAAATGTTTAGCCCTCAAGGCCGTAGGCCGAGAAGGCTAATTCCTGAGTGACTTATATGACCTAACACACGAGTGTCATACTAAATATTATCCTACACTTGATGATATCAATAGAAAATAGAAAATTATATTTTCTCAATGTAAACTGGAAAACCCTGTATTATATTTTAATTGGCATATTCTTGAATGACAAATTTGACACGTAAAAGTAGGCTAGTGTGATTATTGTTGTTATGAAATTGATCAATAACAAAAATTAGAAGAGCGTAAATCAAATTATTATTTTTGCCATTTTCGATGGTGGTTTTCCAAAATATAAAAAAACTCCAGCCGAAATTCAAAAACAAGCTGACCTAGCGTGTTCATTTATTATTCCCCACAAGTCAAGAGATAGTTATGACAAAACCTTCAAAGAAATTATCGACTGGTGTGACAAAAGATGTACCTGCGTGAGTTATAATCATAACCCACCAGTGAGTTATGGTTATAACCCACGTGTGAGTTATAAGCTACTTTATTAGTCGAAAATTGAACTAATAATGTTCACATTACTTATATGTAAGTGTTTGATAAAAAATATTTATTACATCTTAGACAAAATTCAGTATTTTTAATTATAATTTGTGGCTCGAAACTTCAGTAATGTAACCACTAATTTTGTTATTATTATTATAAATTAACTACAAGATGTCCGGTAAGTATAGGGCCGTATTTTGCCTGCGTACAGGGGGCGTCAAAAGAATACTATAGTAGAGATTATTTAAAAAGACCGAAACCCCAATAAAACGTGCAACAAAGAACGCTACAGGCTATTCTTTGCTTTCATACAAATCAAAAGCAAGAATAAATTGAAGGGAATATCCAGTTGACGCCCTTCAAAGAGATTAGAATAATAAATTACATAAGTCTTAGTGTTCTAACTTTTACCAGGTACCCAAGCGTGTACCTGTGGAAGAGAGGCATAATGTAATATGAGGGTGTATTTTGTATCCTTTTATAAACTGATTGATATCTGTGGTAAATGCTGGTGGGATATTGGGTCAGATCCGGAATGTATTATTTCAGAAAAGTTAAGTAAAAATTAAAAATAAAACCAGTATTATTGAAATTATGTTTTATTTTACATAATATACTTATATGAGCTAATTTATTAATAATCGTAATAGTTTATATTTTTGCTTTTTATAGTTTTTATGTTCAGTAGCGGCTTTAGGATTTGGTCTTTGGGGTGGTGGGAAAGGGGGGGGGGCAAGCAAATCTTAAAAATATGTACATTAAAAACTATATTAATTAATACTTTTTAGATATAAATATAATTTAAAAAAAAAGAACAATACAAAATATATTTCATACTTAAATTTATAACATTTTTATAAAAAATAAAGAAATAAACATACAAAAAAGTTAATCTGAATCTGAAGATAAAGAAATGTCACTCTCAGAATCAGACACATGAATTATCAGTGGCTTAACCTGAACATCCAGAATGTGTTCTTTTTGCCAATAATCCCTTATAATATTATTTGTATGGCAAACACAATCAGGCCAATTTTCGGGGGTAATGGTTTGTAATGCCTCTTTCCAAACATCCAAAACGGCATTTTCATCTTCCATGTCTTTTCCAATAAATTGTTTATTAAAGAATGTTTTGCTTTGGGCCCAAATTAATTCAAAAGCGTTAAAAATTCAGTGGTAGGGCGGCAATCTCAAAACTTGATGACCAATAGTTCAAATTAATTCATCCACGCATATCCTAATTTTGCTTTGGATTGTTTTACTATTTGTAGCAATTCGTCGGTCTTTTTAAATAATCTCTACTATAGTAGTTCATATAATCATCTTTCCTAATGTCCCTCGTAACAAAGATATCGCAAGCAACCCTGTATATTTTTATAAAATTCCGTAACTTTATACAGCCCATATAGACTAAGAACATCATACTAGGACCACTCTTTCACATAGCCATGAAAGCTAGGAACAGACTTGGCATCGCATTCGTAGGGTCAATATTTTAAAAGGTGCCATTATCGGAAAACTAAAAAATACCTTTTTAAGTAATTGGGGTGTTTCTCTTCTTTTAATGATCAGGCACATCACTGCTGGATCAATCCTTTATGGCGCTCTACGAGTAGTGCGTGTGTACATGAAACGATTCACGTTAGTCTTAAATCTTTGGCGAGTATACTAGTTGGGGAGACAGCCTCAGGGAGGTCGTTCCAGAATGATGGCGTTCTCCAGATAAAAGAATTTTTAACCAGTGTCGCTCGAGGGACTCTAACCTGAACCACGTACGGGTGGGCTGCAGTGGCTCGTCGTATATTTCTACCATGCAACGCTATGCAAGCGAGCAACACCAGTTGAGCACTTGCCATGTTCAAGGCTTTGTCAGATGATGGTCACCGATCGAGCGAATATGGCTCTTCTTTGAATGGAACCAGCAATCTCATGGTATGTTCAGGAGCAGAGCCTCAAATTTGTGAGCAGTATTCCAGCGATGGACGAATTTGGGCTTTATAGAGCATCAAAAGCTGTTGGGTGTAGAGATTTGGAAAAGTATCCCAAGCTTCTGCCAGGCTGTCTTAGCAATGATCGCAGCGTGACCATGCCAAGACATATGACTATCGAAATTGACGCCCAATAAATGAATTGATGTTGGAACAACTCACATTACAGTAAAAAAAACATTGTAGCACCGTACATTTTGATTTGTGAAAAACTTATTGCGATTTCCTGATTTCGTTACAATTGCACTCTTCTCGTTATTTTTTTTGGATCAAATTTTTTTATTAGTGGTAAAAATTCCCGGTTTTTCCAATATTTACCTTAATTTTTTTGTAGAATTACTACTATACTATAAAACAAGCGTGCTATAGTCAGCGAAGCTAGACCGGGTCCGCCAACGAAGCGGGGACGGAAGATTACATTCTATCGAAGAACTCAAAGATACTGGATATAACTCAAAAGTCGGAAATATGGTACTACCGGTTTAACCGCAAATTTGCATTTTTAGGAATAAAAAAGTAAGAAATAGAGTTAAAAAGCTAGAAGCTGTCAAAGTTTAAAAATGCCATTTTCAAAAAATCGATATCTCGGAAACTATTATGTTTAGACTGATAATGCACGTATTAAAAAATAATTGCTAAATTTATGTAGAATTCAAAAATAGTGTAAGATATAGGGTGTCCCATTTAAAAAAATACAAGTTTAGTTCGCCTAATATTTTTGAGTCACTCTGTATAATGTAAAATATTTTTAAAATATGCCACTTTTAATTCCAGACCTCAATGCTGTTTCAGTATTTTTGATGAGTTCTTCGATAAGGATGTAATCTTGCCTCCCCGCTTCGTTGGCGGACCCGGTATATAGGATTTTTAGTTTAATCCAAAAGATCGATAATGTACAGTAAAAAGAGGATGGGAGATAATATAGAGCCTTGGCGAAATCCGGCATTGATGTTAAATGTGTCCGAAAGAAATCCGGCCATTGCCACTCGCAGAGCTAAGAAAGCTTAACAGCCATGAACAAAATTGAACCGGCATTCCGTATGCTCTCACTTTAGTTAAGAGCCCCTCATGTCATACTCGGTCAAGGGCCTTGGAAATGTGCAGTGCTACCGCCCGGGACTCTTCATGATATTCTATTGAATTATTCCAAACGTGAGTAACACTCACATCTCCTGTTGATGTAGACTAAATTCATACTGGCGATCACTGATAATGTTATAGCCTTCCAGGTACTTTAATAATTTTTTGTTAATAGACTTCTTCATAACTTTTGATATACCTAACCGAATGCAATGCGACTGGACGATAGATGCTTGGCAAGGTCTTCTGGCCTTTCTTGAGTATGGGCTGGACTCGCGCAGTTTTCCAACAAGAAGGAAATATTCCTTTATTTTGTAAGACAAGTTAAAAAGCCTACAAAATACCGGGGCTAATTCATCAGCGCATTTCGTCAGGACCAGAAGCTTTTTTGGTTAAGACTCTCCACGATTTGTTTAACAGGGCGCTGCCGGAAATCAATCTCGGTTATTTTCGATTCTACAGCGAGAATGATCGGTGGAATGGTCGACTTGGTGAAATTCTGACTGACGGCCTCAGCTACCGACCAAAATGATCTTGATCCATTTTATTTATTTTTTTATGATCAGAGACATCACTGCAGGATCAATCCTTTATTGAAAAGGTTTGTCTTTGATTATCTGATTGTGTGCTTCTGCTTTGGGTTATCGTTTGCTTGAATTGGTTTCAAGCGTTAACCAAAATTATACGATTTTCGGCGGTAGAGTTGTTGTTTTTTTGATTTAACAACTCGCAATATTTTGCAAACCAAGACGCCGTCAGAAGGGCCCTTTTTTGAGAAAAGCTTAAAGGTCGATGCCGATAAGGATGACATCCGATACTTCTCTAGCACAGATGGATATATCGTCAGAAGTAAAACAAACGTTCCGCCAAGGTGATGTTCGAAAATGGTCCTTTAGGTCATCTTACTTAGCTGATGTATAATGCTAGATCTTGCGTGGTTTAGGAGGCCGTTCGGCATATTTATCTACTACTCTATCTAAATCAATTTGTATATCAGTCTTAATAAGCAAGTGCTAAAAATATTTCTTCTAAACATCAATCGCTCTCGGAGTGGAGAGCGGCTAATTTGGGGTGGGGATGGGGCAAAGACCCCCTAGTTCTTCCTTGTTGCGCTTTTGTTCGAAACTATATTTGTCGGTCATTCATCGTAACTTAAAATAAAGATTGTGGGAAAACGAACCTTATATTTTCTCAGTGGTATTCCGCGCTGTAAATATGATAATTTATTAATTAATTGATAAATGTAATGATTACGCACAATTTTTTTTTCTGTAACTAACTTTATATTTTTACCTTGTATATGTATAGTGTCCCCCAGATAAAAGGTTTTCTTAAATTATTATATTATCGGGTATCTGTTAAAGTTATTTCGAATATATAAAGTATATAATGAGCTTGCCTTTAAATAATCTATTTTGCGCAGAGACGTCTGTCATCAAGCATTATAGATGTATTTTCCGGAAACCCTGTATATTAATATATTCAATTCAGTAGTTTTCTGTTTTTCTGTTTAGTCACTTTGTAATGTAAATATTTTTTTCTTTTCAGCGCATTTAAAGCCCTAGTTCCAAACTCACTTCTAACTCAAGAAAATCTTCGGAGAATACACGAATACGACTCTGAGTCCGACGAAGAAATTAACGTAAACGACGAGTCAGACATTGAGGATGATCGAGGAAGAAGGTCGAGATCTTGCAGTCCTGTCGATGTAGTCGATTCAAGTCCCAAGGACACTCAACAGCCCTTACAGTTGACAATGCACGACAGAGAATAAATTGTGATTTTAGAAGATGTTTCAAGAAATGAAAGGAAACTTGTTCCCAGGAAGTGTTTACCAAAGTGAGGGACTGGTAAAGTTATTGTTAATAATACTATAAATTGTTCCTTATCTTTTCGTGATGTCCATATCTCAAAAATATTTTACACTGTACCTGTATAAAAATTGTAAAAAAGTAAACCACATTTCTTGGTAAATTTAATGTTGTTCTACACTCGTTCCAACTATTAATTTCTTATTTCTAAACTTTTCAACTTAGCAAACAAATTGTGCTTTTGTAATGGTGTCAATTTAACTATAAAAAAATTAGTTGAGCTATTATTTGCCCAATTAGCCCAAAATCAGGGTACAAATCCTATTAAACTCAGAGAATTGGGAAGAAAAATTATTTAAAAACAGTTACTTTTATTATTTCTACTTGGTTAAGTTCAAAAGTTTGTACTCCTATTAGGAAAATGAAAAATAGATATCTTAAAATCAGATTGGTTTATTCGTAATCCACCCCGAAAAAATCAGAGGATAAGTTTCATAAACTACAATGCCTAAACTAAAAATGTCAAATTAGATTAAGTAGTTACTTCGGTTATAGCATCAAACCAACACGGGTTGATTCCAACGAAAGTCCTAACATAAAACTCTTTTAAAGAATAAGATGAAAATAGTAGTAGATATAGGGCTATATAGCTATATACAGTACAGGGTTGCGCTATTTCGATGGATTTTTGGTGAAACCATAGTAGATGCAACCATGCTATTCGCCTGGTCCTAATTCTCCCAGATACTCTTGACAGTTTTTGGGTAAGTAACAGCCTTTTTGGGTAAAGGCTGGCCTAACACAGTTTTCCAACAACCATCGGCGTATCTCTTAGGCATGGTTACTGGCATTTTATCAGGACCAGAAGCTTTTTTTGTTGTCAATACCCTCCAAGATTCATTTGACAGGGCTCTGCCGGAAAAAAATCTCTTATCATTTCAACAACAGCGGGAGACAACAGAGTCAATAAAACCTACCTTACCAGCACCACCAAAATGTTATTATATGACATATAAATATGTATACATGTGAGAACTTTGTTCTCAAGCCACTTGCTGATACCTTATACAATAAGGATTAACCAAATTATGCTAAAACAGCTATTCTCTGGGCTACATGCCCCAACGAGCGCTGAATTAAATAGCACAATTTGGCGTATTTTGACTAACACTGTTAGTACTAAAATACAGACTCAGATTGCAGAAACTACCGGGAAAGAAAAGAATGAATCTTTATTTCCAATGATAGGTTGCTACGCTGCTGCTATAGTACCATACGGTATCTTTCACATCAGATTGCTAGAAACTGCTGGAGGATGGCGCCACCTGTATTGTACTGCCTAGGCAGAACAATATTGTGGCTATAGGGTGTTTCAATTTTCCAATGGTAGGTGTGCTCGCTTGTCATGCTTGCCCTGTACTGACGAGAACCAAAGAGTTCGAAACCGGTCTACAGGTAGCAGCAACGTAGCAACCTATCATTGGAAATAAAGATTCATTCTTTTCTTTTCTGGTAGTTTCTGCAATCTGAGTCTGTATTTTAGTACTAACAGTGTTAGTCAAAATACGCCAAATTGTGCTATTTAATTTAGCGCTCTTGGAGCATGTAGCCCAGAGAATGGCTGTTTTAGCATAATTTGGTTAATCCTTATTGTATAAGGTCTCAGCAAGTGGCTTGAGAACAAAGTTCTCACATGTATACATATTTATATGTCATATTATGATTACCACTTGCCAAGTAGTATTCTCTTACTATTTACCAAAATGTTAGGTCACACTTTGCTAAAGGCCTCTGCAATAAGTTGTGTAGCCCTAGCTACGCGTTAAAGTATTTATCTAACCACTGTCTCTGTACCGAGCAAATTTTCACGCACATGTGCGTTACAGAATTCTTAATTGGGGTACTAATAAGCACATTGGGAAAAAGTACGCCACTGTCTTTTTTTTTAGTTTTTTTATTTGTTCAGATTAGGCAACTACAAATACAAATTTTTGGTCTCTTGCGTTTTTTTCATATCTGGCTTCGTTTGCGAGAAAAAAAATAAAAATCTTTAACTCATTCTAAAAGCTATCCATGAACAACATAAAATAACAACCAAAAATAAAAAATAAACAATTTCGACCTTACAGTAAATGAGCAAAATGTCCACCTTCTGATAAAATGAACGACTGACTTTAATAGGTTTACTTTTATTGTCACATTTTTGGCTTACCACATCTGCTATTTATAACAAATTGTTGCCAAGGCCAAATGAAGACGCCACTGGACCTAATAATTTCAATCTAGTTAGGGCTAAATAAGCGCCTTATTACTTCAAATAACTGAACCAAATTTCAACCAAATCGGTTTAGGGATATTTATGACCGTTTTCTTTTTAAACTTCAACGCCCTGTATCTCAAAAACAACACGACCTTACGTATTACGCTCTGAGGTTTTGTACCATAGTTAGGAAACACCCTGTATAATAAAAAAAATCGCGAAAGGGACGAAATGAACGTTATGGCTTTTGTAGACACACTAGAAGTTCCATGCAAAGTCATAGAAGAAGATCTCGGAGTAATAAAATCTTGTCTAAAAAGACTAAAAATGCATTAAATAAATATCAATTGAAACCCTATTAAGTAAAGATTGTGCACCGTTTACGTACTGGGAATGTTGCGCGATCACTTACTTTTTCTGTTTCTGAGAGAGTTTTTAAGTAGAATTCAGTGGCGTGCTTACTTTTTTTCTAGGGGTCTTACTTTGCGAGATTTAAAGCAAACATTTGATTTTTTAAATAAAACACCGTGTATATTTTCCCCTATTTCATTGGGCTATTTTTAAGCTTTTCAAAAATAGTAGTAGGCTATGAAACCATTGAAACAAACAAGAGAATATATTATTACTGCTAAAATAAATATCATGTAAGAATGCAATAATATTACATTTACAACTAGGGACCCATACATGTTTTGGATTATGGCGATCGATAATGCCTGTGCCGGCGCTCATCAAATAAGATTGGTTAGACCCAAAGACATTAGAACTATTAGACGAAACGATTCATTCATAATTCCCATAAGAGCATCGACTATTATTGTTTTAAAATAATTGGTGAGTGCGAGAGAGAAAGGCAGATCTCCTTGGCCCGATCGGCAACATTGTAAGCCGTCCCTTGGTTTTGATCGCCAGTGGTGTAGAGGTTAAAACCTAACAACAATGTATGAAAATAATACTATACATTTTTTTGTAGCAGAATTTTTTTCCTAGGAATGGAAATAATAGGCTACAAGAAATATACTACAATAAAAAAAAAATGTAATCACATTGCTTGTTTGATTTAATTGTTTTTCGTCTGAAATCCTTTTAACATATTGGATTAATTCCGAATCTTGAATTTCAGAATCACAAATTCACCTTTAATATAAGATTCCGAAATTTATCTTTTTCTAGATGTAGCATTTTCTATAGCTGCATAATTTTCAATAGGTTGAAATTCTCCTACTTCCGAGGCAGTTTCGGTGATTGAGGATGACATCTCATCAATGTTAGAACTGTTTATTTTCAAAATGATAAACTAGTTTACAAAAATAAATTGTGTTAATTAAAATTGATAAAGATGTAAAGTTACCTAAAAAGAAAATATGCTTACCCAATTCCAGAAGGACCAGGAACTGACATTAAATTTGGAACAATATTTGTATGCCTAAAATAAAACGAAGAGATGGATATAGAACTTTTTTCTAGATTCAACAGAAAAATAAAAGAAAAAGCCCAAATAGCATTTTTTTTTATGATTAACATTTCTTTGAACAACTTTTGTTTGCATAGGGCCTACGTACCTTTGAATATTAGGAGAATTATAAATAATCTGGTAAGGCTCATCAGCAACTCGATCAGCATCATCTGATTTAACCAATATATCATCAAAGCATAGCTTAGACATCCTAAAAATTAATAAAATGAACTTCTTATTAATATTAAAAGGGTTTCATAATGAATGATAGGTACCTATCACACTTATTATAAACCAAACGTTTTATTTGTCATAAATGTAACATTACTAATTTTATTATTAATATATATTACTTACGCCAATGGTTTTTTTGCGGCAGGTGGTGTTTCAATAACGGTTGACTCAGAACTAAAAAACAAACAAGGATATTAAAATATTTTAAATAATTCTATTAGGCAAACCAAAACTTGACCCCTCCCAATCTTACCTGTTAGAGAGGTCGTCTAGAAATAAGCCTTCACAGTAACGAGGGTTTGCTCCCTTTCTAACATATTTAGCACCATTCACCCTTACTAAAATATCTGCAGGAAAAAAATGATCCGAGCACAACTTTGGATTGTTTCGTAAAGGTTGGTTATCCAATATTTGTTCGTCTGAGGTTATCCAGAATACATACTAAAGAAAATCAAAGTTTTCTTTTTTCAGCATGTTGAGGAAACCTAAACAGAATGTTTATATGTTATATATAAAACATCTCAATAAATAGGTACCTAATTAAATTTAGGAATAGGATTTCAATTTTACAGTATTTTACTAGTCGATATCTTTTTACTCGTTTACTGTTAAGTAGCTACCATGAGTTATTTATCAGTATCTACTCTTAATTGTTTCTAAGTATAACAAAACTTTTTTCATTGTGCATAAAAGTTTTAATAACAATGGTGCTACCACAACATTAGTAAACAAACCCATAGGCTACACCAATGCTTTTTATAAAACAATAACCTAACCATACTTACCGATGAAATGATAAATTTGTATTAAAATTATCCACTTTTTACACACTACACAGGCACGAACCATGATTGTTCATTTCTACACTAATGTTTAGGCAAATACACAAGGAAATCAAAAATAAACTGCAATAAAGGCACAAAAACACAAGCTAGCTGCTGTGACTCGCTGGCAACATCGTAATCGCTACAGTCATTCAAGGAATCTCTCCAGTTGTAAAATCGTATTACAATGTTGCCGTAGTGCCTGATATATATAATAATAATTTCAATACTTTTTAAGGTTTTTAACAGTTTTCGATAAAATATTCGCATAACATTGCAAGCATGAATGCATAATTTGATACGCACACCTTAATTTTTTTGTATGTTAGGTTCTGGGCGTTACTGCAATTACTAACTCAATCTTTTAAAAACAGTTTTTCCCTAATATTTCTAACAGACAGATGAAGCCGGCTAAGGTCAAATTTTGAGCGACAGAGATGAATAATAAAGAGGGAATGATGATTTGCCACATCAAAATGTAAACAATTTGGTCTAATAGTTCTAATGTCTTTGGTTAGACCATACTACTTTTGTAAGAAACTGCATGTCGACTTGTATTCGATTTAGATACAGTTGCAAAAAGTAAGTCATCGCGCAACATTCCCAGTACGTAAATGGTGCACAATCTTTACTTCACAGAGTTTCACTTGATTTTATTTAATACATTTTTTACATGTGATTTATTTTCAAATCCATTTTACTCGAAAAGTCTATGGAGATTTAACAAAAGTACCCTTCTTTCATAAAAATGTATGAACAATACAACATTTATATTTAAACTAGGTATGTACATTGTACAGAGTGAGCCAACCATAGAGTAAAGTTCATTATCTCATTTGTTTCGAGAATTACCAAAAAACGTAAAATACCAAAGTTTTAGACAACGTTAAGGTACACAGTTTAAAATTACTTTTGAGTATACAGGGTGGTTCAAAAAAGGGTGGCGAATATAACATAAGTTTTTTTTAAACGGAACACCCTATTTTTTAATTTATTTTTAGAATCTGCATACAATTCTATAACTTTTTTGTTGGTAGTGTTATACAGGGTGCTGATAAAATCTGGAATAATCGATTTTTCTTGAAAACGCAAAAGTTTTTCGAAAAACGCTCGGAACCGTTGATTTTATTTTATTCTTTAAAATTTTTCGACGTTCTTCAATATTATACCGGATGCGCCAAAAACGCTAGGCAAGTGTCAACTTCACTTTTTCAAATAGAATACCCCTTTTTTTCTACGATATTCAGATTCCTCTCTAAACTCTAGACAAGTTTCATATAACATGTTGTATGGCTAAAGTCAACAGGAATTAAAATACAGGGCTCCCAATAAAAATCAAGGTATAATTTTAAAGCTTGTTTTCCATGACAAATACTTAGGCTGGGAAAAAAATTTCAACAGAAAATTGGTAATACAGTGAACAATCTAAAATATTATTTGAGTAAGTGTTGAAAATGGTGTCCATTTACGGCTCTACAATGTCCCAATCTCTCAACAAATTCTAACTGTACATTATGTACAATTTCTGGGGTAATTTGTCTTATCGTTGTTGGTATACGGGTTTTGAGAACATCAATATTTTCTGGTTTATTTTTATAAACCCTTTCCTTAATATAGCCCAGACAGAGAGAAGTCCAATGGCGTTAAGTCGGGGGACCTCGCAGGCCACTCTATTTGACCTCGTCGACCTATCCAATGATGATGAAATAACTCATTCAGGTATCTACGGATTTCGACCGAATAGTGGGCTGGTGCACCATCCTGCTGAAACCAGATAGTTGTATCATGTGATTCAGAAATGTTCCGATCGGGAAATAGGGCAATCAACGCTGGAGCGAGGTCTTCTTCAAGAAACTGCAAATATCTTTGGCTAGTCAAATTTTTCTCAAAAAAATAGGGTCCTATAACAGTATCCCGAATTATTCCTGCCCATACAATAATTTTTCTCAGCCGCTGGGTATGAATTTCTCGGAACCAATGGGGATTTTCGCTGGACCAGTACCGGCAATTTTGACGATTTACCATGCCATCCAAGAAAAAAGTCGCCTCATCGGAAAAAATTATGTTACTCGGAAATAATGCATCGTTAATCAAGTAATTATCCATGAGAATTACACAGAACTCATTCCTTCTGTCAGGGTCGCCTTCCAAAAGTTCCTGTACTCCTTGACATTTATAGGCGTGCCATTTTTCCTTTTTCAGGAACTTTGCCACCGTTGAATCGTGGATATTTTCAAAATTTTGAGAAATGCTTCTTGTGCTCGAATGTGGTCTCTCTTCCAACGAAACTAGAATATCAAGTTTGACATCGTAGGAAATTTTAGGTCGTCCACTTCTCTAGGTTTATCCCTAACGTGACCAACTTCATTATACTTCTTAACAATTTTGGAAACAGTTGCCTGATTTATATGTTCTCTATTGGGATATTTATCATTAAAATACTCACAAACTTCTATTTGTGTTCTCTTTCGATCTCCACATCCTACTATTATTAATATTTCGATTCTCTCAGCTTCCGTTAGAAACATTTTTATGGGTAAAACTGACAACTTTGGAGTAAACATTAAATGTTTTGACATTTACGTCACTACGTTATTATGTAGAAACCGGTAAAAAGGTAAATACCCAGACCTTAAAATTATACAATAAATAGTAAGAGAATACTACTTGGCAAGTGGTAATCATAATATGACATATAAATATGTATACATGTGAGAACTTCGTTCTCAAGCCACTTGCTGAGACCTTATACAATAAGGATTAACCGAATTATGCTAAAACGGCTATTCTCTGGGCTACATGCCCCAACGAGCGCTGAATTAAATAGCACATTTTGGCGTATTTTGACTAACACCGTATGGTACCATACGGTATCTTTCACATCAGATTGCTAGAAACTGCTGGAGGAGGGCGCCACCTGTATTGTACTGCCTAGGCAGAACAATATTGTGGCTATAGGGTGTTTCAATTTTCCAATGGTAGGTGTGCTCGCTTGTCATGCTTGCCCTGTACTGACGAGAACCAAAGAGTTCGAAACCGGTCTACAGGTGGCAGCAGCGTAGCAACCTATCATTGGAAATAAAGATTCATTCTTTTCTTTCCCGGTAGTTTTTGCAATCTGAGTCTGTATTTTAGTACTAACAGTGTTAGTCAAAATACGCCAAATTGTGCTATTTAATTCAGCGCTCGTTGGGGCATGTAGCCCAGAGAATAGCTGTTTTAGCATAATTTGGTTAATCCTTATTGTATAAGGTCTCAGCAAGTGGCTTGAGAACAAAGTTCTTACATGTATACATATTTATATGTCATACTACTTAAAATTATACCTTGATTTTTATTGGGGGCCTTGTATTTCAATTCCTGTTGACTTTAGCCATACAACATGTTATATAAAACTTGTCTAGAGTTTAGAGAGGAATCTGAATATTGGAGAAAAAAAGGGGTCTTCCATTTGAAAAAGTGAAGTTTACACTTGCCTAGCGTTTTTGGCGCATCCGGTATAATATTGAAGAACGTCAAAAAATTTCAAAGAATAAAATAAAATCGACGGATCCGAGCGTTTTTCGAAAAACTTTTGCGTTTTCAAGAAAAATCGATTATTCCAGACTTTATCAGCACCCTGTATACCTAAACCTAGTAGTTGTTCTAATATTTTAACTTTTCTAGAAAAATATTAGTTTTTACTCTTATTAGAAATGGACAGTTCCGCCATTGTTTCTGAAGGTGGAATACTCATATTTGGTAAGAACGTTCTATTGAGATGACAAAAAAAAACATGTAACGAAATTTGAGTTATATGCTACAGGGCGTTCAAAATAAATTTATACTTTTCGACTAATTTAAATTGAACAGTATCAACTTTTTTAAATGGCACACTCTGTATATTATTATTTTTTCTGATAGGTTTCACAAAACTCTTCAACCTTCATTAAGTATGTCATATACCTATTTTTAATAGTTTGCGATTTATTTTGATTTTTCTCACTTTTACCCTTGTTTTTATTACACTAACAGGACTAACGCTGTAAAATAAATATAACTCAAAGTTCGTTACATGCTTTTTTTTGTCATCCCAATAGAACGTTTATATCAAATATGAGTATTCCACCTTCAGAAACAATGGCTGAACTGTCAATTTTTTATAAGAGTAAAAACTGATATTTTTCTAGAAATATTAAAATATTAAAATAACTACTAGGTTTAGGTATATAACATAATTAACAAAAAAGTTATAGAATTGCATGCAGAATCTAAAAATATATTAATAAATAGGGTGTTCCATTTATAAAAAATTATATTATATTCGCCACGCTTTTCAGAACCACCCTGTATACTCAAAAATAATTTTGAAATGTGCATCTTAATACTCTCTAAAACTTTCGTATTTAACGTTTTCTGGTAATTCCCAAAACAAATGAGATCACGAACTTTACTCTACGGTTGATTCACCCTGTACAATTAAGAAATTGCAAATATGGGGCAGTAAGTGCCCTCTGCATGTAACTCCACTAAGAAAAAAATAAAACAGATACTTAAATACACTAAGCAGTGCGTCTTTCAAATAATATTAGACTTACCATTTTCAATGTCAATTAATATTGACGGGTTTCGGAAATATTTGAACAATCAACTATAAGGGGGGGATTTTGGGGGCATGCTTATTTCTTGTTTTTTTTTAGGGTCTAGATTACACCCCAGAAATATTGCACGGTAATTTCGGAGCACCCTGTTTATGCCAAAGCTAATCAAATACTTGCAAAATAGACACTTTCCGAAAAAAATACAGTTTGATCGTGTAGGTATCTGTAGTCACGCCCTGTATAGTGACGCACATAAGCTTGTCCAGTATTTTCTCGCTTCCATGTCAGTAACCTGAAGCTCTCATAGCAATGGTACAGATTAAAACCAATATTTTTTATTTTTTCTTATACAGTTTTAATTATCTTTTCCCCTTTTAATTTTTTTGTACCACGGTCAGTTGTTATTTAAACTCCCGCTAAACCCGTGATTACATAAGTTTATTGGTTATCGGACATACAGAAACCTACCCCAATAGAGTTTCTTAAAAATATCAAAAATAAAATCTTAAATCTTTCTTAAAAATATAAAAATAAAATCTCTGATATGGTGCATGAACCATTGTATAGGTTCACATTAACTATAGAATTGGTATGAAGATTTACCCTCAAGTTAAACCTAAAGTTAATCCAAGGTAGGGTAGGTATCCAGGTAAGGTAGGTTTTTGTTGCAATTATATAAGATGGGCTTAATCCATAAAACTGCTAACTTTAGAGGAATGGGATTATCAAAATTGCTTTCTGCTTTCACATTTCATTTGTCAATTGTCATGTTGATCTCATTTAAAAGTAATGCAACTTTCTTCTAATTAAATATTTTTTGATTTGTAAGTTGCAAAGACATTAATGTCTTTGGTGATTTGGTACCACATTTCTCTTTGCATGCGTTGGCCAATCACTTGAATTAGCATTCCTACAGAAGGTTTTGATATTCTAAACCTTGCAATGAATTCTAGATTGATCAAATAGGTACTCCATATTCTCAATACGAGGCCTAAAAACCCGAGATCTTCGCAAATTCTCAATTACGTTAATTATCCCCAAATCTTCTTCGTCATCTGAGAGAAAACATCCATTACTTTACTATTTATATACTATATTATTACGCAGCAGTCGAGATTCAATAGGTACATGCAAATGTAAAAATAGGTTCACATACAAACATAATGTTAAAAATACGCCATTTTTATCCCAAACTCATACCCAATCCACGAGTTCAGAGTTAGGGTCGGAGGTAACCTCTGGTTATGCAATGCATTTTCTCCTGGATTAACTTCCACTTTTGAGTTAATCCCAACCTACACAATTGGGTCTTAAAAGTCTAATAGCTTATAGTCTGACGTTGAGAATCTGCTTTTATTCAAATCTGTTTTTAAAAGAAATAAAATGTATGACGTCAGCGAAAAGCTGGTTCCATTTTGAACCTAACTGTCAAAAAATATACTGGACGTCCATTCAGAAAATGCCTTAAAACTCAAAAAATATATCTACAGGGAGAGAAAAAATATTGTAACTCTACTAGCTACAAATAAGTTTATACTAGGCAATCCAACGATGTGTCAAATTACGATTTGCATGCCACGGCCATATTGAGTTCGTTCCACAGAACTCAAAAAAATTTAACGAACAATTCACTACGGCCGTTGAAGGCAAATTTGTGGCAAATATACACGGATTTAATGCTTAGTTTACAGTCGAGTCCTGTGCTGTGTGTAGATATACACTTGCCATTGTTTACATCTCCAATAACATCATCAACTTTAAGTGTTATTAAATATAAATAATAGAAAAAAACACAAATTGAACAACAATAACTTAATAAAACACACAAAATCAAAATCGCTGTTTAAACTGACACTGACGTTCACACAAAAATAAAGGTTAGTTTTTCGGATGTTTGCCGTCGACGGCCATATTGGAAGCACTTTGTGACTCCAATATGACCGTGGCAGGCAAACATAACCTGGTTTGGATTGCCTAATAGTTTTAATTCAACATTTTTCTCCATCAAGATAATAACTAGAATACAAAAGGAACCCCAAATTTGAAAAACATTCTTTATATTTAAAACAAGACAACAAACGATTTATTTGCAGCATTTTATGCACCTAGTATTTAGGTACTATGGTTTCGTTGGAACTCCTAAAATCCATCGAAAAAGTACTACCCTGTCTGTACATAGCTTCCAGTGTCTAAATAATAGACGTCGTAGAAAATGTTGCTATTTCCTTTCTATTCTGACTCCAAAATGTATTGATATGCTGAGAGGAAGTTTTGGGCAAAATAACAACATTCCCATCTCTTCTAGAATACTATACAGAGTGTCTGTACAAGGTCTTTACAAAAACCTACCACATATTCTTCAGACCAAAATTAGCCGATTTAAGTAAACTTGCCTTAGTACAAAGTTGCTTAGTTTGGGCGCTAGATGGCGCTGAAGTGACAGTTTTTAAATCGTTTTTCTGGATTAATTCAAGAAGTGCTCATACTATTTTGCCGAAATTTAGCACGTTGGTATAGCTTTATGGGACAAAAAAACCCATGTCACAATTCTGATTAATACCTATCAGTTCATGGGCGTAGAACCTGGGTTTTTTTACTAATTGCTTGTTTCAGATTTCTATGCCAATGGAACAAGAGGGGTTTGGGCACAAAATTCAGATGAACCAACTCATTTGCTACAAAAAAGGTACTCTTGATAAGACTCGATTCCTCTGACGGTTTTCGAGAAATTTGCATTTTAATACTTAATAAGTAGTAGTTTTTATAAAAAAAGGAAAAAATAACTAAATCGTAAACAGAAGTAAATAGAAATATCATAAAAATTGCTCAAAATGTCCGCCATTTTCTTGAATACAATGATTTATACGTCGAAGAAAATTAAAACACACTCTTTGCAGAACTTGTTCATCGCCATTAAGAATATTTATTGCATCTTGAATACGTTGCCATAGTTGTTCTGCGTTATCTAGAGTTGTCCTGTAAACCACTGTCTTAAGATGCCCTCATAAGCAATAATCCAATGGATTTAAGTCCGGAGATCGTGCTGGCAAATTTACAGGGGCATTCCCTCTACCAATCAATTTATTTGGGTACTGCAGATTCAAAAAGTCTCTAACATTTAATGCAAAATGTAGTGGAGCTCCATCGTGCATGAACCACATATCTCTCCGAAGTTGTAAAGGTAAATATTTTAGCAAATCTGGCAGCGTATTTTCTAGATGTTGCAAATAAATTTCCCCGGTTAATCTTTGTGGAATAATGACAGGACCAACAATGTGATTACCAATTATTCCAGCCCACACATTAATTCTAAACTCGTTTTGAAAAGGTTTCACCTTATAGCATGTGGATTTTCATCCGCATAAACATGTTCATTATAAAAATTTGTAATCCCTCTTCTTGTGAAACATGCTTCATCGGTAAACAAAATATTATTGGCAAAGTTGGGATTCTCTTCTCTCTGCCTATGAACAAGTCGACTTAAAAACCAGGCGCATTTAAGGATCATTAGGTAAAAGATCTTGAACTGGCATATTATGGTATGGATATAGCAACTGTTCTTGAAGTACTTTATGAACAATATCTTTGGACACTCCTATTTCCCTACCTAGCCTCCTGGTGCTTATTTCTGTATCTTCTGCAACACATTCTAAAATGTGTTCCTCGAATTCAAGAAACCTTACAAAACGCTGTCTTTCATTATTAATGGCTTTAGGAGTAAATTGGCCGTTTTCCCGCAGGCGTCTTTTAACAGCAGCAAATGTCGGGTGGCTTGGTATACGACGATTTGGAAACCTTTAGGAGTAGACTATGACACATTCTCGACCATTTCCTTGGCAATACCTAAATACCAATATCATTTCGGTATATTCTGCATTAGTGTATTGCACCTCCATGATAATTCACGAGAATTAAAGTTTTCTAATAATTAATACAAGCAGATAAAATGATTAAACGTTAGCAACAATATTAAATGTTACAAATTTGACAATAATCTTATGTTGTCAGATGAAACTAATAATAACCAACAATAACAATCGTTTGTGAGGTGTAAGGTCGTGTTGTACATACCTGAAAAATACCGTGCGAACAAAAGGTAGATGATAAGAAAACTGTTCAAGAGTTTTTTTGTAGTAAATAAGTTGATTTGATCTAAATATCTTCCACTGGCGTAGAAATCAAAAACAGAAAAATTCTATAAAACCCAAGTACTACGTAGTAAAAACTACTACGTATTAAGTAATAAAATGCAAATTTCTCGACAACCGTCAGAGGAATCGAGTCTTATCAAGAGTACCTTTTTTGTAGCAAATGAGTTGGTTCATCTGAATTTTGTGCCCAAACCCCTCTTGTTCCATTGGCATAGGAATCTGAAACAAGCAATTAGTAAAAAACACAGATTCTACGCCCATGGACTGATATTAATCAGAATTGTGACATGGGTTTTTTTGCCCCATAAAGCTATGCCAACGTACCAAATTTCGGCAAATAGTATAAGCAGTTTTTGAATTACTTAATCCAGAAAAACGATTTAAAAATTGTCACTTCAGCGCCGTCTAGCGCCCAAACTAAGCAACTTTGTACTAAGGTAAGTTTACTTAAATCGGCTAATTTTGTTCTGAAGAATATGTGGTAGGTTTTTGTAAAAACCTTTTACAGACAGTATATTATAATAACCTGCTAAACTGCCAAAGTATTCTTGAATGCATCACGGTTTAGGTATTAACTAATTAAATGATAAGTCATTGGTGATGATACACTTTCTCAAACTAGTTAAACGAAATTTTGAAGTATGTTAACATTAAGAAGATTGTTCCAATAGCATAATGTAGTTAACTACTTTAATCATTTTTAAGAGTTTTTTTTTTCAATGTTCAACCTTTTACTAGGAAAAATCCGATACCACAATTTACGAAGGTATACCATAATATTGTATTATTTATGTTGACTGCATATTTTGTATTTTTTATTTATTGTTGTAAATACCTACTTATTATTTATGTTAATTTTAAATTAAATTTACTTCAATCATTTAGAATTGTACCTACTATTACTGTAAAATATCAATAAAATTGAAAATAAATAGAAACGATCATTATTAAGGAAATAAAGAAAAGTTAAAAGATCATATTAAATTGTATTTTATTACCCTTTACGAGCCTGTATGCACAAGATCGCTAAAGATCCTAAGAAGATCAAATGAGAACTATGACAGTTTAATTGCTGACATACAGGATGTTAATAAATGTCCCGTAGATATTTAAGGGAGTGATAGTATTAGTCAAAAAAAAAAAAAAATCTAATAAACATGCGGCCAAAAAGGTTTCATTTTTAAAATACAGGGTGTCAAAGCTTTAGTTTTTTTCGTTTTTCTCCAATATTTTTCGAAATAATTATTTCAAATTTGGTAAACTATTTACTTTCTGGAATCTCTACAATAAAACGTCTAAGTTGTCCGAGGCAGTATACAGAGTGTTACATTTTATGCGCTACCAACACTTTCACTTTCCTGAACTTTTTTTTTGCATACCCTGAATAAGTACTGATATCTTATTTTTATTCTTTTCTCATTCGTTTTGTTTTCCTACATTTTTATCATATCTGTCATTGTTTTTTAGTTTATTTTTTTTTCAATTTATTAACAAACAATAATATTGCAGATTAAAGACATGAGAGCACCTGTAAATAAAAAAACGTACACGTGTGCCACATTTTAATCAATAGTTTTTTCTTAATCTCAATTTTTAAGAGCACAGATTTTTCGATGTTGTCACATCAAAATTTCCCTAAAGATAGGGAAATATAAGCGTATAAGAACTGCTGAAAATGACCTCCTCTTGCTCATATGCAGGAATCAACTCCTCGTCTCATAGACTGGCGAACTCTCTCGAATTTCCCAGAAGTATTGCAAATTATTTCACATGAAGCTATAAATCTGTTCCCCAAATACTACTCTGTCTGGATAGGAGTCTAATACACCAACGATTTTAAATGTCCCCAGAAAAAATAATCTAGACAATTTTAATCGGGGGACCCGAGGGGCTATTGCTGAGTTCTACCTCGACCTATCCAACGGTTGTAGTGTTGAATTATCATCAAACTAGAATGTGGCGGTGCACCATCATGCACAAAAAACAATCGGTTTCTTAGATCTAAAAGCACCGGGAGTTCCTCTTCTAAAAATTGATGATAATATTGTCCGCTTAATCTTCTTCGCAGGAAAAATGGTCCCACTAAATTTACTAAACAGTCTCAAATAATGCCAGCCCACTCATTTACTGTAAACTGATTCTGGAAAAAACTTTCGACTATCGAATGAGGATTATCTACTGCCCAAAAATGATTGCTATGAATATTTCTGATGGAATTTTTGAAAAACTTGCTTTATCCCTAAATAAAGTGTTATTTCCGGACAATGGATTTTGGGCCAACATGTAAATGAACCGCTGGCAAACATCGGGGTGGAAAATCGCATGGTAGGAGAGCTTGAACTGTCCGAATATGGTAAGGATGCCATCAAAATTTTCCAAACTAGCACAGATGAAATGTTTAAAGTTGCCGCAATTTTGCTTGTACTTGTACCTGGTCCGTTTTCTACAGCATTTAGGACTACTGCCTTAGCTCGACAGTTCTTACAGTGCGATGTGCCCTTGACATTAACACCTTGTAAAATAATGCTAAAATAGTTATTCTCTGGGCTATATACCGCAACAAGCGCTGAATTATAAATCAAGATCTGCCGTATCTTGTCTAAAGGTCACGAAGCTAGTTTACTCGTTGCTGACGCGCTATTTGACTAGCTGCCAGTAAACTAGCTCTGCGTAATCATATCAGCGTATAAGCTATTTGAATAGTTTACTCGCCAGTGTGTGATCAAGTAAGGTTAAAGACCGGTCAAGTCTACTAGGTACTAGCTGGCTGTTTTACTATCTGGATAGTAAAAACCGTGTAATTACATCAACGAGTAAACTAGTTGTAGAAAAAACAGAAAAATTTTCTGCGGTGATAGAAGGTTAGAAATTTGTGACAAAGTGTATTCATATTTTAATTTTGCAAAGGCTAAAATGTCTAAAAAAGTATTTCGTGAATGGCGCTTTAGTTCTTGGGGCTACATTACAGGAATACCTAAATAATCAGTTTTGCAAGAAAAGGAAAAAGAAATGTGTGAGGAAATGGATTTCTCGCAGAGATAAGTTAGTGCTTCGAGTACCGTTTTAAAACAGTTAGCCGAAGAAAGTCTGGTTGCCTATTAGAATCACCTAAGGGTTAGTACTAACAATTTTAATACTTGGTCCCAGATAAAACCAGACTAGATGCGAAAAACTGTCAAATATCGTGTTTTAATGTCCTCGAATAGCGGAACTTAGATTGCCTGCACCAAAAACACGGCACGCACTAGGCGGCCATAATTACGATGCATTACCTTGATATGGTTATGGTATACGCGCAGTAGACGACAGCGGCCCGTTGACCGCAGGGCCAGCGAGATCTCGACTGCAGCACATCGGCTTAGGTGCCGCCGCGGTCTATGAAATACATACAGTGTTATGAAAAGTAGCGCAATTTGCCGCGAAGCTGGCATTTCTTTCGCAGCTTCTGTATGATGTTGTTGGGAAAACATGCAAAATGAGTTCAGAAATTTATTATGGAGATCGAAAAATAACCAACGATTTTGGACTTACTTAAGTGACGAATACATCGACATTCATGTGTAATTAAAAAATATTTCTTCAAGTTGTCGAAGATCTTGATAAAGAGTATTAAACATCCCCTTTAGTCGTCGACAATCCAATAGAGGATGTATAGGGTGGTCCACGTTAGGTTACCCTGTATCTTCTTTCGGAAACTGTAACAGTTATAAAAAAAAGTTAAATAGAAAAGTTAATTGATTGTAAAGAAATTTTCATTTTATTATATTTTTATGTATACAGGTTAAGTCGTTTGGCTGGAGTTGGTACCAACTTTTGATTTTAAATATAAACACCGTATATCTTACAACACTTTTGGATTCTACATAAAACGGCAATTATTTTTTAGTAGGTGCATTATAAGCCTAAACCTAATATAAATTAAAACAAAACTTTTGTCTTTCTCCTGAAGTTTTGTTTTAATTTATATTATCTACTCCACTGTAAGTATGGGCTACTTCTTCCAATCTAAACCTAATAGTTTGCAAGATATCGACTTTTGAAAAATTACATTTTTGAACTTTGACAGCTTCTAGCTTTCTAACGGTAAGTCTTAGACTAAAACAGCTTACATGTCCCTATCTTAGTTTGTTATTATCTTCTCAATCGTGTAAACGTTCGGTTAAACCGGATGTAACTCGAAAGTCGGAAATATAGACAATATAGTGCTTCCGGTTTAACCTGAAATTGATATTTCAGGAAGATAATAAAAAGTACGATAGGGACATGTATGTGGTTCTGCTCTAAGACCTACCGTTAGAGAGCTAGAAACTGTCAAAGTTCAAAAATGTAATTTTTCAAAAGTCGATATCTCGGAAACTATTAAGTTTATACCTATTTATGGTGCACTTATTAAAAAATAATTATTATTTTATATAAAATCTAAAAGTATTGTAAGATATAGGGTGTTTTACTCAAAAAGCGAAAGTTGGTATCAACTTCAGCCAAACGACTTACCCTGTATACATAAAAATATAATAAAATAAAAATTTCTTTACAATCAATTATTTTTCTATTGAACTTTTTTTTATAACTCTTACAGTTTCTGAGAAATAGGACTGGATCATCTTACGTGGACCACCCTGTACCCAAATAATTTTTTTATTCCTCGATTCTCTTTTCGCGAAATGTACCAAACAACAACTACTGGCACAGCGTCCATTTCTACACTAAGTAAACTTAGTCCCGCGACCCAGGCCCGTTCCTGGGGTGTCCGGCGCTTACGCGCAGGTTTCTTAGGTGCGCCCCTAGTTTAAAAAAATGGTCATATTTTTTTTAAATATATTTCGCGAAAAACTGGCAATGATTTGAAATGTAAGAAAACTGATAAAAAATAATTAGAAAAAATATTTATTAAATTACCAAAACAAACAAAATCACAAAAAATATTTGGTAAGTATATCAAAAGAAAAATATACCCTAAAGGAACAAAAAAAAACTATATAAACAGTACTTATGATCAATATATCATTACAATTATTTACTTGACTGTTTATGAAATATAATAAATAGTAGAAACTAAAAGCAGTTCATTCATAAGAAAATTAAAGGAGAATAAAATTAACGTAAATAAAATAAACAATAACAAAAACACAAAACAATATTATACCTAGTACTTATATGGTAGGTAACAGAAATATTTTAATGATAAAAAAATTAACGTTTCAAAAATGAAAAAATACTATTTTTGTAATATACAAAACAAAAAATGATATACCTAAAACAAAACACGTTTGGCTTTTACGGATGCAAGCTCGTTGATCATCTGATTATGATCAAGAGCCCCAGAAATATAATTTTTAATCGAAATAATGGCCAGATCTGATAGGCGTTCTTGACTCATAGATGTCCTTAAATAATTCTTTATTAGTTTTTACTTAGAAAACCTTCTTTCACCCGAAGCTACTGAAATGGATAATGTAAGGTATATCCTTAAGACTATAAATACATTTGGAAAAAGAGACTGTAGATTTTTTTTAGTTATATAATTTAAAATGTCTATGGGAAAGGATGAATCAGTAGAATTTTTAGGATTAAGAATTTTATATGTTAAAATTTCATTATGTAAATCTAAGCCGTCAATGTCTTTAGATATTACTCCATTAATCTCAACTTGCAATGCGGTATATAAATTAACACATGATTCTTTAATTAAGTCAGATTCTAAATTCTCAAAATTACATAAGAACCCAAATTAATTTTGAAATTTGTTTATGCCCTCAAACCGCCTTTGTAAAGACTGAATGGTTGTATCTGAAATTAGAAAATAAAAATCGATTTTAAGTTTTTGCTTTGGATACTTTCATATGAAAATTGTTGCTTAATCTTTCGTTGCCGTAGGTACTATTGGGAATACCTGCTCTACATCGTTTTTTTCTGCTTCTCCTTTAGCTTTATTGGTGAGCAAATCAAAATTTTTGTCTGATTGTTTTTCGTTAAAATAAACATTTAGATTTTCAATTTCTTTATGGCAGTTATTTTAGTTTCTATTCGGATCTTGTAGTATTTTACTTACTATAATTATTTTTCCTAAAATATCATGCCAGATTAAAATCAAACAAATAAATTTAAAAGTCTTAATTTTATCCAATTAAGATTATGCACTATGTTTTGTATTTATGTCTCGTGATGTATCTTCTGTCAAAAATTCTAGGCTATTACAAATTTCTACTAACTGATATCTAAGAGGACGAATTGCTTTAATTCTACTTTCCCGCCTAGTTTCACTTACTGATTTTAACGTAAATTTAAGGACATTCTTTTTCAAAATATCCCATCTATAAGGAGTGAACAGTGAGCTGTTCAATATGACTAGCATCGGAAGTTTCATCTAAAATTATTGAGAAATACTTTGCTGTTTTAAGACACAATAAAATCTCTTTTTAAATTTTTTTTGACAACAAACTAATTAATTCATTTTGAAAATGATTACCTAAATAATGAGGCATATGTTCATTTAAGCTTTTAGATTTCTGAATATTATTTACATGCTCCATTATAATTGGATCAAATTTAGCAACCATTTCAACTAATTTTAAAAAAATTGCCATTATTCGGTTGATAAAGAGTTTGGCTCTCTCCTCTGAATACTAGATTTTGACCAGCTAAATATTGCACTATGCAAATCATTCTTTTAATTATTGCACGCCACCGTTTTATTGCAATCTCGTATTGTTTCTGTTGCTCTTTATCAATAGAACAACCTTTATCCAACCGTAATTTTAACTTGCACCATTTTTGAGCGCTTCTCATATGTTCTAGGTATACTATTTTCGTGACGGGAAACATTTGTCGATAGGTGTCTCCAATCAAAGTAACCAGAAATTAATTGATGGGACATCGAACTAAATACCTTACAAAAAATACAAAACACAACGTTACATGTTTTAAAATATACTAAAAATAAAAATATTATGCATGACAATTTAATTTCTTTCCTTTTGTTTAAGCCGACAACCTTTATTCTATATACGGCGGGCCATGTAGTGTCCAACAAGGAAACTACGGAAACACATTTGTGCTATTATTAAGGCAAACGCTTGGTAAAATTTTTAAACATATTATTGAAATGATAAAATAAGACAATTTTTTTTTTTTAATTTGTAATAAAGAATACTGAATGACCGTCGATTTTGCGCCCCTAAAATTTTGCGCCTGCGTGCATGCACGTCCTGAACGCTCGCCAGGAACGGCCCTGCCGCGACCGATAAATATTGCCAATGGATTATTTTCTGGCAGCGCGGCCATGGCGGCGCGACCGTGGCATCCTAGTGAGATGGCACCAAAGACATTAGGATGGCACTAAGGGATGGTTATTTCAAGCGCGCTTAAAGATTTTCCGCACCAATGTAGTTTTGCATTTTTTAATGTGGGTAAAAATTAAAATGAAAGCTATTAATTCAGTTTAAAAACTGGTGTGTTGTTAAGTTGTAGCCAAAATAAATATTCTTATTTCGTACAAGCAATATATAATTTATTTATTGAGTAAAAAGTAACCAAAAAGTTTGTTATTGATGCAATATCATTCTACCACATAGTAGGTACTGACCGTAACGAGAAAACTGAAAACCACACACGATGAATACAAATATGGAAAAAAATTAATGGACACCTTAACAACCTAAATCTAGATGAAACAAATATGTGTTATACAGGGTCCTGCAACAGTGCGTCGGGCTTTCATAGCTCCTAAATGAATTAAGTAAGAAATTTCATTAATATGCGGGCTTATACTGTATCATAGAGTGTATTTCAGGAAACAAATTTTGCATATGCAGGGTTGACCAAAAAAGTGTGGTTACATAATGTTGAATAAAGTTTAAAAGGAACACCCTGTATCTTCTTATATATTTTGGTTTGTATTATTATCCTTTATAAATACCTATAATTCTATGCAATTTGCTTTGGTAGTTTAAGTGCAATAAATTAAAAACTAAGATAATAACATTTAACAACTCTGAAGAAAAACCAAACAAAAAATCTGAAAACATTTTTGGTAATCACGGCATTGTACAGAAATAATGACAAGGAGTCCAGAGATACGATGGATCGAAGAGTTTTCATCAATTTTTTATAGGGTATTCTGAATAAGGTTTCAAAAATGAGTCATTAAAAACTCATTTTTCTTAGATTTTTCAAATGGAACACCCTATATATTTTTAACTAATGTAACGTAGAATTCATAAACAAATATTTTTAGAATTCATAAACAAACATGTAGCTTATTTCCAGCCGTTTACGAGCTCCGTCTTGCTAAAACCACATCCTATTTCTAATATATGAAGCAACGTCTGCCAGTAAACCTGGTAAATCATTTCGTAAAAAGTTTAAATACATGGGCCCATTAAGATGACCATTAAAAAAATATGGACCTATCACAGTATCACCTATAATTACGCCCCACACATTCAAAGACCACTCGTGCTGCTGATCGATTTGTCTCATATATCGCGGATTTTCTGTGGAATAATAATGAAAGTTATGCCAATTTACACAACCGGTGTTATAAAATGTAGCCTCATCAGAGAATAAAACATAATTAAAAAACATAGGATCTTCTTGAAATTTCATTCTTGTCCAGGCACAGAATTTGAGTCGATTTTAAAAATCTCTATCGCTAAGAGCTTGATGGAATTGAATGTGGTAGGCATGAAAACGATGCTTTTTTAAAATTCGTTGTACAGATCTTTCGCTAATATCTACTGCATTGCCTATTTTATTTTGGTTTATGTGTGGATCTTCAGTAACTGTTGATAATACTTCTAATTTTTTTTCCTCGTTGGTGACAAGTTTTGTTCTTTCTTCTTTTGTGTACACGACATTTCCAGTTTCAACAAATCTTAATAATAATCCAATAAATAGTAAGAGAATACTACTTGGCAAGTGGTAATCATAATATGACATATAAATATGTATACATGTGAGAACTTTATTCTCAAGCCACTTGCTGAGACCTTATACAATAAGGATTAACCAAATTATGCTAAAACAGCTATTTTCTGGGCTACATGCCCCAACGAGCGCTTAAAAGAAAAGAATGAATCTTTATTTCCAATGATAGGTTGCTACGCTGCTGCTACCTGTAGACCGGTTTCGAACTCTTTGGTTCTCGTGAGTACAGGGCAAGCATGACAATGATTTTCTTTCCCGGTAGTTTCTGCAATCTGAGTCTGTATTTTAGTACTAACAGTGTTAGTCAAAATACGCCAAATTGTGCTATTTAATTCAGCGCTCGTTGGGGCATGTGTGTTAATCCTTATTGTATAAGGTTTCAGCAAGTGGCTTGAGAACAAAGTTCTCACATGTATACATATTTATATGTCATATTAATAATAATCTTTTAAAATTTTTTCGTCAGGCTGCCTTCTCTCTGGATAACGTGACGCGTAAACTCTACTTGCTAACAAGCAATTTTTTTCGTTCTCGCCAAGTGCAAAAATCATATCAACTAACTCCTCTTTACTAGAATTCATTTTAATATCTTATACTTAAGCGCTAAGTACTATTAGCCTTAAATGCCAACTTTTTTGAATTAATTAAACTTGTCAAGTTCTAATAAAAATGGAATCGCTATCGTATTTCAGGTTAGTTGCTAGTAGCGTTGCTAACCTATACATAAAACAATAAAAATCGAATCAAATAAATGAAAACTTTACAACTTTGCTAGTAATTAGTAAAACCCAGTACCAACTGGATCTTTTGAAAAAATATGACGTTATACCCCAGCTTCGCGTGGGCTTTCAACTCTCTTAAGTATCAAGCCATGAAGTAGCCAAACAGCTTAGCCTAATTAAAAGCTTCGCTACCGGCCCAGATCAAATATCCTTATCAATGCTACACTTAATATTTTCACATTTGAACGATCACATAACATATATTATTAATAAAATACTCAACTACTTTCCCTGATGCTTGGAAACAAGCTAACGTACTTCCATTGGCCAAGGTTCCTAACCCAGAGGATTTCGGTCAACTTCGACCAATCAGTATTTTACCCACTCTCTCCAAACTACTTGAAAGAATTATGCACAAGCAAAGAGCCGAATTTGTCTTTTCGAATAAGATAATACCCGAAATACAATCGGGCTTTCGTCCACAACACAGCACCACAACTGCCTTGATCAATATTACGGACGACATCCTAAGAAATCGTGATCGAGGTAAAGCTACCTGCCTGGTTCTTTTGGATTACAGCAAGGCATTTGATACTCTCGACCATGCTACGCTATGCAATATTGGATTTTCAAACCACTCAGATTTCTTGATAAAAAGCTTCTTAAGCGATAGATCACAACAGGTCATTTACCACGCTACTACTTCCCAGCCTCGTCAAATTCATACTGGAGTCTCACAAGGCTCTATCTTATCGGCACTGTTGTTTTCAATTTACACGGCTGACTTTTACACAATGGTCCAAAACTGTAAAATTCACCACCATGCGGATGATACCCAGATCTATCTTGATATCTTATACTTACAGTGGGCTTCCGCTAGTGAACAGATTAATAACGATTTAAAAGTCCTGACTGACATATCCTTTGCACATAACCTTAAATTAAATGCACTAAAATCCTCAGTCATCCTTTTTGGACCGCAAAAAGCACGCAGCATTGCTACTAACCAACTTAAAATCAAGGTCAATGAGGAGACTCTTACGTTTGTTACAGAGTGTAAAAATCTAGATATTTGGTTCGATAGCAACCTAAGTTTTACAAAGCACGTTAGTCAGCTCTGCAAAACATCATATAAGTAGTATGTTAAAACAACTATACAGCAGTCGTGAAATCCTAAATTCCACAATGAAATTGAAACTTTGCGAATCATTGATCATCTCGAAATTGTCGTATTGTGATTCTGTCTATGGACCTTGTCTAACCGTGGTCGATAAAGCTAGAGTACAAAAAATCCAGAACTCATGTTATCGCTTTGCCTATGGCATCAGAAGACATGAAAGTATCAGTAATAAGTTTCTGGATACAGGCCGATTGAAACTAAATAAACTTCGGCGACTTCATCTCCTCACTCTGGGTCACCGCTTACTATTAAACGATCAGCCTACCTACCTCTTACGTAAGCTTACCAAGTTTAAAGACAGACATCAATAACGTAAACACGCGAAACAGAAATCTTATGGTCATTCCCAGACACTGCACAGTAGTGCACAGCAGCATTTAAAAGTTTCTTCTCGTTTCAGTTCAGCACCCACTACAATAATTTGACTAATGACTATTACAACTACGACAATATAAATTTCAAAAAAAAATTAAAGCACTATTGTTGCTACAGGCCGGAAATTCTTAACAGGGATCAATGCTGACTGTACAACTGATATCGCCTTGGAATACTATCATCATACTTTTATTTTTCATTGTATCAATAGCACTGTAATATACTCTTTGAACTTTACGTTCTCTATATGGTTTAAATGTATTGTTTGTGTGAATAATGTATAAATGTATGATTGTCAGCATAAACTTATTAAATTAATATATCATTATATACCTATATGTGTAAATATTTAAATATAAATGTTAGTATAATTTTAAGGCTAAGTAGAAAAACGCCCATTATGGACGACACTTCGCCTTTTCAGCTAGAACATGTAAGTATATATTTCTAGTAATTTTATTTTGTTTTTATAATATCTCAAAAAAGCTGAATAAAGGCCTCCACACACCGACGCGGCCACGGCCACGGTAGCGGTGGCGGCCGCGGTGGCGGCCAATCTAAACACATGGAAATAAATGAATGAAATCATACCAGCGCGGGCAGGTCTAGATCAAGCGGCCTAGGGCAGCGTTCTGATATGCGGTGACGGTCAAATACAACGTGTCAACTTTGACTGCGAGAAGTGACAGTAGTAATGGCAAATAATATACTAGAATTATTAATAGAAAATGTTAAATTATCTCCTTCCACATCGTCTATCATAATATCAAATAGTAGAAATAAAAATGAAACCTGGACGTTTAAAAATATATTTTTGTATACATAAAATCTGTAAACGGAAACTATCTTACCGCTCCACTCACCGCTTTGGTGTGAATACGCCCGACCGCTAATATGATCGCCACCGCGGCCGCCACCGCTACCGTGGCCGTGGCCGCGTCGGTGTGTGGAAGCCTTAAAGACGATTTATTATTATTATTATTATTATTATTTTATTGCTCACGGTGTCATCACGGTGAACCGGACGGCTAGTGCGTATGTACCCTAAAGCCTACAATTTATGAACCCTGACTCGCGGAAACCGCTGTGTTACGTCACTATCTCCTACAGCAAGTCGGGTCGCGCTCACTGCCGCGGTATATTTCGAAAACTACTTACCGGATTGACTTCAAATTCTCAGGGCTAACTTTATAAATGCTTCATAAAAATAAGGTGAATAGTGTTATTTGAGGTTTGGTCAAATGACCATTGTGACAATGGTTCGATTTTCAGATGCGGGGAAACGTGATATGTACGATGTTTACATTCTAAATCTCAGAAATTCGTTTTTAGTCAAGTGAAGCTATGCTATTTTATAATTGAAGGACTTCAATATTCAAGGAAAATATTTTTTATTCGCGATTGAGTGTCTTAATTTTGTTCCTAATTTTAATTCCGTTTTACTAAGTTAAACCTTGGTAAACAGCATTTTAAATTAAATTAGTTTTTTTTGCTGGTTTCTATTTTGATTCAATTTTATCTAAATCAAATGAAAATATTATTTAAAAAAACTACTGGCGTAGGTACTAAGATTTTTTTCAAAACTTTTCTAATTATGTATATTTTGTGCCGAAACGTAAGTAAATAGGGTTAAGTATTAAGGGTAAAATATGCTTTGAAAAATAAAATTAAAACATTCAGGTCCGTATTTAAAAAAATTAAGTGTGATGACCATGATAACTCTATTATAACAAGTGATATAGAAAAGTGATAACGCCGTTTCGTAGAGAAGAAAAAACTACAACAACGTGTTTCTAAAATTGAAACCTTTCAAGTTATTAAAGAAACTAATTTTAGATGTTTTTAACAAATCGCCCTGTATCTCAGGATTTAAAAACAATTAGGCAACGCCGTTAGTGGATCTTAATAAAGCTTTAAAATCTGCGAGCTTTTTCTAATTTTATCAACTTCGTAGAAGTTGCCGCTTACAAGATACCAATAGTTGCGACCCTGTATATTATTATACAGGGTGGTGATAAAGTTTGGAATAATAGGAATTTTCTGAACAGGTTAACTTAAGAAAAAACGCTCAGACAAGTCGATCTTTATTTTTATTTCTGCATTTTTTTAGCTAATACTAGAATATACATAAATGAATTATCACGTCAATGTCACTTTTTGTAAATGGAATACCCTGTACTGTATATTATTTCACTTTTTGATTCTACACAAGATTCTAAGCAGATTTCGTTTATGATGTCCTATACCTATCTTCAACTGTTTACGAATTATTGACAATTGAAAATTAGACATCTTCAATGAAAATAAAAATATAAATTGAATTGTTTCAGCGTTTTTTTTTTGTTAACCTGTTCACAGATATTTCTATTATTCCAAACTTTATTTTCATTCGTATAGGGTGTCTTAGAAAATCAGTACCTATCAATTTCAAGTTGATTTTTATAAACGAAATGACACCATTTTAAATTTTAAACATATTATTATCTTATTTAATGAACATTATTTACAATAAAGGAATATCACTGCCTATTTTAATAAAGGTTGGAAGTGGTAGCCATTCACAGCTCTACAATGACCCAATCTATCCACAAACTCTCTTTGTACGTTAGCATGGTTACCAATATCTGGCATTCATAGTGATGTTATTTGATGTTATTCTAATTCCCTTTTTTGACAAACGCTTTGTGATTATTTGATTATTTTGTATTATTTTATCATAATGTTCTTAACAGAAACGCAAAGAATCGAGATCCTCAATATGGCTGGTTATGGAGATAAAACTCGAACGCAAGAAGAAGTGTATGAGATGTTCAATAATAATAATAGCCGGAGAGACAGCCAATCAGTTAGGCCACTGTAAGTAAATTAATAAATATATTTAATAATTTGGGACATGTCAGAGACAAGCCGCGTTCAGGACGACCAGGCATCCCTAAAGACACTAAAATTGATATTTTAATGTCGCTGGAAGAAAATCCTCATTCAAGTACTAGATGTCTTTCAAACCAAGACAACATTGATGTGGATCATTCAGCTATTGTGAAGTTCTTAGGAAAAGAAAAGTGGCGTCCTTATAAAATAAAAATAGTTCAAGAGCTATATGACGATGATCCGAACAGAAGGAATCAGTTTTGTGAGGTAATGATGGATATCTGCCAAAATAATAATAATTTTGTAAAAAACGTGATTTTCTCTGATGGAGCCACATTTTGCCTTAATGGGGAAGTAAATAAGCAAAATTTTCGTTATTGGTCAAATGAAAATCCACAATGGTATAGAGAGGGCCATACGCAGTATAGGAAGAAAATTAATGTTTGGGCGGGAATTGTTGGGAATAGAATCATTGGGCCATATTTTTTTGAGGGGACATTGAATAGCGAACGATACCTGTCATTTCTAGAGGAAGAACTTGTACCTGCCTTAATTACACTATTGCCAAATCAAGATGTTCCAGATACGTTTGATGATAGACTTTGGTTTCAGCAAGATGGAGCTCCTGCCGATTTTAGCGCAAATGTTCGAAGATATTTGGACAATACGTTTCATCATCGTGTGATAGGCCGACGGGGCGAAATAGAGTGGCCACCAAGGTCACCCGATTTAACTCCGCTCGAATTCTTCTTATGGGGCTACGTTAAAGAGAGAGTATACAAAAATAAACCACAAAATTTAGAAGACTTGAAAATAAGAATAAGAGCCACGATACGGCAAATTACCCCAGATATTGTTACTAACGTCCAAAGAGAGTTTGTGGATATATTAGGTCATTGTAGAGCTATGAATGGATACCACTTCCAACATTTATTAAAATAGGCAGGTATATTCCTTTATTGTAAATAATGTTCATTAAATAAATAATATGGTTAAAATTAAAAAGAGTGTTATTTCGTTTATAAAAACAAACTTGAAATTGATACTGATTTTTTGAGACACTCTATAGGAATGAAAGTAAAGTTGGGAATAATAGAAATATCTGTGAATAGATTAACTTAAAAAAAAAACGCTCAAACAATTTAATTTATATTTTTATTTTCATTGAAGATGTCTAATTTTCAATTGTCAATAATTCGTAAACAGTTGAAGATAGGTACCTATAGGACATCATAAACGAAATCTGCTTAGAATCTTGCGTAGAATCAAAAAAATTAAATAATATACAGGGTATTATATTTACAAAAAGACGTTGACGTGATAATCCATTTATGTAAAACCCTGTATATTCTAGTATTAGCTAAAAAAATGCAGAAATAAAACTAAAAGTCGACGTGTGTGAGCGTTTTTTTTTTAAGTTAACCTGTTCAGAAAAATGTCTATTATTCCAAACTTTATCACCACAATCAAGTAATTAAATTTCTGTTAGCATACTTTGTAGTATAGAACAGAAATGTCTTATAAATAATTTAATATCGTAAAAAACAGGGAACTTTGGGCAGTGGTGTTGAAAATAAAAATATTTCCCAAAAGGCTCGTTTAGTGATAGCTTAGTTCCCATATACAGGGTGTCTCACGGTCGATGGTAGGTTAGACGTTTACGAAAAACGGGACATAGAAAATTACTGAAATTTTGGCAACTTAGGTAATTGGCTTTGCTCTATCGATCTAAAATATTTTTAACAATGCAGCGTTGCCGCTTATATAAAAAAATAGCAACATATTTGATATTTCAAATAGAACACCCTGTATATAATTGCATTTTCCGCTTCATTATTGATTTCTAATTATTTTTATATAATACGTTCCTATACCTATCTTTAGCGGTTTTCAAGAAATTACTTAATTTCCATATTTTTTGTTCAAAACATAGCTCTAATTAAATGTTTATTACTGCGGTATTTGGATTCGTAGACAGCTGAAATTTTGGATGTAGTTTACCTTGTCCTGTGTATTAATTATGCATAAAGAAATTTGTTCTGTGTTATACAGGGTCGTTCAAAATTCGTCATTTTACCGCTTGATACAAGAATGGTGAGAAGTGCATTTTTTTAAATAGGACACCCTGTATATTATTATATATCCTGCAAGAAAATTAATGTCCCTTCCAAATGATATATCATGTTCCTATACCCAAATAGTTTAGATGTCGAAATAAAAGCAAGTTTTTGTAAAAATCGGATTATTTTGGCATATTTGTCTTAGATAGCCATGAAATCCCAAGATGGAACATATTATTATCTTTATGAAAATTTGATCAATAATAACAAATTTGCTAGTTTTTAACTTTTAGTAAAGAAAGCGACCTAAAAAGTTTTAAAATGGAGGGAAATAATTATTCAAATGGAATTTTGATATTGTTTATTCTTCATGGACAATGTAACCAAATTATAGCAAGAACATGCAGAAGGTTCAACGAAATGTTTCCCGATCAACAACTAATCAACGAGAGAAAGTTTGTAGGATTACAAAATAATTTTGTTAATTATGGGTCAAAACTGAAAACAAAACTAATTTCAGTAGGGACAAATAACATGAATACAGTCAAATAGCAAATAACAATACAAGACAAAAGCATATCATAAAAGGGTTCAAGATTTTTTTAATAAATGTTCAAAATGACGACCGTTGACTTCCAAACATTTTTCAATCCGTATACTCGGAGATTCAGTTGTGGCCTTCCTTATTTCACTGGCATCAAGCTGTTCAATGTAAGTGATCACTCGTTGGCGAAGGTCTTGTTTGCTCTGTACTGGTGTCCTGTATACTTTTCTTTTCAAATCACCCCACAAGTAGAAATCAAGTGGCGTGAGATCGGGCGATCTAGCAGGCCAATCCCACGGTCCCAAATGTCTTAGCCAACGATCGTCGAAGATTTGAAACAACTCTCTTGTTACTGTCCCATTGCAATGGGCTGGTGCCCCGTCCAGTTGAAACCAACAGGTCCGATACTCTTCTAATGATAAATTGTCCAGAAACTCCTTCGCAACTGATTTTAGAATTTGAAGGTATCTTTCGGAATTTAGAGATTCCTCGTAAATGTGATACTCTATTTTGTCATTTTTTAGGAGGCAAACAACGTTAAAACTGAACCTTTCCTGAAATCCCATTTCCTTAACAACATGTGGATTTTGGTCAGCCCAGAAATGCTCGTTCCTTCTATTGAAAATGCCCTCCCTGGAAAATTTAGCTTCATCCGTCCAAATTATTTTCTTTAGAAAGTTAGGATCTTCTTGGATGCGGATCAGCATTGCTTCACAAAATTGTACTCTACGTTGGTAATCTTCCAGTTTCAGGGCTTGAACTTTTGTGAACTTGTATGGGTGCATGTCATGATTATCAAGGATCCTTTGAACAGAGGGACGAGTTATGCCTAAATCTTCTTCTGCACTTCTAGTGGAAGCTTGAGGAAAAGCGTGAAAATAGGCTAAGACATTTATGATGTTGTCTTCATCAGAAGTTACAGGCTTCGGTAAATGTCTTTCCGATTTCAGTTTTGACCCATAATTAACAAAATTATTTTGTAATCGTACAAACTTTCCCTCGTTGATTAGTTGTTGATCGGGAAACATTTTGTTGAACCTTCTGCATGTTTTTGCTATAATTTGGTTACATTGTCCATGAAGAATAAACAATTTCATCAAAATTTCATTTGAATAGTTATTTACCTCCATTTTAATTCTTTTTAGGTCGCTTTCTTTACTAAAAGTTAAAAACTAGCAGGTTTTTTATTATTGATGTACTAACTGTCAAATTTTCACAAAGATATGTTCCATCTTGGGATTTCATGGCTATCTAAAACAAATATGCCAAAATAATCCGATTTTTACAAAAACTTGCTTTTAGTTCGACATCTTAACTATTTAGGTATAGGAACATGATATATCATTTGGAAGGGACATTAATTTTCTTGCGGGATATTTAATAATCTATTCTATTTGAAAAAATGCACTTTTCACAATTTTTGTATTGAGCGGTAAAATGACGAATTTTAAACGACCCTGTAAAACACAGAACGAATTTCTTTATGCATAACTAATACACAGGACAAGGTAAACTACATCCAAAATTTCAGCTGTCTACAAATCCAAATACCGCAGTAATAAACATTTAATTAGAGCTGTGTTTTGAACAAAAAACATGGAAATTAATTAATTTCTCGAAAACCGCTAAAGATAGGTATAGGAACGTATTATACTAAAATTATTAGAAATCAATAATGAAGCGGTAAATGCAATTATATATAGGGTGTTCCATTTAAAATATCAAATATGTTGCTACTTTTTTGTATACGCGGCAACGCTGCATTGTTGAAAATATTTTGGATCGATAGAGCAAAGCCAGTTACCCAAGTTGCCAAATTTTCAGTAATTTTCTATGTCCCGTTTTCCGTAAACGTCTAACCTACCATCGACCGTGAGACACCCTGTATTGTTTTAGTATATATTTAAATAACGCGAAGTAGTAAGTGCTCATTAAATATGCAAAACGCGTACCGAGGTATCAAGAACAATTTAAACAGCATCCCTTAAAATCTATTGTGTTTACATTAAAGGATCCAAATAATGAGCATTCTTCAGGTTGGTTCATCATGAATGTATCGCAAGCTATTGTCATATTTGAGGATTTACTATTATTAGCAGGTACAATCCCTTATTAAGAAGCATGTATTGGAGAAGTTTTTGAATTAAAAATCGTAAACATGCCTACTCTCTTAAAATTGTATTATATTATATTCGTAGGTATTTATAACATATGAAAACATTTAGAAAATAAAACTAATAAATAACAATGAGTGGTACTATTTTACATAATATAATTACAAAAACAAGATATTATATAGAATCTCACAAACAAAGCTTTCTCAAAAATCGAATAATGCTTTGTCGTTATGGCTTAATCATAGTCCGATTTGGAAGATGACATCGTTTATAATCAAGCCGTTCAACCATTTCCTCGATTACTATATCTTCCTGTCCATTTTGGCTTCTTCTTCTATCACATGATCGACACAATTTTCCACTTCTCCGCACTAATTTTACCCATAGCTTCATTAAAGAGTCTTTTTAAATCCACCATTTTACAAGTCGTGTTTTTTTTTGGCGACATCTATCTGTCTTTATTTTAGCCCATATAAGTTCGATCGGGTTTAATTCGCAGTGGTTAGGAGGAAGTCTGAGCACAGATATTCCTCGTAACTTTGCAATTTCATCGACTACATATTTTTTGAATGCATTTTTATGTAAATTGGCTAGTACTAATAGTTCTTTTTTTAAGGAATCTAATCGAAGCGTAAAAGTGAAATAACAGAATGGTTATTTCACTTTTACGCCACGCACTTGTCGGTAGTTTTCCCTCCAGCCTAGAATGATAACTTGCATTATCCAATACAAGTATTGCATCTTTTGGTATAAGATCCAATATTTGCTCGAACCATTCTTCAAAGACATCGGCATTCATATTTTCGTGATAGTCTGCTGTATTTTTAAATTGGAACATCAGAACCTTTAACGAAGCCTTCAGAACTTCCAATATGGGTTATGATAGGTCGATGTCCTTTTCCAGATGGCGGCCTTAATCCTGTGGACAATCCTTCCAAAAAAGCTTGCCTTAAACTTTTAATATTTTTGTCCTGCCAAAATTTAGTCACAGTGTGGCCTTCATTTAGCCATATTTCGTCTAGGTAAAATATTCTTTTGTTTTCTCCTATAGCTTTTCGGATGCTCCTTAAGTAATTGCTCCTCCAACAGACAATATCGCTTCTGTCTATTAAAATCGGCTGCCTATTATATTTTTTCTACAGAAAATCTATTCTTTTTAATAATCTAGAAAGCGTATTTCTACACATAAATGGGTAGTCCTGGTCTTCGCGGATTGAGGACAAAATTTTGTCCAACGTGGGAATTTCTTTTTTTAAAAAGAAAATATGAACTTTTTGCCTTATTTTCTGCATTAAAACGTCATCCAGCTCAAGTTTTGGTCGTCCTGGAGAAGTTTTTGGAGGTTTGACGCCAACACTTTTTTCTTCTTTTAAAAGTTTATATATTGTTGTTTCCCAACGTTAGGCATATCTGCTGTAAATTGCACTGTATTCTCAACACAAAAATCCGCATTCTTAATTTTAATAGATTTTTTTTCATTTACTGTACAGGGTCTTCCAACGAGGACTGAACAGGGGCTCATTTTTGAGCTTCCTTGTATTTAAAGAAAAATCCAAAATAGCCAATCGATGTACTTTTTCCTGCAGAATTCAAAAATGAAACCAAAAATTTATTTAAACCAGAAACAAAAGAGTTACGCTATGGATAAGGTGTTTTTTGAATGGAACATAGCTTTTTTTATACGATTTTTGGAACGAGTGATTTTTTTTTGTCCGTTCTGATTAAAATATTGAATATTGTGACAGCTATTTTTATTAAATTTTAATGTTTTATCCAGTATAATTTAACTTTAACCTGTTTGAACATACACTAGGTAATAAAGGTATAATCACCTTTGAATCCTTCAAAGTCAAAAAATTTGACAAATTTACTATAATATTGCCGAAATGAAATATTCATTAGATGAGAGATTGCAGATTGTTATATTGTTCTACAAATGCCAAGAAAATGCAAGAGAAGCAAGGAGAAGATTTATTGCAAATTTTCACAGAAATATATCCGTCAATACTATTTTAAGGATAAAGAACCTATTTGAGGAAAATAAAACATTACATGACAGGAAAAGAAATCCAGAAAGGAATAGAAATCGAGACCGTGCCATTGTGAATTATTTTCGACTGAATCCAACCAAATCAATTTCGGACGCAGTTCGGGACGTTCAATACGGCAGCGGTGTAAGACGCAGAAGAGTTACCCAAGGAACTGTTCACAGGACTTTAAGAAATCATAAATTTAAGTCTTATCATATCCTTCCACTTCAACATCTAACACAGGCACAAAAAGAACTTCGATTCCAATTTGTTTCCCAAATTGTGATTCGGAAAGAAAACGAAGACCCTAATTTATTCAGAAATATCTTATGGACTGACGAAGCCACATTCACAACATCGGGGGTTTTCAATAGACATAATAATCATCACTGGGCCGTTGGAAATCCAAGAAAATTTCAGACAATTAAATTTCAAGGAAGGACTTTAATCCATATTTGGTGTGGCATAAAAAATAATAGAATTTTGGGACCAATATTTTTTAACGGGACTTTAAATGGACAGAGATACTACGAGTTCTTAGAAAACAAAATTGAGAACTTTTTGGAAGATTTACCATTGGAAGAATATCAAATTTAATTTGGCAACATGATGGGGCCCCTCCGCATGCCGTGCGTGAGGTTACTCAATATTTGTATTGTATTGTATAAAAATTTAATATTAAAATATATATTTGAATACAGAACTTGAATTTAATGTCGATACTTGTACTAATTCTGCACAAATTTAAGAACTCAGCCCTATTTAATTTTATACATGCCGAAAAATCTTGCACGCCCATGGAGAAGACGGTTTTGATTGATTTATTACTTCGTATCATTTAAAGATAGACTATAATAATCTGAAACTTAAAAAATGAACATGGTGTTTAATTTTTTGAAATGCGAAACTATGACCAAAAGTAATGTAACCATAGATTTAAAAAAGAACGTAATTTTGTATTTTCATTTTTTTAATCGGTCAATATTCTCTTATTTTTATCAGGTATAATTAAACATAAATTCGAAGTGACGATATATTAGCGATCAATACACAATCAAAGCATTTCAAAATCGAATCTAGATCTAACTTTAAATCTTAAACCTTTATATAGGAATAGGACGCTTGGAATGGCTTTAAAATGGTCGCAACAAATTTTTTGGGAAACATGAAAGCAGAAAACTATAAAGACCTGGTTGCCCAACTTCTTTTATGTTATGAAAGCTTAGGGTGTCCTAGAAAATTCATTTCCTGGATTCTCATCTGGATTACTTTTCGGAAAATTGTGGTGCTGTAAGCGACGAGCACGGTGAGAGGTTTTACCAGGATATTTATTTTTTTATTTTTTTATTTTACTTTTTTACGGTTCGTCGGCGTATCTGAGGCCATCTAGAACCGGTCATCGAGCGTACGGTTTTTAATCGTGCGGTCTACCGACTGGGGAGTGTGAAACGGCACCTTCATCCTACGAGATATCCGATCTCATCCGGCCTGTCCGGCGTGAATAGGATGGTTTTGATGTCGATTCATTTTACACTCTTCCCTAAGACAAGAGCACGCGGTGTTTCCCAAGCGGTCACCCATCCAAGTACTAGCCGCGCTTGACACCGCTTAACTTCGGTGATCTGACGGGAACCGGTGCTTAAGGTGTCGCTAGGCCCTTGCACCAGGATATTTCAAACATGGAAAGAAGGTATCAGGGAAAATGGAACTGTGAGATGTTAGCCGACAACTGTTGGACTATTACGAGAGATGCCTCCGAGGCTGCTTTCAAAAGGCTGGCTAAGAAGCGTAAAATGAGTGTCTAAACGTTAGACTCACTGATAAAAATGTGCTATTTAATTGCTATTGTTGAACCAACAATATCTTGTTTGTATGCTCATTGTAAATGCCTATAAATTAAAATGTTCATTGTATATGCCTATAAATTAAAATTTTGTAACAAATAATTTAGATTTTTTTTTTGCGAGCTAACTAAAATCTTTAATAGGTATTTTTTAGTTACTTGGGTGTAGTTCAATAAAAAACAATAGGTTTTGTTCAGGAAACAAAAAAAAAAGTTGAAATTTGTTCCCCAGTGTAATTTTCTCTTTTAACATGTAAACGATTTTTTAGTATACAATTAGGCCTTTGATTGCTCCTTATTAAATCAGTGAAGACAAACTTTTTGACTTTCTTTCCTCTGCCTAATCTTTATTTTATTTGAGTTTTTGAATGCACTCCATGTTTGGTCACAGAGGGAAGCCGATTGCATCTAGCTAGTTAGTATATGAGCTTTAAATTGTACTGCTCACTTTGGACCTTCCTGAGGCCTTGATCCTAAACGAATCCAGGGATGCAAGCCCATTGGAATCGCTTTCTTCGCACATACACCGCATGCAGAGCACCCTAAAGGATATTTCGTGTAGTGCTAGTATCTGATCATGAAAAAAAGCAATTGGAAAGACATGGGTCGGTAAATATAGTAGAGATTATGTAAAAAGACCGAAAGGGCAATAAAACCTGCAACAAAGAAAGCTACAGCTTTTAATCATCTTTCTCTCTTCTCAACAAGTTATAGGCGTGAAATTAGCAAGTACCAATCCTTAATTGCCTCTCTTTGTCAGGTGAGAAAAATTAAAGCGGAACAGAGAACCTTTTCTCAGGTACCCAAAAATTCCGGTACGGGCGCGGGCGAGGTTCAGATTCTGAAAGTGACATTTCTTTATCTTCAGATTCAGATTAACTTTTTTGTATGTAAGTTGTATGTTTATTTCTTTATTTTTTTATAAAAATGTTATAAATATAAATATGAAATATATTTTTGTATATTTCTTTTCTTTCTTTTTGTTATATTTATATTTAAAACGTAATAATTAATGTATTTTTTAATGTACGTAATTTAAGATTTGCTTGCCTAAATTAGCTCATTATAAATTATATGTAAAATAAAACATAATGTCAATAATACTGGTTTCATTTTTAATTTTTACTTCACTTTTCTGAAAGAATACATTCCGGATCTGACCCAATATCCCACCAGCATTCACTACAGATATCAATCAGTTTACAAAAGGATACAAAATACACCCTCATCGTGGTAGGAATATTCCCAACACGACCTTCATATTACATTATGTCTCTCTTCCGCAGGTACACGCTTTTGTATCTGGTAAAAGATAGAACACTAAGACTTATGTGATTTATTATTTTACTCTCTTTGAAGGGCGTCAAGTGGATATTCCCTTTAATTTATTCTTGCTTTTGATTTGTATGAAAACAAAGAATACCCTGTACCGTTCCGTTCTCTGTTGCACGTTTTATTGGGGTTTCGGTCTTTTAAAATAATCTCTACTATACTTGACTTATAAAGGTGAGATGGTAAAGATTTGGGCACTCTGTATTCCTTTCTATGAGAAGACCACGAAGTCACTCTCCCATCTCATTATTGCCTGATTGTTTATTGTTAGCATCATGGTTATGCCTTCAAACACCTGCCCATAGTCGTTAAACCAATTAACAAGTTAATATAAAAAAAATTAAATCTGTTCTCTTATATTCAAAAAATCAATCATTACTGTTACACAACATTCAATGTGTTTCTCTTACGCCGGCTTTATATCAATTTTTTATGCTTAAATCAAGTTGTAAAATATAAAATATGTACGCTACAGCTGTTTTAAATACTTACTAAATTGACAGCTGTAGTTCATATTTTTTAATAACCTATAATATTTCGTATTAACACATTTATTTTTAGTTAATAATTCTGTGGTCCCAGGGTAAAAGTGCGTATGTCAAAAGTTATAGTTTAGAGATTTTACTAATATTTTAATCGAAAATAGAAACCTAAAGATTATAATTTCTATACATTTTATTTTATTGTTAATAATAACCCGTTTTATGACTGTCTGCTCATTTAATTGCTAAGGTAGGCATAACATTTAATATTAAGCCTATTTTGACTGACTTAACCGCAACGACCCAACACCGATTCTTTCACTTGATCAATTCTTTTCAGGAGATTGAAACAATTTTTATATAATAATAATAATAATAATAATAATCTTTATTTAAAACAGCATAAATTACAATTTACAATACATATAAAGTAAAGAAGTTACTGTTCTAAACGGGCGAAGTTCATCCCTTACCGCTAGGGGTAGAGGTTGGTTTTACACTTAACCGTAAATAACCTAAACAGCACTTACTTATTTAAATGCTCAAAACGAATTAAGAAGAAAGAGGGAAAAAAAAATGCAAAATGCAATCCAATATGAAAAATGGTAAGTAGTTTGATACAAAAAACAAATTAAATCTATAATAGGTACCTACACCTAAAAAACTTATTTAAACGGGGATATATAAATAATAAAAGAATAGTAAAGGGAAACACCAAAAGTACATAGTAATAATAATCCATACCAATCAAAACCAAAAGGAAAACTATTCTGCAAGTAATACACTTTTCAAAGTTTTTTTAAATATAAATGGGGATAAGCCTTTTTTACCATTCGGGATATCATTATAAATTGCCGGAACGTTATAGGTAAATGATCTTTCGAAATATGTTGTTTTATGCAGAGGAGGTGTAAGGAGACCCCTAAATCGCAAATTCAATGTATGCACATCAGATCTAAATGACAGCTTTTTATGCAGATATGATGGTATTTTTGATATAATAATTTTGTGATAAAAAGTTGCACAATGAACATATCTAGTTTTTTTCATTGAAAGCCATCCGGCGTCTTTTAATTTATGGGTTATGTGTTCATATTTCCCAATGCCATACATGAATCTTAAGCAGTAGTTTTGAATTTTTTGTATTCTTTGGGAATCCAGAGCCGTAAGACATGGACCATAAACTGTGCTACAAAAGTTGAAGTTTGATAAAATCAGAGATTCACATAATTTTTTTTTAAGTTTCATATTGAGTAATTTTCTGGAACTATATAATAATTTAAGCTTACAAATAGATTTTTTAATACATTCCGAAATGTGCCTTGTAAATCTCAAGGATGAGTCCATCCAAACTCCTAAATTCCTCGCTACAGTCACAAAGGACACAGGTATATTATTTATAGAAATCCCAACCCGGTCAGCATATCGAACCCTGTCGATAGGTCTTCCAAATAGTATAGCGTTACACTTATTAGGATTTAAAGATAAACAGTGTTCCATGGAAATATTGTACATTATTTCTAGGTCTCTATTTAGAACCTGGCAACCATAGTCAATATTTGTCGGCGAGAAAGAAAAAATATGAACTTTATTATTTTTAACATTGAAAATGTTTATATTATCGCACGGGCACGTTAGTATGGGTACGGAATTCAACGAAATTCTTGTGTTGCATTTGTCCCATGCGTCACACAGTCTAACGACACCGAATTAAAATTATCCACAAGCGAAACTACGCGAACCGCCGCCGCCGCCGAGCCGGTGGCCCGATGATGACGGGGAAGGGAGAAGGGACGAAGGACGACGGTATCAGACCAAGTCGAGAGTTAGAGGCGCGTTAGAGTTTATAACCTCTATTTTACTATTTTTTATATTATGAATCAATAAAACTTATATCAACTACCTAAATATTACATTCAAATCTATGAGATTTCGCAGATCTCAAATCTCAAAATAGCCACAAGCGTTGCACTCTGCTTCGGCATTTTCAATGTCCCCCACGGTTGCATCTTTGTAAAGGACTGTAAATTTTTTATCAGAATATACTGTCGTATTAATGATAACAACAGTATACAGGGTGTCCAGTTTTCGATGGTTTTACGGGGTATCTTCGTTATTAGCAAATATAGAAGGAGACGGTTTTTATTACTTTCTTGTGAAACAAAAGTAGCCGCAGTCTTCTTGCTTTTGATATACGGGATGCTTTTCAAAATATTACATTTTGGGACACCTCTCATATTTAGGTTACCCTGTAGCTTATCAAAGAGAAAACAAATGTTCTTGATGTAGTTTTTTACGTAGAATTCAATGACGTACTAAGGTTTTCTCTACGTTCAGTCGTTTCCAAGAAAAAAAACAAACTACCTTTTTTTAAATAGGGCACCCTATATATTTTTTAATAACATAATTTAGTTTATAACAAGCTCCTCATTAATATATAAAACCTTATTTTTATTTTTAATCTTAAGCACGAAGTTTACGTTTTATTAAAAATATACATTTTTGTTAGTAGGCCATGACGGGTGTTTAAAAAAAGAAAAAAACACAGTCATTTATGTCATATTAAATCTAATTAATAGTAAGAAATCAGTTTGTCCTTATTATGGCAGACAATGTAAACTTTGAAAATAATGAAAAATACGATATGCTCGTATGTTATGTCCATTGTAGTAAAATTTCTTAAATTAGTTGACAGCCGGAAAAAAGAGCTTTTCTAAGGATGAAATCGAAATTAACCGGTTCATTTTCTAAACCTCGGCCTAAAATCTATAACAAGAAAAACCGCGAGGCTGATAAAATAAATGTTTTAGCTTCAATTGAAACAAATCCAACTAGCTCTTGCAAAACGGTTGATGTATCGATCCGAGTAGTTAAATCAAGAGTTCGAACAATCCTAAAAAAACACAATTTTAAGCCATATAAATTCCACCTAGTACAAAACTTACATCATGGTGATGCACAGCGCCTTATAGAGTTCTGTAATCGGTATTTAAAAAGTATCAACAGGGAAAATAATTTTGAAAAAACCGTTATATGGTCCGATGAGGCTCATTTTACCAGTGCTGGTATATTTAATTGGCACAATACGAGGTTTTGGTCTCAGGAAAATCAGCATGTAATATTTCTACTTGAACGGCTGTTTACTGTAAACCTGTGCTCGCCATTGTGAGCTTGTTTGTGTCCTTAATGTAAAGTTTTTGTTTATATTATATAGCTCTTGAAAATGGTTTAAGAAACCGAAACGCGTAGAGCGAATTATTAAATATTTGTGAAGAATTTTGGATTTTTCTTTCTTGTTTAATATAAATTATCCTTTAACAATATAGAGCACACTCCCAAGTTTAGGTACCCAAATTTATGCTTAACAATAGAATTATGTTAATAAGGTATAAAACTTAAATTATGAATACACACCATTTCCTAATTATTTTTACAAATTATATTATTGAACTATTGTTATGATTACATCTGGAAATACCGGCTGATTATAAATTTAACAGTGGGGAACTATTTAAGTCGAGCTGATCGTTTAATAAAATATCTAATTTTTTACATTTGTTTATTTTCATGCTTTCTAAAAAATTTAGTTTTATTGATTTGTTTTCTACGTGATTTTTTAGAAAGCATGGAAATACACAAATGTAAAAAATTAGATATTTTATTAAACGATCAGCTCGACTTAAATAGTTCCCCACTGTTAAATTTATAATCAGCCGGTATTTCCAGATGTAATCATAACAATAGTTCAATAATATAATTTTTAAAAATAATTAGGAAAAGGTGTGTATTCATAATTTAAGTTTTATACCTTAATAACATAATTCTATTGTTAAGCATAAATTAGGGTACCTAAACTTGGGAGTGTGCTCTATATTGTAAAAGGATAATTTGTTATTCAGTTTCTACTATCTGACGAAGACACTGTGTGTCGAAACAATTGTTATAGTGTGCAATAAATAATATAAGTGAAGATCTATACATTTTGTATTTTTTCCTATCAAGTTCCTATAATGGATCTTCATCAAGTAACGGCTACATCTATTGAATAGAAAGTTCTATAAATTTCCAGCTTTTGTTTCTAATGTTTTACGTAGTAAAGCCCAAGTCGATTTATGCATTGTCATTATTTTTACTGAAATATAACTGCTAATTAGATTAGGGATTTCAAAATATATTTCTTTTGCAGTAATTATCATTTGAGTAATAGTTTTTTTAAATACCCGTCATGGCCTACTAACAAAAAAAGTATATTTTTTAACAAAACGTAAATTTCGTGCTTAATATTAAAAATAAAACCAAGGTATTATATATTTCTGAGAAGCTTGTTACAAACTAGATTATATTATTAAAAAATATATAGGGTGACCCATTTAAAAAAAAAGCAAATATTTTTTTTTCGGAAACTATTAAACGTAGAGTACGTTACTGAATTCTACGTAAAGAACTACAACAAAAACATTTGTTTTCTCTTTGATAAGCTACAGGGTAACCTAAATATAAGGGTCGTCTCAAAATGTAAAATTTTCAAAAACATCCTGTATATCAAAAACAAGAGGGACTAGAAAAATTCTGATTGCGGCATCTTTTGTTTTAGAAAAAAGTAGCAGTGTACTGCGAAAACCGTATCCTTCTATCTTTACTAATAACGGATACCCCGTAAAACCATCGAAAACTGGACACCCTGTACAGTTTATACAAAAAACAAGCATTTGTTTTTTTTATGACAAAACTGACTTTAATATTCTTCTTGGTTATTTTTTAACAAACAAAATTTAACTTTCTCTTTTAACAAAGAAATTATAATCTTCAATCCTCATCTTCGGAACCAGGTTCTGCTAAGAGGTAGGCAAATTCCTATAACACTCGTGGAACAATGAATCGAGTAAGTGTAAAATGCTCAATAAATTTTTCTTTTTTTCTCCAAAATTGGAATGCATTCTAAGGAATGGCATATAGCTTGAAGTATGGGATTTTCTCGACGCCTTCGCAAATATTATTGTTCTTGAAAGATCTAGAACAGGGGTCTCCGAACTTTCCAGCCTTAGGGCCATACTGATTACTCCAGTAAGTTCCAAGGGCCAACACCGTTTTAATTTTTCTGCCATTATCTATAATTTCTAGACTAGTCGCCGAGTACGCGCCCTCTGAGCGAGTATACGCTTGCTAAATTCGCTAGTTCAATTACTATTGTGTTGTACTGTATTGTTACGACCGCGATACTTGACGACATCTGGTGTGCCCTATATCCATCGCTAACAGGTAAGTCTCAAAACGCGTCGAACCTCGTTAGTTCGATAAAGCTCTGGTGAATTCCACTCACTTCTAGATGGCAGTAATTGGAGTATAAAAGGGCTAGCGGCGCCACTGCGAGTCAGCCCACCTAGGGAACGCGAAGGAAGCGAATCTGTGTGTTGTGAAATAAAGTAGTGCGTAACTCCTTAAAACATGTTTGTGCGTGTTTAAAAGACATCTTCGTAACAGTATTTTGATTTGACTTGTTGTTTTTGTGCGTTATTTACTAGTATGGAAAAGAAGCGAAAAATAGATAGTGAATGCAGAACAGTCAAAGATTAATGGAACTTTCAATATTTCGTAATTGAGTCCAGTAAAAGCGCGCTATGTTTGATTTGCAATAAAACCATAGCCGTTCTCAAAGAATATAACATTAAACGTCATTATGAAACGAAACATTTCAAAAATTACTCAAAATATACGGGAAGTTTGCGGACAGAAAAATTTGAAGCTTTGAAGCGCGGATTGAAATCGCAGCAATCTTCGTTTACGAAACTCAATACTGAACAAGAGGCTGCAACTCGTGCCAGCTTTCGTGTGGCTCTTAAAATTGCAAAACGTGGAAAACCATTGACCGATGGAGAAATGATCAAAGAATGCGTAATTGCAGTAGCCAAAGAAATGTGCCCCAAAAAGGTAAATTTATTAAAATCTGTCAGTTTGCCAGCAAGCACCGTGGCTCGGAGGGTAGAAGCCATCGCAAAAAATATATCAACTCAACTGTCTGATAAAAATGGACATCTTGAGTGGTTTTCTCCGGCCTTGGATGAGTCAACGGATGTGTCAGATACTGCTCAGGTGTTGATTTCTATTCGAGGAGTAGATAAAAGCTATGAAGTGTATGAAGAACTTCCTCATATTGATAGTATTTACGGCACGACTACTGGTGAAGATATCTTTAAGGTAGTTGAAAATGCCATTAATAAAAAGAACCTTCGATGGAAAAACTTGAAATCTATTGCAATTGATGGAGGCAAAAACATGTGTGGTAAAAATAAAGGAGTGGTCGCTCTTGTGTAAGCTGTAGAGAATGATGGTGGTTCAAAACCGTTAGTCTTACATTGTGTCATTTATCAACAGTCTCTGTGCGGGAAATGTTTGGATATGTCTGAAGTTCTAAGACTAGTCGCATCAATTGTTAATTTCATCAGATTCACTGGGCTGAATCACCGAGAATTTCGCGAGTTTACTAAAGAAATTGGAGAACATGATTTACAATATCATACTGCCGTACGCTGCCTTAGTTGCGGAAAAGTCCTTTAGCGCTTCTTTGAACTTTGAACGTGATCGGAATTTTTTTGAATCGTAATTCATCTGAATTACAAAATAGCAAATGGCTGTGGAAGTTAGCATTCTACGTCGATTTGACAAAACATTTGAACGAACTGATTTTGAGGTTGCAAATAGAAAACCAGCTTCTCCCTAATTTATACACTAATATCAAATCATTTCGGCAAAAAATAATACTGTTTCAATCACAATTGCGTAAAAAATGTTTCACACATTTTAAGTCATGTGAAATATTCAGTCACACTACTGAGGCTGAGTTTTACGTCGATATTGCAATCGAACCTTTGAGTGATTTGAATATAAATTTTGATACTCGTTTCTCAGACTTTGATGTCATTGCGAATGATTTCAGATTTAAATCCTTGTAATACCAACATTGAAACCCTAGCCCCAGAACTTCAAATGGAAATTATTGATCTACAGTGCAGTGATATAATTAAGAACAAATATCAACACCAATCTTTGTTGAAATTTTATAAGAATCTTCCACTGGCACAATTTCATAATTTGCATAAATTTGCTCGTGGGCTGTTTTCTGTTTTTGGTACAACTTACTTGTGTGAGAAAATATTCTTCAAAATGAAGTACGTAAAGAATGTTTAATTGTTTACAGATTTAAGTTAACCGATAAGCATATTAAATCTCTTTTAATAATTGGTACAAGTAAAATTGGTCCACAACTACAAACTATTGGCAGTAAAATCATAATTACATAAATCGCATTAGTATTTTACATGTTATAATGTTTATATATGTTTATTAAGTTAGTTGGATTCATTTCAATTATTTGTTAGTATTATAGTAAGTTAAATTTTCTGCGTATTATACTTGTCATTAAGCTTTACCTAGCAAGTAAATAAAACCGAGTTATTATCATTCTGTGTCTTTTTTATCCAACTTATCATAACAACAATAAGCCATTAGCTGTCGCAGGCCGGATTGCTGACACTGGTCATTAGCTATCGCGGGGCGGATTGATAATAATTATAATAATAATAATAATAATAATAATAATAATAATAATAATAATAATAATAATAATATGTCTTTATTAAAAATATACCGCTTTACTTTAGATTTAAAGACGGACTGGGTGGAAGCTCTTCTGACAACGTCAGAAAGTTTATTGAAATTTTTACTAGCGGTGTAGTTGAAACACCGCTGAAACTGAGCTGTACTATGTCTTGGAACGCTGAACTGATCTCGGTGGCGTGTGTTGCGCAAATGAATGTCGGATCCTCTAGATAATTTTTCAAAGAGATATGAAGGTTGCTGTGAGGTGTTAATCTTATTGATGTATTGTTAGGGTTCTTTAATAGACACACTTGACTTCATTTTTATAACTCTTTATTAGAATCTCGATAACTTCTACTGACATAATATTCTAATCTGCCAAAACCTGACAACCCAGGTATATTCCCAGTCTAGGCAACCGGACATTTCCTAAGTTACCAAACTTAGGTAGAAAAATGCTAACAGAACATCTTTCCCTTCAAAAGGAATTAATAGGTTATATAGTCTTTTAAATAAGATGGTCGCTTAACATTACGGGTAAGACGAGAATAAGTACTGACGTTATCACCACTGCTAGCATTACTAACATTTTCACTAATCACGTCCCCATTAAAGGGTAACTCGCTTTGTAACTGAGCTTCTACAAAGTTATTATCATCACTTTTGGATCAGCGTCAGCACTAAGATTAGGAGCGATAGTTGTCTCAGATAATGCTGGAGTGACAGGTTTATTTACCTCATAAGCATTCGGTACAATATTATAATATCGAGCCGGAACTAGATTCCAACGATTTCTTCTAAAAGTACCGCGAGGAGTTTCCACAAGATATGATCGAGGTTCATTTACCTTTTGAACAATTCTACCATATGATTTTAAATCAGTCACCCAAACATTATCGTCAATCTTTAATTCTGGCAAATACTTAGTACGATGTCTTTTATTATAATTAGTGCACATTTTATTCCGATACCTTCTCTCTCCCTCGAAAATTGGACTAGTATCAACAGCGTTATTTAAAACGTTAGGGAAAACAGGAAGTTGAGTTCGAATTTTTCGATTAAAAAGCAATTCAGCAGGACTGAATCCGTGTTCCAAAGGAGTGGTCCGGTATGCTAGGAGTGATAAATGTATATCGTCACATTTTTTTAACAAATTTTTTGCAATCTTAACCGCAGCTTCTATACATCCATTGGACTGGCTAAAATATGAACTACTGGTAACATGTTTGAAGTCATATTCATGAGAAAAACGTTTAAGCTCACTTTGAAATTGAGGACCATTATCCGATCTAACTGTTTCTATATTCCATATTTTGAAAACAATTCCTTCAGTTTGGTGATAATGACTCTTTCTGTCAGTAAATTAAGTTTAAAAATCTCGAAAAATCGCAAGAAATAATCAGTCACAATCAGATACCATTGATCATGTTTAAATAGATCCACCGCAATTTTCTGCCAGGGACGATCAGGAAACACGTCTTTTAAAAATTGTTCTTTAATATTTGTACGATGTTCCACAGACTGTGGACAATTCCGAACTAAATTTTCAATTTTAGTTGATTATCCAAGCCACCAAACTGACTCTTTCGCACGAGCTCTACATTTAACTATTCCTTGGTGACCTTGATGAACAAACCCTAAGCATTTAGTTTGCAACGAAACAGGTATAATTAACCTTGTTCCACGTAATAAGTAACCGTCACTTTAAGAAATTTCACATCGTAATTGAAAATAGGGCAAAATATCGGGCTCTAATAACGCTGTAAACGCGGAGTTAATTCGTCTATAGTTTTAGTTTGTAATACTTGTACAAGTGGTTTATGATCGGTTTTGAGAAATACTTTAATACCTGATATGTATTCAGCAAATTTTTCACAACCCCATGTTAGAGCTAGAGCTTCGGGCTCTATTTGAGCATACCTCTGTTCGGTTTTAGAGAGTAATCTTGAAGCATAACAAACAATTTGTTTTTGCCCGTCTTCACCTTGTTGTATCAAACAAGAACCGAGACCAAACGAGGAAGCCTCTGAGGATAAAATTATTTTTCTCGACGGGTCAAAATAAGCTAGACATGGACTATCCTGAAGAAGCTGTTTAATTTTTTCAAATACACGGTTTTGATACAGGTCCTAAGAAAAGGGAACATTTTTCTTTAAGAGAGATGTTAATGGCTCTAGAATTTTAGAACGATTAGGAATAAACCGGCTAGAAAAATTTACCATTAATAAAAACCGTAACAGCTCATTTTTATCCTCTGGTTTAGAAAAATTTACTATAAAAGATACTCGTTCAGGTTCTACAGAGATGCCTTTACTTGATATCGCATGGCCAAGGAATTTTAGTGATTCAACACCAAAAAGACATTTTTGTTTATTTAAGGTTATACCTTCAGCGTGTATCCGATTTCAATTAATATTTTATTATGTATCTCCAAGGTGGGTGCGTGGATGAGAATATCATCAATGTGTGAAACTACGCCATCGATGCCTTTTAAAATTTTATTTAACAACATCGAAAAATATTCTGGTGCACACGTTATGCCAAATGGAAGTCTTTTAAAGATAAATCGACCGAAGGGCGTTATAAAACACGTCAAATGTTGAGAATGTTCTTCTAAGCGTATTTGATAAAATCCAGATGTGGTGTCCAAACGACTGAAATATTTAGAACCTTGAATTTGAGCTAAAATTCTTTCAACTTTCCCTATTGGAAACGGTGAACGATGAACTGCCTTATTTAATTTAGTATAATCGACACATAGGCGTATTTTTTCCCCTTTCCGAACAATTACGATTGGACTGACTCATGGTGTAAAATCATCGACCGGCTCGGCTCAATTATATTTAAACTTTGAAGACGGTTAAGTTCTTCCTTCAACGGCTGTAATAATGGTATAGGTACTACACGAGGAACAGCCTGTATGAATGGTGATACATTCGTGTCAATATTTATATGCATTTTAGTTTTGAAAGTACCAATTTCTTCAAAAATATTTGGAAATCGATTTTCAATATCATTGCATCCTAACTGTACCGCATTAATTTGCGACTCGTAATTTTCACCAAACTGAAGAATACCTAATCGCATAATAGCTGAACGTCCTAAAATAGGTTTGCATAGCTCTTCAATTATGTAAATAGCAGTACAAATTTCTTTATTTACTTCAGATATTAAAGTAGCTTGCAATACACCAAATATTTTTAAAGGAGAGCCTGAAGGCACTGAAGGGCCAGTTACACATTTATCTGACCGAGAAAGGTACTAAAACATCTTTACGTCTAACATTTTTACAGGGATGCAAGTTATATCTGCACCTGAATCAATCATAAACAAAACATTTTTATTTAACTTTAAAACTTTAAGTGAAATCATCCACTGTTTATCAAAAATATGATTAATCTGAACAGATCCTAAATGGTTATTGGAACAATTGTTACAGCGATTAGAACAACTAGAGCAAGGATTACTAAAATTAGTATTTCTACTATCAACTACATGAATAGATCTGCCCTTATTATATTTGCATACTGCAGCCCAATGTCAAACCTTGGTAAATTTTCTACAGACAGATTTATTTGCTTGGCATTTACTACGTATATAATCTGATAATCCACAATATTGACAGCTCTTCTGATTATGTTCATTCCTCTTGTTCTTCCTAGCTGAGAAGTTCAATTCGGAAACACTGCTTTCCAAGCTTGCAGGCTGCTGAAACTCTGCAACTCCAACTGCTCCACGGTTCGCCCAAGCCCCATTTTGTATTTCTTTACTCTGGACAGCCTGAAGCTCTGCTTGCTTTGCTGCAAGAACACAATCGCTAAGGGTAAGATTGGCTTGTAACTCAAGCCTTTCTCTGGTTCTGCGATCTATCATGCCAACTACTAACTATTCGGTCACGAATTAGTTCTTTTAGAGTACGAAACTGACAGTATTCAGCCATTGAGTGTAAAGCAGTAATAAAGGATTCCACCAATTCACCCGGCTGTTGAATACGAGTGTTAAATTTATACCTTTCAAAAATAATATTTCTTCGAGGTATCAAATGATTTTGGAAGGCTTTCAATGTATCGCAATAGGTGCTGGAAACGTTAGCAAATTGTAGTACAATAATTTCTTCAGCTTCCTCGCCTAGCACATACATTAATATGTTGATTATCTCCTCCTCAGACTTTTGATTTTGTCCCGATACAGACATAAATCTTTCGAATATCTTTCGCCACTGCGGCCATGCAGCAGGCATTAAAAAATCAAATTTAGTTGGTGTAGACACCGGTACTGATAGACTTTGAGCACTTTGAGCCATTACTACTGAGTCTTGTGTTTGAGATGCATCCGACCATTTCTCTGGCTCTGACGTTGCCATCGCTTTTCGGGTATATAGAAGAGCACTTTATATATTATATGCACGACAAACCTTGAATTCGGAACACATTATCCCACCGCTGCCACCATGTATTGTTAGGGTTCTTTAATAGACACACTTGACTTCAGTTTTATAACTCTTTATTAGAATCTCGATAACTTCTACTAACATAATATTCTAATCTGCCAAAACCTGACAACCCAGGTATATTCCCAGTCTAGGCAACCGGACATTTCCTAAGTTACCAAATGTAGGTAAACTTAGGTAGACATATGCTAACAGAACAATTGACAAGACCTAGAAGCTGTATCCTGTATCGTTCTTCCAAATTAAACCATTTAGAGCGGTTAAAACTGTCAGATATATGGTCGAATTTGCGAAGATTGTAACAGAATATTATGCAAGAATTCTGGAGCCGTTGAAGACTCTGTTTGTCTTTCTCAAGAAGTGCTGACCAATAAACATTATTACAATAGGAGAGGTGTGACAAAACTAGAGATTCTGTAAGTTGAAGTTTGATGGAAGTATCAGAGATATCTTTATGAATATAAAGTACTTTAAGCTTGGCGTAACCAGTCTGTAGAAGCTTAGAGACGTGGTTTTCAAAACGCAGACTGTCGTTAATAAAAAGTCCAAGATTTTTACAGCTGGTAGAGGGATTTAAAATATTATTGCTAATTCGAAGCTTGCGATGCTGATCATTACAAATCCCTAACCTGTCCTTTCCAAAAAATATTACCTGCGTTTTATTTTCATTAAGTAATAAACCGTGCAATGCCGTGCATTGCTGAAATACTACCAAGTGCAGTTAAATCAGAGTTGATTTTTTCAAAGCCGGTGTCAATTTCTAAATAATAAAAAGAGTAATATATTTGAGTATATATAATATTTTAACATTTTAGGAAAATCAGACGTGTAGACCGAAAACATCATTGGACCAATAATACTACCCTGTGCGACCCCTTTCCTAATAGGTAGCTACTGCGAAAATCCACCCCTAAAAACCACACGTTGGCATAATATATCCTTGAAATAATTCTTAAAAAATTCTAGTGCCCTATCGCCTAGACCAAAGTGTTTAAGTTTAATGTTTAACAAATTGTTATCTAAGGTGTCAAACGCTTTACTATAATCTAAAAGAACTAAACATGTATTTTTCCCGTGGTCGCAAGCTCGCAATATATCATCAGTGACATTTAACAGCGAAGTTGAGGTAGGTACTATGATTGCTTCTAAAACCCGACTGAGTTGGTGGTAAGATGTTATTTTGATTTATAAAGCTACCAAATTGTTCAGCAATTATTTTTTCTAAAATTTTGGACATGGTTGGAAGGTCTACTGATGGGTCTAAAATATGACGGTAGGGTTGGGTTGGAAATTTTAGGAATGGGAATCACATTTGCATTTTTCCAGGTTGTTGGAAATTTACAGGTGGATAGACATTTATTAAAGTAATATAGCTTGAAAGCGCAGGAATTAAATACAAAATCATTCTCAAATTGATTCCATCAGTTTTAGTTTTATAAAAAATTCTTTCAATTTTCTCCGGTTCTACCTCACTAAAACAAAAACTGTCGAAATTAATGTTTGAGGCTGCTTTGTTAATATATTCCCTGTTTATAAAATTTTGATTATTTAAAGATTGCTGTGGAACACTATCAAAAAGAAATTTATTAAATTCATCCGCATGACCACCATCTACGAACGACACATCAGAGGACCTATTTTGCGTGGCGTTTAAGGATTTAAGCGTGCGCCAAAAATTTTTTGGATCTGTTCGAAAAGAATGTGGTAAGTATGCCCTTTTTTCCGATTTAATTGACATGTTCACAAGATTTCTTAGCGTCTTAAATTCATTCCACGCATTTTGAGTTTTATATTCCTTGTATTTAGTGAGTGCCTTATTTTTTAGCTTACATTAATTTAAGATTATCGGTCAGCCAGGGGGTTGGGGGTCTACTTATTCTAGCCGTCCTGAATGGCGCATGACGATCAAATAATTGCAGAACATTGCTAGGAAAGAATTGAACCATGTCATCAACCTCATCAAGACGAAATAAATAATCCCACTGAATACTGTCAAGGTCTGCCAGAAAATTTTCATAAGTGAAATTTGAAAAATCTCGATACGTTTTTAAAAAATGCTTGGGCTTGTGTCGAGGTATTTTTAGTTTGCAATTTACCATACAATGATCCGAAATGTTATTGATGACACTGGCGGGCCGTAGTTTGGAGACCCCTGGTCTAGAGTATCCACACAGGATTTGTATTAAACAATACCCATCGATCTCGTCACCTTGTAAAACGTATCCACTGCACATCATGTCAAATGAATTTTTCGTGTCTGCAGTTTTTAGTTTTTATTTGTAGCTTTTGATTATAAAAATATTTAAAATCAAAAAGTCTTATTGTTCCATCTCGGTTACTAAAAATTTTTCTTTTCAACCATCCGAATAAGTTGTACACAGTCGCGAGGGCGATGAATCCTCATATCAGTTCGTTTATTCTTTTTTTTTATTATGACACGCGTCATCTTCCTGATATCGTTCGCAGATACTAATGACCTATTGGTTTTAAAATGACGGCTAATGAGCCATTTTACAAAATTCAAAATGGCGTCTATAAAGCAACGTATGTAATTGAAATGGGGAAAATGGTAATAAAATCTGTTAAATTGGACTTATTCATAATTCTTTAGGCATCGACATTTAAATTTTTTTCTTCAGTTCTTCAATAAACATAATTTTTTTATTTTTATGAAAAATCGTATCTTCAACCCTAGCTTACGTAACTTTTTCAAATGATGTGATCTACTTTCCATTATTTAATATGAAAGGCAAAAATATTCTCGACCATCTAAAGCCATTTTGGGAATCAGAATGCTTTTTGCTTCAGTTTAAAACAATAACAAGAAATCTGTGCATTTTTTAATGAAAACAGAATAACTTATAATATGGGGATTATATTATGCGGAATATTGCCTGCATGCATTTAGTTGAAATTTGAGCTTCATTGCAAGAGTGTGTTTTTTGAAAAATTGTATTTAAACATGGCTTCTACAAGTAGTCGTAGTTGCGTAAACCATCCAGACGTCTTTTGCTACATACAGTAATGGGCTAAAATATGGAACAAATTCATTTAAAAATCTGGTATTAATTTTTTGAAAAAGCGCCCGGGCACGTCGATTATAATTTTTTCTTCCGAATTTTTTGCCTCGAAAAGAAATTATACAGGGTGTGTCAAAAAGTAGATGTAGCAAACATTTTTTGTATTTTAAATAGAACCCTATTTTTTTCAGTCGAATTTTGAATTCTACGTCAAATTCTGCGCATAATTCATGTAGCATACCTTATCCTTATCTCTAACGGTTTTAGAGAAAAAATACATCTTAAAACGAAATTTTTCTTTAAAAAAAGTTACATGTACCTACTTAAAGGTAAACAGGTAAATTTAAATAAATTGTCACTACGATAGCAACTCATGTGTCAATCAAAAATAATTTTAGTTATAATTTTGAAAAACGGTGATCATGGTGCATTTAAATGAAACTCAAAGAATCGAAATTTTAATTTTAATTGGATGTGGAGACAAAACAAGAAATCAAGAAGAAGTTTGTAACTTGTTTAGCGCTAAGTATCCAGAACGGCCGATTACAAGATCTACAGTGAGTAAAATTGAGAAGAAATTCAGGGAAACAGGGAATGTAAAGGATCGTCTACGGCCAGGTCGTCCAAAAATTAGTGAAAACACAAAATTGAACATTTTGTTAGAAGTTGAAGATAATCCCCATAGTGCATTCACTGAAGTAGCCCTTAATAATGATGTGAGCCGACGATCTGTTTTGCGGGTTTTGAAACAAGAAAAGTACCATCCGTACAAAATTAGGTTGCTGCACGAGCTAAACGAAGATGATCCCGACCGCCGACTACAGTTTTGTGAAACTATGATGGAAATTTGCAACTTAAATCTATTTTTCCATCGCAAAATACTTTTTAGCGATGAAGCCACGATTTGTTTGAATGGTTCGGTAAACAGACAAAATTTTCGTTATTGGAGTACGAATAATCCCCGTTGGATGAGAGAACAGCACACGCAAAACCGACAAAAAGTAAATGTTTGGGCAGGGATACTAAAGATAGAATTATTGGACCTTTTTTCTTCGATGGAAATCTTACAGGAGACCGGTATTTACAATTTCTTTAAAATGAATTAATTCCCACACTAGTAGCAGATTTTTCAAATCCGAATCAGCCTAATCTACCAGAAGAGTCTATTTGGTTTCAGCAGGATTGTGCTCCGCTTCATTTTGCTCGACAAGTTCGAGAGTATTTGAATACTGTATTTCCCGAACGATGGATAGTCATTACGTCCTACCGTAACAGAGAAAAGGATCTTTTGTCATTTTTCTCTTAGGAGGATAATATGGTTTTTGTAATAATATTAAAGGTCTGTTAGAGACAATAGGTATAACAGAGTACACACCAGACCATTGGCGTCTCTTTATCGACAGTTCCAAACGAAGTTTAAAGTGTGTTCTTCTACATAACGGTAACATATATGGAAGTATTCCAATTGGGCATTTTACAAAATTAAAAAAAGAATATAAAACAATCACATCAGTGGGTAATCTGTGTTGACTTAAAAATGGTGAATTTTCTTCTGGGACAAGCAAGGTGGTTATACAAAATATCCTTGCTTTCTGTGTCTTTGGGACAGCAGGGCTAAGGATTAAAGCTGGATTAAAAGAGATTGGCCTTGTAGAGATGTTTTAGGTACAAGGAGAAGCTAACGTAATTAATGAAGCGTTGGTTGAACGGGAAAAAATCATATTTCCTTCCTTGCATATTAAACTAGGACTAATGAAACAATTTGTAAAGGCCTTAGACCAGAATGGTGCGTGTTTCGAATACTTGTCCAGTAAATTTTCGGCACTCAGCACAGAGAAATTGAAAGCCGGAATATTTGATGGACAGTAAAAAAAATTGCCGGCACCAAACTATGTGTTGACCAGTGTAATTGTTGAGTTTAGGTATAGGATATGGTACATGAAACATACTTAGAATTCAATGCAAAATGCAAGAATTAAATAAAAGATAGACGTTTTCATTTAAAAATATTAAAGTTGATGATCGTAACTTACTTTCGGGCTACCCTGTATACATGAATTTACCATTAGAAAAACCACATTAAGAAATAAAAATCGACTAGTCCGAGCGTTTTTCCAAAAAACGCTGAATTTTAAATGAATTTAGACATTACTTCTGGGACTCTAGGTATGCAGGGTGTGTGTCAATTTGAAAACTTCCCACCCTTAATATCTTTCTTGCAGTTAAAAATATGAAAAATCGGAAAGACACGTTAATTTTATTTGTGAGGCGGACACTTTAAATGAATAGTCTTAGCCTTCCTGTTTCAACCCCCTAGGAGGGGTAGATGTCACCCTTAGAATCTTAAATGGGAATGGGGGTCAAGTGGCACATCGTTTTAAAGGGCGTTCAATTCTCTTTTCAGTGGTATCCTACTTTGTTGTTTGTTGTCTAGAGGTGTCTGAATAATCGCGTTTTAAAGTTGCAGAAACAATTAAGCTTGCCTGCATTGAGATTTTGGTTTTCAGGTTAGTGTTTACACAAAAATTATTGCATTAGGTCTCCTTGTAGTACAAATGATTAGAGGATTAGGCGGCACCGTTAAAATCGTTGAATAACAGGACGAAAATCTAGTTTAAACAATTGATTTCTTATTTATTGATTATTTTACTTCGACAAAAATAACTTTTTATTGCGGAAGAGAAATTTCTACAATAAAACAAATGGGATCTACTTACGCACTATCTTATAAGTTGTTCAAATTGTTGTCCATTTTCCTGTAAACAATAATAAAGTCTACTTTCGAACTCTTCCCTAACATTTCGGAAAACTTCACCGGGAATTGACCTGCATTCTGCTGCAATTTGCCTTTTAAGATCATCAATATCAGCAGGTTGTGTTTTATAAACAATGGATTTAAGATGTCCCCAAAGAAAAAAGTCTAAGGGTGTTAAATCCGGTGATCTTGGAAGTCATTCAATTGGTCCCCTTCTGCCAATTCATCTATCCGGGAATCTCTCGTTTAACTACTGTCAGACCGGAAGAAAATAATGAGGTGGAGCACCGTCCTGCTGGAATGTTATCAAATCCTTCTGTAAAACTGAATTACCCTCTGCGTCAATTTGAGTTCCAGCTCATGGGTGATAAGAGGATAAATAGTCTCTTCAAGCATATTAAGGTGCAGGTCACCTGTTAAGTTCCCTTTAATAAATAAAGGACCAATAATGGCATTTTCAAGAATACCAGCCCAAGCATTAACTTTTTGGGGATATTGTGTATGTCCTTCTCGAAAAATATGCGGGTTTTCGTCACTCCAATATCGACAATTTTGTTTGTTAACATTTTCATTTAGAAAAAATGAATAATCATCGCTGAAACAGATATTCGGCAGAATATTAGGGATGGCGCTTACTTGACGACTCATGAATTTACAAAACTCTATTCTTCTATCAAAATCATCGTCATAGCGTTCTTGAAGTATCTGCATTTTGTATAGATGGAGTTTATGGATTTTCAGTGCTTTTCTTACAGTCTCGTGTGATATTCCTGTCTGTTCTGCTACTGTCCGCAAAAAGCTGGTGGGCTCTGCAGCAAATAATCCCAAAACTCACCGAACCAGTTTCGGAGAACTTTGTCACCAACTCCAGCACATATCTGTGACTTACTTCACGATTTCGATTTCTTTGAAAACCAATGCCGTCCTTCGTGCGCCCATTCGAACCTCTCCATAAATGAAAATAATTTCAGTTATTTCTTGAAGAGAATAAACCATTCTCACACTTTATGCGCCTAATAAAAGTTATCACTGAACAGCCCAACAAGCAAAAGCTAATTAACAATAATATTCCTGTTTTGGCTACATCTTTTAAATTTGCTGACCATGTTTTTTTTTTAAAACCACGGATTTTTAGAATTTGTTGATAGAATAGCAAGGCTTTTTGTGAAATTTCAGTGATAAGTCATCCAATGAACGCAAATTAACTAGGTACTCGTAGTACCATCGAAATTTTATTAGATTACTTTTTGTGTAAATTTTTCGAGGTAACTTTGCCAATCCCAAATAAAGTTTGAAACGGTGTCACCCATGGGCGTAGCGAGGGGGAGGCAGGATAGGGCCATGTCCCCCCCTGGAAGTTGCCACTTATTGGAATTTGATAAAAAAAACGTTAATGTTTATGATGTTTTGTGTTTATTAGTATTAGGCCCCCCTAGAAAAATGTCTGGCTACGCCCATGGTGCCACCTAATCTTCTAATTATTTGTACTACAAGGAGACAGTAATTTTTGTGTAAACACTAACCTGAAAACCAAAATCTCAATGCAGGCAAGCTTAATTGTTTTGATTATTCGGACACCTCTGGACAGAAAGCAACAAAGTAGGATATCACTAAAAAGAGAATTGAATGCCCTTTAAAACGATGTGCCACTTGACCCCATTCCCATTTAAGATTCTAAGGGTGACATCTACCCCTCCTAGGGGGTTGAAACAAGAAAGCTAAAACTATTCATTTAAAGTGTCCCCCTTACAAATAAAATTGACGTGTCTTTCCGATTTTTCATATTTTTAACTGCAAGAAAGATATTAAGGGTGGGAAGTTTTCAAATTGACACCCTGTATAATGAACTATTTTTTAAAGCGTCGCCAACGACCTTTACCAAGAAGTGTTAGAAAAGAAGATATCGCGTCTAGACCTTAAATATTAAATGTTGTGAGGAATACCCATACCATAAGTATAAGTCTATTCACTAAAGTTTCCTTAAAAACAAATTTTATAATAATTGCCTTTATTGATTTGGTCAAACAGAACTAAGTTTTAAAAAACCAAAAAGTTTTCTAACAAATTATCGACTTCAAAATTCAATCTTAATGATGTGACTTGATCATCACATGGTATATCTCTTAAGGAATTTACATTAATTACCACTCGGAACAACTGGAAATTAAGATGTTTAACTTAATTTAAACACACACCATATAGAGTCGTTTAAAATTAATTGAATAATGCGTTCCTAACTTAGTGTAAAGGCTTTTATGGCCAGTGAATTTTTTAATATTTTGACACAAAGTTTGTATTTTGGCTCGTAGACGGACAGGATAATATGAATTTGTCAAAACTTACAAGCACGTTCAAAATTATAATATGTCAAGAACTGTTTTAAAATATTTACTTGGTGTTACTTATTAGCCTAATATAAAAATTAATTTTATACTTTTTTTATTATGTCGTTATTTATATTTTTTAATTTTTAGTATTTAAGTAATTTTTACGCTCAGGGCGCAAATTAATTAATTATTAATTGTTGATATCATCAGCAAAGATTTAATTTATTGCGTTTTTGTGGTAAAAAGAGCAATGATTCTAAAAAGTAAAGAATTCCAAATTTCCCGCACTACTTTTACCCTCTTCCCATATTTATTATTTGGGTTAAGTGAGGAAGTTTGCTTCAACTTCGCCCTTTGTAAGAAGTCTGCTGCTTTTAACAATAAAGTCATTATTATTATTATTATTATTAAATAAAATAAGTTGGTTGGCATTGTTAAATTTAATATGATTTGTGAATGATTATTTTAAAAATATCGCTAGTGAAATGAAAAATATAATAATTATTTAAAGCAACAAAATGAAACGGTAAATTTAAAGAATTATTTAAATATATTTTAATATACCGATGCCATTCGGGAAGTACTTTGAAAGAAATATATATTGAAATGGAAAAAAACAATTGTTTAAAAATACTAAATATTTTCTTCAATCAAATATTATGATATTTTAAAAATTATTATGTATTTTGTTCTTTCTACAAAAGCTGTTTCATTGTATTAAAAAAAAACATCATCATCCGATTATGTCAAAAAATTACGTTTTATAGATTAGATATTTGGACGAAAAGGTAACCTTTTCAATAAGGTATGGCAATCTGATGAGTGGTTATACCTACGAAACAGCTGTCATTGCGTTTAATATTTAGTTTAGATTTAACCATTAGGGACCCTTAGCATAGTACTAATTTCAACGTCGACTTTGACAGCTAAAGTGTAACTACGTACGTCCGATCAATTAAAGCGAAAAAGTTTAATTAAATATAAAAAAAAGGAGCGTAAAGAAAGGCCTGTCCCCCCAGAATTGGGGGATTCCAATAGTAGCGACGCGGATATGAATCCACAAACCCCAAACCTGAACATTCCAGATAGCCTGAGGGCAGAAATGGAAGAGAGAACTCAAAATATGGAGGCAAAATAGGCGCTAGCATTTGAAGAGTTAAACAACAAATGGACAACGAAGCTAGAGGAAACCACAGCAAAATATGAGTCGAAACACAAAGATCGTGACACGAAAATTCAATTTAATAATGTAGCAAAACTCCCATATTCAGGAGAGAATTAACAGGTATGAGAGTCAATATTTCATCACAAGCATAAAGTATACATACTTTCATCAAAAATATGAAAAAGTTTAATCAACAAATTCAATTTACTAAAGGCGACATTTTAATGCATAATAATAAAAAACGACGTTCAAGAAAAACAAAATAATTTGATTGGAAAAATTCCTTTTTTTTTTCTGTGTAAGATTAGTTTTAAGTAATTAAATTAACTTAACTAAGTAAATAAAATTGTAAATTATGTAACACTCTGCATCCCGAAAGCTAGATAGCGCACTTACAGCAAATGTTTATATGGAATTATAATATTAAAATGCATCATAATTAAAAACAAAACATCCTGGAAACCTAACCAATCTATGAGAATTTCATAAACATAAACCTTTCATAGTAGGTACGTGACGGTGGTGCGATCTACGAACAGTCATTTGTGGACATACCAAAAGTCCTAAATAAAAATAAAATTAAATTAAACCGATAAAATTAACATAAAAAGATTTATGGATTATTTGTAAGATGCAGGAAAAGGTTTAGAACTTTTCAAGATAGCTACCACACCATTACCAGTCTATAATGGGCTCGCTTCCTAATTTATTTAAAATAAATTTGGGTAGAAAACTTGTTTTGGTTTTTCGATAACTCGAATTGACAGATTCTAATCTAAATTAAGTTTTTATAAGGTTCCTTGGGTTTTGTTGATTAGGTGTGAAGACAAGATAATATAGAAATGTTTTATTTTTATAATCAAATTTATGTTAGTATTTTCTAAAAAAAAAAACAGACGAGTAATATTTCCTAAACATTTTGTATACGTTTTATTAGCAAGTACTCGTACGTTATGGGATAAAAGTCAACGTCATATTTTAACACGCCTCCAGTGAAACATGATAATAAAGTTTAAGAAGTGTCAACAAATTTTGGCCAATGTAAGACATAAGACATGGGTGTAGAATAGTTGCACCGACAACTTATATACTTAACACAGGACATAAAAGAGATGCCCAAATACAACTGTGAAGCCAAGTTCTGAAAGCGACGAAGGCAGGAAAAACAGGGGGTCGTCATTTTTACCACTGAAATAAATAAAAGAACAATGTCGGTGAAAATTGATAAAACTAACTAAAAATATTACCAAGAATACAACTAATCATCGCATAGTTAGTCGGCGTGCAAAAAGGATAAATTTGTTAGTACAGATTAGTAAGACTGATGTATCAGGAAATTGAATGAAAAATTTAAAATTGGTCTTACCAAGTGACTATGTTGCTTCAAAATAAAGCAGAAGTTAGAAATTTGTTTCAAGAAGGTGGCAACCATGAAGAGAAAGAAAATTTTCCAAAACCGAAGGAATGGCATTGGACCATGTTATTTTTAACTGGCTCTATAAGGCTCGAAACAAGCACTTACCAATATCCGGGCCCACAATTTAAGCAAAAGCCCTCGAATCTGCTCAATGTCTAGGACTAGATAACTTCAAGGCATCAAATGGATGGCTAGAAAAATTTCCTCGTCGACACGAAAATATGTGGCGAATCAGCCGATGTCAATATCGAAGACGTAACTGCTTGGAAAGAAAGGCTATTAACCATTTTAAAGGATTATGCCCCAGGGGATGTATTTAATCCAGATGAAACAGGTCTCCACTATCGTGCATTGCCAACATATGCATTAAAAGATGACAAGTGTACTGGAAAATAAACAAATAAACAGCAAAACAACTACAAAATTTACAATTCTGTTCTGTGCAAATATGGAAGGTGAGAAGGAAGAACCACTTATACTAGGCAAAAGCGAAAATCCTCGGTGTTTTATACGCATAACGATAAGCTACCTCTCCAATGGGTCTCAAACAAAAAAGCGTGGATGACAGCAGACATCATGACAATATTGCTTCACAGATTAGATACCAAGATGAAGAAGCAGAATAGAGGAGTGGTATTGTTTCTGGATAATGCAACGTCTGTCTCATCCCTAAATTACACTGGATAATGTCAAACTTATTTTTGTTCCGCCCACTACTACGTCACATTGTCAACCTTTGGACAAAGGCATTATTCAGAATTTTAAAATGCCCTACAGAAGCTACCTTATTAAGAGGCTTTTAGCATGTATAGTCAATGGTTATTCTCTTTAAGAAATCGATAAAAATATTACTATAATCAACGCCTTGATATGGGTGACAATAAAAAAATGCTTTATGAAGGCCGGATTTATGTGTAATACAGATAATATTGACGACTTTGAAGAAGAAGATAATATTCCGCTCGCACAACTGTGTCCTAACATTAAGGACACATTTGTAAACTTGAAACAATTTCCGTCTATTGATAACGATTTGCCAAAGGAAAGTGCAGAATTGACTAACATGGAATTTATTGAAGAGATCCAAGAAACAGATGAAAGTACTCTCAACTGTGAGACAGAGGAAGAGGAACCTGAACTTGCTCCAGTCTTGAAAATATTAAGCCTATCTGAAGCGTAAGTTTAAGAGACTTTTTTAATAATGTTAACAATTTTGAGTATACAAATATTCAATTGCTATTAAAATGTAAATCTGAATTGTATAAAAATAAAATAAAACATATGAAGCAATCATTAATTTCTGATTATTTGGAAAAATAAGAATTTCAAAGCAAACATACCGTACATTGCATAACATACAGTGTGTATCAGCCAAATGGAATAAATTCGATAATAAATACATAAGGGCGTGTCCGAAAAACGCTCGGACACATCGATTGGTATTTCTAGTTGCGCATTTTCTTCAATAAAAACTTTTTATACAGGGTTTGTCATGTAACAGTGGCCAATACTTACTTTCTTATTTTAAATGCAACACCCTGTATAGTATTCAATTTTTGGATTCTTCAGAAAATTTTAGACATATTTTATGTACAATATCCTATACCTTCTTCAACTGTTTCGGAAATATTAAGTGTTTTTAGATTTATTGCAAAAATTAACAACACACTAAAAAAGTAATAAGTAATACTGTTTATTTCTTGATGATGTAAAAAACAAAATAAAAAAACATTAATGTAGAGGATGTTGAAAATGCTCGCCGCGAACGTCTTGGCAACATCCTAATCTTAAATAGAAATGTCTTCTAACGTTACTGAACATCTCAGGCGTGACCGATCTAATCGCAAGCGTTATTCGTCTATTTAAGTCAGCTAAGTCGAGGGTTTTAGTTTTGCATATAATATAATAAGAAGAAGTCTAATGGTGTCAGTTCAGGGGATCGTGCTGGTCATTCCATAGATCCACGCCTCCCTATCCACCGATTTGAAAATACTCGGTTGAGGTACTGTCGGACATTGATTTGGTAATGGGGCGGTGCTCCACCTTGCTGAAACCATATCATATTCGCTGGAAGTTGTGGGTTTGCTGGATCAGGATATAAGTTTGTCAAAGTTGGCAAGACATTATTTTGGAGCAGTGCTAAATAATTATCGCCATTTAAATTGCCGTTAATGAAAAAGGGACCTATGATATGATCTCCAATAATTCCTGCCCAAACATTAACCTTTTCAGGATATTGCGTATGTTCTTCTCTCATACAGTGAGGATTTTCCCTAGACCAATAGCGGCAATCCTGACGATTAGCATGACCGTGAAGTGTAAAGGTGCACTCATCAGGAAACAAAACATGTTTTAATTGGATCATATTGTTATCTAACATTGCCATCATGAGTAGGTATCATTTTATAGGGATACATTATATCGAGCATTTTATTTTCTTGTAATATTTGAATAATCGATGAATGGCAAATGTCGAACATTGGGGCTGTTCTTCGACTAGACGTATGTGTGTTTTCCTGAAACTCATGCATAATATCTAGTTTGGTATCATCACTTATTGCATTGGCAGCTAGTTTTTTTATCTGCTCTACATGTCCAAGCTAGCGAAACTGCTTTTCTATTTTACTAATTGTCCCTTGAGTTATAAGCGGCAAATTTGGAAATTTTTCATGAAATAAGTGAGCAACTTCCATTTGTGTCCGTGTTTTATCTCCATAACCAATCATCTGTAGAATTGTTATTTTGTGCAGTTCTGTTAAATAAACCATTTTTCTGATATGCAGTTAACGATATTTAAACGACTATAACACTGACAACTACTGTCATGCAGACAGACAACAATTTGCTAAGTTCAGGCGATTTAAACAAAAGTAAACAAAACTATCTCATTAAAAAAAAATTTTAATGAGCTAGTGAGCTTTCTCGAGGGACATAATCTTAAATATTTCGACATAATTATTCTTACTGAAACTTGGCAACTTGACTCTTGTGGGGACAATTTCTGTATCGATGGATATACCATGTACTATAATAATGCGGATTTTAACAAAAATGATGGCACAGTGGTCTATATTAAATCCAATTTGAAACATACGGTAACGCACAAAAGGCTCAACTTGTCCAAGGTTACTCTGACTAATGTTGAAATTAGTCTACACGATCTTTCTGTTAGGGTGTCGTGTGTGTATAGACCGCCGTCTGCAAGCACGCCTCTTTTTCTCTCAGATATTGAAAATTATTTCTCCGACCCTTTTACTGGTCAGGTCGATGTTGTTTTGGGGGATATAAATCTTAACTTGCTTGATGCTAACAACAATGAAATCATGACCTATAATGCAATATTGAACCATGTTGGTTTTGTTTCTGCTATTAATTCGCCCACCAGGGTTACAACCGACTCTGCCACTGTCTTGGATCACATATTTTTTAAAAGAAATTCAAGAACCAATCTTAAGTACTCATCGTTTATCATTCACTCAGCAATTACTGACCATTATCCAACTATGTTTAATATAAGCACTCCTGACAAAATGCAAACAAACGATGATGAGCCGGATACGCATACTGTCACCAAAATTGATTACGTGTTATTAAAAAACCAAATTGAAAATCATAACTTTGAAGATGTTTATAGAATGCAAGACCCGGACGCGGCTTTAGTAATGCTGAGTGACATAATATCTGATGCCCTAACTCATGCAAGGTCTCAAAAATCATATTCTCAAAATAAATTCAAAAAACTCAAACCTTGGATTACAAACGGGATAATTACTAGCATAAAAAAAAGGGACAAACTTAAAAAAAAACTACTTCTACATTCCACGTTAGAAAATAAAATAGCCTTTACAGAATATCGTAACAACTTAAACAGATTAATTCAAAAATGTAAACATGATTTTTACAAAACTAAAATTTTAAATTGTGGTACTGACATTAGAAAAATTTATAAAATTGTAAATGAAGCATCGGACTCAACAAATGTTAATAATGACCTTACCCTTAATATATCCCATAATAATACTAAATTTAATGACATTTCAAAAATGGCTAATTATTGTAATGAATTTTTTGTTAACATTGGCTATAACATGTATAAAGAAATAAAAGTACCCAAAAACCCAATACAAATAAAATCAACAGCACCATACTCTATGTTCCTGAGACCAACAAATAGGAACGAAATAATAAAACAAATATCCTCATTAAAAAATAAATGTGCTCCTGGTGCTGACGGTATTACCTCTACAATTGTTAAACACCTTCACTTGCACATTGCCTCTCCACTTGCCCACATCATAAATTTAGTTTTTCGAACAGCTAAAGTGCCAAAGTCCTTTAAAATAGCAATTGTTAAACCCATTCACAAATCTGGGGACCGTTCAAATATTGGCAACTACCGCCCCATAAGCATCATTAATACTTTTTCAAAGATTTTTGAAAAATGCCTGAAGGATCGTCTGATGGACTTTTTTAATCAAAATAAAATATTATCTGAACGGCAGTTTGGCTTTAGGAGTGGAATTAGTACAACGGACGCGGTTTGTGAATTATGTCAACAAATCACAAACGGTCTGGACAAGGGCAAAAAGTGTCTCGCTGTTTTTCTAGATCTTGCAAAAGCATTTGACACGGTGCCCCACGATTTGCTCCTTCAGGTCTTGGAATCTTACGGAGTTAGAGGTTCTGTGCTGGAGGTCTTCCGTAATTATTTGAGTGACAGAACACAGACAGTTATGGTGGGACATACTGTAAGTGACCACCTTAATATCAAGATAGGCATTCCACAAGGTACTGTACTGGGGCCTATACTTTTTATAGCATATATCAATTCACTGACTAATATTCCAATGCAGAATGGATCAGTTATATCATATGCTGATGACACTGCTATTGTCTTTACTGGGGAAACGTGGAACTCTGTGAGGGGTTATGCAGTTGATGGAATAAATAAAATAAAACTCTGGTTGGATTCTTTTAAATTATCACTAAATATTTCTAAAACAAATTACATTGCATTTTCTCTTACATCTAAAAACCGTCCTGAGTTTGACAACCTTTTTATTGATAGTTTTGACAGTCGGTTGGCCCAAGTTAACAGCACAAAATATTTAGGAATTGTAATTGACAAGCATTTGAGATGGGATCAACATATCCTCAGGTTAACAAAGACCATCAGAAAGTTGATATTTAAGTTTTACACAATTAGAGATATTTTAGATAAACAGCTCTTAATCATGGTATATAGGGGAATTGTCGAGTCCTTGCTTAGGTATGGCGTGGTTGTGTGGGGTGGTCTGTATCAGTGCACGTTATCCTCTCTTAACATTGTTCAGAATTATATTCTAAAAATAATTTTTAGGAAAAGTAAACGTTTTTCGACTGCTATGCTCTATTCAAGAGATATTTTTGACGTCCGTTCACTGTATTGTCTCTCTGTTTGCATTTTTGTCCACAAATCTGCTAAATTTAAATCGTATATAAACCATCATTACCAAACTAGAATAAATGTTGATAGCCACTTAGTTACTCCAATTGCTTCTACAACAAAAAAATTAAGATCAATAACTTATCTTGCACCAAAATTGTATAACTTATTACCTCCACCTATAAGGATTTTAACTAATTTAAAAAGATTTTGTTTGGAATGCAGGGATTACATTTATGCAAATTGTGAGGATTTCAAGAGCATCTTTGCTTAGTCGTTTATATGATTTGATTGGGACTGCCATATCTTACTGTTTCTTATTTTTATTTTTTTGCTAACTATCATTTTTATTTTTTTCATTTTTTTTTTGTTTATTTTTAATCTATAAAATTTCCCTTAACTGGGCATTCTATCTTGAGTTATTTTTTTTTCCATATTCTGTTAATTTTTTGTATTCATAAATGTATTGTATTTTTAGTACACTGCACATGCAGGTATTTAGTTACCTAGGTGCAGTATCAATATCTTAGAGACCTTATTATTTATTCATGTAGTACTCATATATATATTGTATATTGAATTGTAACATATAATGTGTGTAATATATTGTATTGTATTGTATTGTATTGTATTTATACCTTTTTTTTATTTCATATCAGTAAAAACATTTTAACATCAATTTGCAACATCTCCTACATTATTGTTTTTTTTTCTTGTTTTTTACATTATCAAGAAATAAACAGAATTACTTATTAGTCTTTTAGTGTGTTGTTAATTTTTGCAATAATTCTGAAAACACTTAATATTTCCGAAACAGGTGAAGATAGGTATAGGATATTGTACACGAAATATGTCTAAAATTTTCTGAGAAATCCAAAAATTGAATAATATACAGGGTATTGCATTTAAAATAAGAAAGTTAGTATTGGCCACTGTTACATGACACACCCTGTATAAAAAGTTTTTATTAAAAAAAATGCGCAACTAGAAATACCAGTCGATGGGTTCGAACACGACCCCATGTATTTATTATCGAATTAATTCCATTTGGCTGATACACACTGTATATTATGTTAGTATGCATGTGCAGTATACAGTGCGTCCATAAAGTCTTGCACAAATTCATTTAAAATTCAGGTATTTACTTTTTAAAAACGCTCGGACACGTCAATTAGTACTTTTGTTTGCGCATTTTTTAACGTAAAATGTTTTTATACAGGGTGTCTCACGTATGAGGTATGAGGTCATCAATAAATGTGTTTAAAATAAATTTTCAAACGTCAATATTTCGGAAACCGTGATTTCCAGAGGTGTTAAGTGTTCATCATGGAATTCAAAATTGATATAATATACAGGGTGTTCCATTAAAAAAAATCCTTGATGACCTCATACCTTATACGTGCGACACCCTGTATAAAAACATTTTACGTTAAAAAATGCGCAAACAAAAGTACTAATTGACGTGTCCGAGCGTTTTTAAAAAAAGTAAGCCCCTGAATTTTAAATGAATTTGTGCAAGACTTTATGGACGCAGTGTATACATATTGATAAATTGACTGCATCTCATTTTACAACAAAAATATTTAAATTAATTTACATATATGTAGATACTCATCAATAAACAAACACTGTAAAATGCAGACCAGTTGTTTTAATTTTTCTCTATTAACAGACCAATATTTGATTCCCCGAGAGTGGTCGCTATTGAGAGATTTTACGGTTTTTATATTTTTATACCAGCATACCAAATAAAGTCTAATTTCAATAGCATCGTGTTTATTATAATCGAAATGAAATGATGAAAGAAAATATCAAATGTGCTGATTTCAAAAAGTTTTTCCAAAATACTCGAGAATCGAGTAGGTTAGGATTTCCTGGTCCTTCTGATGTTTACAAAGGGTAATTTTGAATTTCCTTAATACAAATATCTAAAAATATCACTAGAGTGTTTTATAATGAGTTATCTGAACCACAGGGAAGTAGCTATATTTTCTGTCTCTAAACCCACATTGACAAATTCAACATGATGGTTTCCCAGCTACAAAATTTTGTTAGTTAATGAATCACTGTCCAACTTTTTTTGACATACGTATATCACAGAAAATATATAGTTCTTGCAAAATAATTTCCGATACACGTCATCAATCAGCTGATAATTGTAAATCCGTAAGAAAACATGAGAAAATTAAATTGGGGCAAGAAATATTAAAATTGAATGTACTAAAAATTTAAAGTATTCTTCTTTGATACAAACCCACTTATAGCAACTATTTTATTTATTTAAGCTTGTAATATTTAATATAAATTGAATTTTATTGGCCGACAGTTAACAACAGCACTAACAATGGTGCTGGTTCATTGGCTTATTCTGACGCTTTGTTTACGTTTCGTGCAAACCTAACCTTAACTGTTCTGTGGTTTCGTGTTGTTGTGCGTCTGTTTTTTACAAAAACTCCAGATCTTTTCATAAATAGCATTAAAATTTGTTCTTTTAAGAACAACAAAAGTGCACATACATACCTCTGTCGACTACGTTTTTTACTTATGTTAAGGTCTACATGTTTTATTTCTACTTTACTAATTTTTGGCGTGAAGCAGCTGCCCTAAATTTATGTATCTCCACTGTTAGCGCAGTTTCAACAAAAGTTAAGGAAAATAAATTATTAAAATCACCTAGAAAGAAACGTTCTCATTTAAAGAGAGTTGTAAATGTGTGATGATTGGATATAAGTTCTATACATGACACTAATAATGGAATATACGAAAAAAGTAAGTTGTATCTATTGTTCAAGAACTATAATATTTTACATTGGTTATGCTTAAGCCGTAACTTTTTTTGAACACCATGGTACTTTGATTACTTTGAGAACTTTAAGTAAGAGATTAGAAGACAAACAAGTGTTTGATGGTTGTCATTACTCTTTAAGATGCCTCTTAAAGGAAATAGGCTTCGGATGAAAGAAAGATAAACCAAGGCAAGGGCTTATGGAACTTTCCCTTGTAGCTTACAAACGACTGGTATTTTTGAAAGAATACATGAAAGAAAAAGAAGCATACTTGTACCCATTACTTTTCTTGAATGAAACAAGAATTTCTCAGAATGGCACCATTGGTCGATCTTGGCAAGATGAAAATAAAATAGGGGTTAGATCTACTAACGTTGATGATAAAAGATATTAAGCAGTAAACAAATATATAAACTATAGGAAATTTACCTAGGTAAAACATATTTTTCTAGGTACATAATACTTCACGTTAATAGTGAAAATGGTTTTGTTGAGGGCGCAGGGGCTGTAATTTAATCGACCAAGCTGAATTAAATAATCTAGTTCGGGACCTCCACTTCTCCAAAGAGCACGCTGAAGTATTAGGTTCTAGATTACAACAAAGGAATTTACTAGCCACTGGAACCAAAGTTACAATATTTAGGAACCGGAACTAGCAACGGAGCAATCCTCGTTTTTTACTATGCATGATAAAATGTGTGTGTGTTAATCCAAATAGTGTTATAGAAAACTTAGGATTAGCACATAACCTGGATGAATGGCGCTTGTTTATAGATTCTTCTAGAATTAGTTCAAAAGCAGTTCTGCTCCATAATGGCAAAAAGGGCCCCCTATTCCTCTTGCGCATGCAGTTAAAATCAAAATCAAAATCAAGATAATTTATTTCATGCCAATACAATAAAAATTGTTTGCACAGGTCAGCTATACAAAAATTTCAAATAGCAATGTCTATAAATATATATAAAATAAAATGTGTAAAAGGTTCAAACTTATTCTAGGGTAAGAACAATGTTGACTAAAAGAACACAATAAGAGAAACAAATCACAGTTTACATTTACATCAAGACAGATTACAATTTCAAAATTCATCAACACTGAAAAATGCATTTGTAATTAAAATTTTTTTCATTTTGGTCTTGAATTCTTTTTGAGGTAGTTCTCTGATGTTGTTGGGTAACTTATTGAAAAATTTTACAGCCCAATATCTCGGACCATCCTGACATCTCTTTAGACGGAAATATCCCGCAATCAAATCGCCCCTTCCCCTAGTTCCGTACGGATGGATGTTTCCATTTGTGGCATAAAGCTCGGCATTCCTCCTGATATATAATAGGCCTTCCAGGATGTATACTGAAGGCAGGGTCAAAATTCTTAGTCTCTGAAAGGCAGTCCCACAGTCATCCTTGTAGCCCAGCTCAAACACCAGCCGGACAGCTCTCCTCTGCAATGCAAAGAGCCTCCGTAACTGCGGCGCATGTCCCCAGGCCAGAATAGCGTAGGACATAACCGAATGAAAAATGCTAAAGTAAGCTGAGAGCAGAGTGCATCCTGACACAGAACCCCTGAGACTGGGCAACAGGAATATCGCACTTCTGAGTCTTACCGCCACCGAGTCGATATGTGCTTCTCAGAGCAATACAGGATCAAGCCGGACTCCCAGAAACTTAACCTGTTTAACGCCGGCATCGACCTCGCCCACGTCCCTCGGTGAAAATACCATTCTATTGGTCTTCTCTTTGTTTAATAGTAACATATTTGATGAAAACCATACTTCGGCCTCCTCCTGTAATCTCACAGACCCCTCCAGAGCAGCCTCCAGCGTTGGCGCACGCAGGAATATTGTGGTGTCATCAGCAAAAAGTGTAAATCTCTTGATGTAAATTAAGAAGAGGATTGGTCCCAGAACTGATTCTTGTGGGACACCAATAGTTATGTCGCTGTTTTCTGATTCCACCCTTCCAACCCTGACTTTCTGCGTCCTGCCCGACAAATAGAATTTCAAAATTTTTACGCTAATTGGATCAAATGGGTACGCCCGCAGCTTCCTCAAGAGGATGTCATGCGAGACACAGTCGAAGGCCTTACTTACGTCACAGAATACTGAAGCTGTATACTTTTTGTTCTCAAAAGAGTCCTGAATATAAAAAAACAGGTCAGTAATAGCCAATGTTGTGCTCCTGTTCCTTCCGAAACCAAACTGGAACCCTGTGAAAAGTTGGTTCTGTTCAAAATAATCCTGTATCTGCATAGCCATACACCCTTCTACTACCTTGGAAAGCACAGGCAGCAGTGATATTGGTCTATAATTTTCAGGCAACTGAGGGTCGCCCTTTTTAAAATAATTGAGGTTACTACGGCATGTTTTAGAATAGATGGAAATATGCCCCCCACCCCCCGGAAACACAGGTTGATGAGTTTGGTTAAGGGGAACATAATCAAATTCTTTATAGATTTGTGCAATTTGGTATTAAGCCCAAAAATGTCTTTACCTGTCTTATCCTTGAGGCCGTCAATGATATCCCTGACCTGGTTAAAAGTGACTTCCCCGAAGGCAAAACATAACTCAGAGCTCCAACCGGATCTCTGTCAGTAGGCGGAATGCTCCCGACTAAGCTGTGAGCAATTTAAGGAAAATACTCATTAAAGGTGTTTGGAGCAACTTCATGTCCTCGCAAAGTCTTTTTACTCAGCCCCCTATGGTTGTTTATGATTTCCCACATAGTACGACCTGGGTTATTGGAGTTCAAGATGATATTATCATTTGATCTGATTCTTGCTGCACGAATTTTAGATCTATAACACCTTCGAAATTCTTTTAGGCCCTGTGCAATGTCAGGATTAGTGTATTGCTTATTTAATTCTTTCAAGAATCGTAGTTGTGCACGCATTTCTTTTAAATCATTGTCAAACCAAGTTATACTTTGTCCCTGATCCGACCTTACGTTATACGTTCTTTCAGGAAAAGATTCCAAATAAGCGTTATTTAATATATTTATAAAAGTAGAGAGCTTTTCATCAACATGCACGCCACTGTCACTCACAAAGTCCCAAACAACCTCAGTCATCCTGTCATAAAACAAGAGCATACTCCGCTGTGTCATGGGCCTACAGAGAAGTTTACCATCTGTGAATGTAACCTGCTTTTTGTTGGCCAAGAAGCTGACTATCTGTCCTTGATGATCGGATAGACCCAAGTCACAAAGATCCGCCCGTAGCAGCTCCAGAGTGGAGTCTAGGAAGATATTATCCAGATAGTTGGTCCCCCTTGTTGGCTGGTATATCGTCTGACAAAGATTGTAGGTTCCAAGGATATCGAGCAAACCAGAATTGGAACCATTTGTGTGGTTTGCATTTAAATTTATGTTAAAATCACCCGCTAGGATGACTTGTTTATCAGTGTCTAGGTGATCTAAAATACCCTCCAGAGAATCCAAAAAGGTCTGAGTCTGTCCCGATGGACTGCGATACAGGGTCACAACATATATGTTAAGATCCTGTAATAAAATACAACAAAATTCAATGAATTTTTCAAGGTTAAAGTCTAAACTAAATGTCACAATTTTAAAATCTAGAGTGCTTTTTACATAAATACATGTACCTCCTCCACTTGTCAGCTGCCTGGCTGAGAAGTCTGCTAGTTTGTAGCCTTTGATATGGAAAGTGTTTATTTCTTCTTTAGTCAACCAGTGTTCGGTTAAATAGATAATGTCAATTTGTTTGTCAGCAATGAAAGCTTCGAGTTCGTCAATCTTATTCTTTACGGATCTTACATTTGCATGCATCATTTTTAGATTTACTTCTGTGTCCTGTTGTTGTTCAGGAATGGTTGGGGATTAGCTTGCCCCTTCCCTCGGCTCTGTAGATTTAAAAAATGGTTAACCGTTATACCTTGTGGCCATAGGTCTGAGCATAAGTACTTTTCCCTTTTTCCAATTGATACTACCACTACCAGTTTAAACGAGCCACAGTATTTTTCGCGTTTTGTTCGTATTTTCTCACACTTGCAGCCAGCATCCAAGTCATATGCTTTTAGATACTCCATTATGTGCAGTTCAGAAATATCTGGTGCAAGTCCAGTGATTTTTTAAGCTACTTTGAGGGAGATGTTTTGGTTTGTTCTTGTTCCCTTTAAAGGTTCAGATCATGTTTTTGTAATAGAACGCTTTAGTTCAGTATCGATTTTTTTTTTGGAACGTCGATACGATCGACATTATTCGTAGCATCGATACGTTGATCATTGTTATTTTCGAGGTACTGTCTTTGATATTTCGGCTGGTTGTGGAGCCTCGCCTTTGTTGTCGAGTGCGACATCTTCCGCTGCAGACTTCATTTTATCGTCTGCAGAAGACTTCAGATGAGTGGTACGACCCGGCTGTGTTGCCAGTTTTCTTATTTTTACGTTAGAGATTGGGCTAATTTGAGGAACTGAACTTTGTACCTGTTTGGATTCGAGAAGTTCTTTTTGTTTGTCTTCCAACTTTTTGAATTTTCCTTTGAGTGCATCATAATTTTGCTCCAACTTTAGATATTTTTGGTGGATTTCTTGATACAACACTCTTAACTCGGCAATTTTCTTGCGAGGATCATTGTCATCTCTTTGCAGGTTAGAATATTCCTCCTGCGAAATGTGTTTGCAGACGGCTGTCTTTGCCTTGCTAGCTTGTTGCAAGCATGCTGGATGGAAGTGGTTATTGCACTTTACACATTTTACAGACGAAACTACTTTCTTATCACAATGGAAACATACGATTTCACCTTTTTTATTGTTAAGTTGACATGAAGGAAACATACGAAAGTATGTAAGTTATTCTGAATGTAATAAGCTATGATACGTATAAGTGGCAAATATGTGGTGACTCAGAAAGTCATTTATAGGGCTTTAGGGTGAATTTACGAAGTATTGCTGTTTTCTTTGTCCTTGGGACAGTATAGCAACACAGAGCCAATACCAAGTAAAAGAATGGCTTTCAAGAGATTAATATATTCCAGGAAAAGCTAACGTAAAGAATATACCTCTTGTTGACCCCAAAAAAGTTCTGTTACCTTCTTTACACATTAAACTGGGATTGATGAAAAAATTTCGTCAAAGTGAAGTCATCTGTGATCGGTATAACGTTTATCGTCGTGATCGCGAGGATAGTGCTTCAACAAAAACCGAAGGTGGTGGTTGTCTTATCGCTGTGGATAAAAACTTAACTAGCTATGTTCAAGAACTATGGGCATCTGACGCTGAAGATATCTGGGTCACCATCGTCCCCGAGGGTGGTAATTTAAAGTGTCATGTTGGGTGTGTTTATCTCCCCCAAATGATTTCATTGCTATTCATTCATTTTGTTTAAAATTAAATGAAATTTTTTCTGAAAATTCCAACGATGTTATTGTTCTCTGTGGTGACTTTAATCAACCTCAGATAAGATGGGTATATGATAACGTAAATAAATTGTGTAAACCGAATAATTATTCTGATCCTAACTCAAGCTTATTAATCGACAGTACCTCTTTCGTTGGTTTATCCCAGTTAAGGTATTACACAAACCATTCTGGAAATACATTGGATCTAATATTTGGCAATAACTTTAAAATTAATAACTTAAACATTTGCAGCACTCCTTTAGTTCCTGAAGACAAATATCACTGCACTTTAGAGTTCTCTGTAAACATTGCAAAAAGCAAAATAGTACATAAACTTCAACCCTCTCATAATAAATTTAATTTTAAAAAGGCTAAATTTGATGAAATTAACAATTGCTTATTGGAAATAGATTGGGATTTAATGTTTCTTAATCTCAATGTCGAGCAATGCACTTCTAAATTTTATTTGATTCTTGATAATTTCATTGATTACTACACTCCTAAAAATTCTAGTTTTTACAGGAAATTTCCACCATGGTTTAGTTTTAGTACAATCAAGGTGATTAGGGAGAAGAAAAAATATCATACCAAGTGGAAAAAATTTAACAATAATATTGATTATTTAACTTTTAAAATTCTTAGAGGGCGATCAAAACACTTAATTGATGAAGATTATAGAAAATTTGTATCGGAATGCGAGGAACATTTCATTGATAATCCTAAACATCTATGGCGTTTTGTGAATACTAAAAGGAAGACCCAAGTTTCAATAAATACTATTATGCATAATAACATCATAATTAACGATTCGCAATTAATATGTGATACTTTCTCGGAGTACTTTTCTTCTGTCTTTATAACACCAAGTAATGTACAGCCTCCTAATTTAAGCCAGGAAAACAATATCATACCTTTATATAAAATTAATAAACAAAAAATTAAAGATAAATTCTCCTCACTACCTGATAAACCTGCGGGTCCTGATAACATACCATCATTATTAATAAAAAAATGTATGGAGGGACTTTTACAACCTCTCTTTCTTATCTTTAATAGGTCGTTGCAAGAAGGTACTTTTCCAAAAGTCTGGAAAAAAGAATTTATAGTTCATATACCAAAAGCCGGTGATAATAAGTATATTGAAAACTATAGGCCTATTTCAAAGCTACCAATTTTATCTAAAATATTTGAAGGAATTATAAAGGATTTTTTATATTTTGACGTTAAAAATTTAATAAATATCGAGCAACACGGATTTTTAAAGCATCGTTCAGTTGAGACTAACTTATTCCTGTATTCCGAATATATATTAAAACATCTAAATAGCCGTATTCAGGTGGACGCTGTGTACACTGACTTCAGTAAGGCGTTCGATAAGATAAGTCATAACATTATGTTGAATAGACTTGCTGAGGTTGGTGTGCACGGTAGCCTACTGAAGTGGTTTGAATCGTATTTAACAGGGCGACTACAGGCTGTTAGTATCGGCAGTTGTGTATCGAAATTTCAACTAGTAACTTCCGGGGTACCCCAAGGATCACATTAGGGGCCATTATTATTTAATGTGTATATTAACAATATATCTAAATGCTTTAAGTTTGGCAAATTTTTGATGTACGCCGATGATTTAAAGGTTTATCGCTCCATTGAAAGTTTTGAGGATACTGTTTTACTGCAGGAGGATATTACGCAACTTGAGTTATTCTGTCGCAATAACAGTTTGTTTTTGAATTTTAAAAAATGCTATCACATTTCTTTTTCACGTAATAAGAATATATTTCAGAATAATTATACTTTATTAGGTAACCAAAAGCTTGCAACTGTTAATCAAATTAAAGACCTTGGTGTTATTTTTGATTCCAAGATGCTGTTTGATCAACATATTTATTATATTTCAAAAAGGGCGAATAGGATGTTAGGGTTTATATCACGTATTTGCTTTGATTTTAAAAACCCCTTTACGTTACGTTCATTATTCATGGCATATATTAATAGTATATTAAGCTATTGCTCTGTTATTTGGAATCCCCACTATAATATCTATATTAATAAACTGGCTTCTATTCAAAATAGTTAAATTGGTTAATAAGAAATGTTTTAATAACAATCTCGATAGCTTCAACACTATCTGTCAAAAGCTTAATTTAATTTCACTTGTTGATCGCTGAATGGTAACCGATACCAAATTCATTTTCAAAATAACTAATAATTTAATAGATTCTCCTGCTTTATTAAGTCATTTATATTACACAGTACCAACTTATAATACCAGAATAAAAAATAATTTTCACCTAAATTCGTCTCACACCAATTATTACTTCAATTCTCCTTTAAATAGATGCCTAAAAACATGAAATAATTTATGTAATCTCTCAGGGGTTGATGTTTTTTCTTGTTCCTTGAACACTTTTAGTACTAAGTTGAAATTGTATATAGCTTCGAGCAGTTCACGTTATTAGATTATAACATATTTTTGCATTTTCATATGTATATTATAAGGATCACACGGGTTAGCATTAAGTCTTAAACTTAGTTTAGGTACTTTATATTTTTGTGTGAATACTTTTCTGGGTTTGTCCCGTTTGTATTCCATTTTTGTATAAATAAATAAATAAATAAAAAGCATTAGATGAAGAAGGAGATGCGTTTAAATACTTTAAACAAATTTTTCAAACTGAGTGATCCTAAGCTTAAGGAACGAATATTTGTTGGACCATAAATTAGAAAAATACTAAGTGATCAACAGTTTTTAGGAAAAAAAAGTAGAAAACTATGAAAAACTTGTAGAAGAACTACTTAAAAGCTACTGCAAAATGGACTGTCGCATGTCTCTTAAAATACACTTCTTGCATTCCCATTTAAATTTTTTCCCAAAAAGTTTAGGCGCGGTTAGTGACAAGCAAGGAGAAAGGTTCCACCAGGACATACTAATATTGGAGCAACGCTAACTACTCATGCAGATGGGATCCTGCAATAATGGGGGAATATTGTTGGTTTCTTATGAGAGAAAGCGATGAGGAATTTAAAAGAAAGTCAGCATTTGCAAAAAAGTTATGTACAAAAGACTTACTATAAATGTATTTTCATGTGTATTTTTGTAAATAGATCCTGTTATCCTTAAAATATTTTGTTCTTTTCTTGGTTTAAACTTATGTATAAATATTATATACAAATGTTTGTATAAAATAAAAATATCTAATACTTCTATAACTCAAAGTCTATACGTGATGGAAAGTGTTGGTTGTTGAATTTGCAATCAGGATGCTTTAAACCCTCCCCCCCCCCCTAACAGCCACTATAACATCAGTCGCAATTTCTTTTTGTAGTTTTTTTCAAATCTATGGGACGTATCGTTTCCAAAATACGGCCGCTCCGTATCCTTATCCGGACACCCTGTATATACTTTCAATAAAGAAGTCATAAGTGAGAATTTTTTCTGGTGGCAAATTTTGCTTTTTTTTAATAGAATAAAGAAGTTCTAGTCTTATTTACACCAATCGATAAATGTCGTTTTACCTACTGTACTATACTATACTTCATAATATATTTAAAACAAAGAATCACCTGTCCCTATTAAAATATCATTTTATATTCAAAAATCGCAAAAAACGTTAGTCATATAAATTATAATCTTTCTTAAAACTGCAGCAGAACAAAATAAATACGCCAAACATAAACTAAAAAAATAAGGCAGAAAAAATGCATAGCAATTAAAAAGTCGTTTGTCGAGGAATAAAATTTTAAGTTACATAAGAGAATTTTTATGATTGAATTTATTATTTATTTGCACCTGATCTGACGTTACAAATCAGGTGTATAATATACTCAAACTGAAATGATAATGATATAGGATATTTTTATTTAACACTTGAAACCTGCAGTTTGTTTTAATGATATTTTTACCAACCGATTTAACAAGATGGCTTTGTGATTAAAACTGGGGATTTATAAATTGACATTTTAGTCGAAAACACTTGCTCGCTACTTAACACCCCTATCATATATAGAAGTAATTTTGATAATGGCTTGTCTGATCATAATGTCCTCGTAATTACAATTTATTTATTTATCGTATGGCTATTAGACACATTAAAAGAGAATTTTAAAATATAAAACACTACTAAAATATAGAGTACAATACAGCATAGAACATAGAATATATTAAAATAGTATAAAACATACTTTAAAAGGTTACAAACAAACATTTAATTATGTAATCTATCGACTCTGGGGCGCTATCAGGAAGCCTTCGGGTCCACCGTTATATGATCGTATGGTACATTCTTCTGTGATATGTCTGATGGTTTGGGTCTCTCCGCAGTCACAGAGAAGAGATGGTTGCTTGCCCCACTTGTGTAGAGAGTATGCACATCTGCCATGTTGGGTTCTGATTCTGTTAAGCGTGGACCATGTTTTACGTGGTAGATCGAAACCCGGTGGCTTGTGGGTGATGCACGGCATGTTATTGTTTTGTTGTGCAGTCCATTCTTGAGTCCATGCATTGGTAAGGTTGAACCACAGCTTCCTTTACTTCCAAGCTATGAAGGACAAAGTCTGGCAACGTTGCAGGTAGACCGATGATTCGCTATTTTTATTTGTGCTCTTGTGCTTGTGATTGTGAAGTGCATCGACAAGTCTTGACGCATACGTTGTTCGTTATTTTCCCGAGTTTTAGTTATCAATGTTATCATTATAGGAAAATCTTAAGGTTAGTTCCAATGTTTGTTTAACTGGCAAAATGTTTTTATTTGCGTACGGCAAGGTTTAAAAAAGGGACGATTGAACTACCCCAATATATTTAAAAAATGATTTGAAGGTAAACTAGCTAAAGAAATGTGTGATTTGGCTTGATATATGGCATAACGATCCAGAGGAGGTGGGTTTAACTAGGGACACTTCTTATGATGCTATTAAACGTAGTAGGTACCAGTACCACAGTTCTAATAGAAATTATAGAATACTCATTTATCCATTTTGAAATAAAATACATTTTAGCTGGTAAATTTCAAACAGATACCCTTGAAAAAAGATTTGGTCGATATAGGAACCTTTCTGGTTGTAACTGTCATGTATCATTTAAACAGATCCTCGAATCAGCAAAAAAAAATTAGACTTCAAAGTGTTGTAAAGTCAGTGTTAAAAAATTGTACAGTGTTAAAATCAAATACTCTGTTAAGCATGATATTGAAAGTACAGAAATTTTAGAGTTTCCTTACATATTTCAATCGGATTATCTTAAGGATTACCAGTTGGATGAGTCTGTTTAAATGTATAGTTATATAGCCCATTCTATCTACAAAAATAGGAAATTAAAATGCATGGATTGCAAAAACCCTATTATAAATAAAACAATGCAATCTTCCTCCACAGTTTAATAATTAAACTGTGGAGGAAGACTGCATTGTTTTATTTATATTACATTGACTCCACTGAAAGTATGGACTATTTTTTGAAAACCTTATTGTTCGAGTCATAGGTTTAAACCTGGGGGATGAATATTTTGATTCTTTGCAAAGGGGGGGTTTATGTCTTGCTACCAATGAAGTGAATATTATGTACTTTCATATATTTGCAGCCTTTCAGTTTATTATAGCTACTAAAGAACTTAAGCTTAAATTTTTGAATCGGCAAAATTACCAAGTTCTTTTAGCTAAACTAGGTTTGGCTAGTTTAGAAAGTGGTAGCTTTCTGATACCGCTTATTAATGAGACATGTCCCTGTGGACAAAGCTATCGAAAAATGTTTTATAATTTTATAAAGTAGCACTTACTCTTAGCAATATATTACTAAACAATTACACAAAAAACAGAAATGACCTTCAACACCAAAATACATCATCAAAAAAAAGAAAGCTTTCCACTTTAAAATAGGTTTTAAAATAACTAATTTTTTTAAGTTAATTTAAATTTCCTATTATTATATTATATATATATATATATTATATTAATATATTCTTCTTACTTATTTAACATATCTATACAAAAGTAAAATGCAAGAAGTTCAATAAATAATTTGAAATAAACCGTAATTTTTATCGCCTAAACGGGCGAATCTGCACGGAAGTTGCGTTAGTTACTTATTAAAAATCGGTCTACCTCTGACAGGATTTGCGACATTGCCTTTCTTACTTCACGGCTTGGAAATGTAAGGGGCTATGGTTGAACTCATCTTCCACAGCCACCCTTGCCGTTCTTGGTAGTAGTCGTCTAGACCGAAGTCGGTTATGGTTGGCATCTTCGATATCCTGATGGATAAGTTTCTATTGTCCACAATCTTTTTATACCCGTTCGTAAGGGCATTTATTCGTCGCAGTTGAGGGGGTGGAATGTGGCTTAGGACTGGAAGCCATTGCGTGGAAGTTGGTTTGATGACACCAGCAATCATTCTCATGGTGTTATTTAGCTGCGCATCTATTTTATGTACATGTGGGCTGTTTAGCCAAACTGGAGCGCAGTATTCAGCAGTTGAAAAGATACAGATACAGTAATTACAATGGCAGAGGCTCTTCAGAATCCCATGCCTATTTATCAGAAAAGAGACATTTTATTGATTTTATACATAAATTGGAACGCGTTATACTTTGAATCAAATATCGATAGGGCTATCGATAAATTCTATGAATATCTAAACAGCTCTTTCGAATCTGCATTTCCAAAAAAAATAACAAATATATTAAAAAACCAAAGAAATTACTATCACCAAATTAGTGAAAATTAGATAAAAGTTAAAACTCCCAAAACGCGTGCTGCATCTTTCCTCTGCAGTAACATGCATAGCCTTGGAAAGCAATCCAGAGGTTTCCATGGCAAGAGAATCAGCCATAACAGTTGATTCAAAAAAACAGAAAGTGTTTTTTTGTCATTTTGATGTTATCAGTAATAATTTATTGTGTGTTGTGTTCAAAATGTACCAATATACCAACGAAGAAATGGCAGACATATTTCATCTATGGAATGACTCACGGTAATTCACAAGCTGCAAGACGAATGTATCAGGTGCGATTTCCTCAATGGGTGGTTCCACGCGTCCAAACTTTTATTAATATTTACGAAAGACATTTTAAAACTGACAGTTTAAAAAGGACAACAGATATCTCAGGAAGGCCTGTGAGAGTTCGAACAGTTGAGATTGAAAAAGCTGTATTAAATAGAATTAAAGAAAACCCGCAAATTAGTACACGAAAAATTGCTCATGAACTGCATATTACACACATAATTGTGGGACAAATTTTAAGATCTGAACAACTTTATAATAATAATAATAATAATAATAAAGTGCCTTTTATTTATAATCAATACATACATAGAATACATAATGATGTAAACGGGTGGCGAGATCTAGCATAGCTATTCTATCTAACCACCCCAATGGTAATATTAATTTGTATAAAAACAAAATGCCTAAATCCAGAATTAATTTAAAACACCTATGCTGTAAAAAAAAGGTTTTATAACAACTAAATACCCTTATACTTACAATAATTATAATATCGCCAAAACGAGAATATTAATAAGAAAATTTAAACATCATAATTGAGAAAAAACGAAACATTAGAGAGAAATGAAAATTATATTTTATTAATAATATTAATTACTATGTACTATAAAGAATATAACATATATTGTGTACTACATGAGCCATTACCCTATGATCAAAGTGAGAACAAATAGAGCAATATGTCACATGTAAAAGATTGATCCCTGTACGCAGTGACAAGACATACATTTTCAAATGTTTTTTAAAACTCGTTATTGATGAGCAGCATTTAATGTTCTCTGGCAATGAGTTGTAGGTTTTTATCGCCGTGTATGTGAAAGACCGCTGAAAAATAGCTGTGCTATGCCTAGGAACCTGGTAAAGATCTCTGTGACGAGTGCTTATCTGATGAACACTGCTACCTTTTCTCAATTTTTCAAACAAATACTGAGGTTGCTCAGTCTGAGATATCTTAAAAACAAGACACGCTAAATGAATAAAATGCCGTTCTGAGAGGTTAAACCATTTTGAATTAACGAAACAAGGCGAAATATGGTCAAATTTACGCAAGCTATAGGCAAACCTGAGACAACTATTCTGAACCTTTTGCAAACTATTTCTATTTTGAATTGTTAAGGCTGGCCAATAAAGAATGTCACTATACGCCAAGTAGGAAAGAATTAAAGAGTCAGTAAGTCTAAGCTTCACGTCAGTGTCAAAATAATCTCTGTACATATAAAGTGTTTTTAGCTTACCATAGGACTTTTGTAGCAAATATGACACATGCTCGTCAAAACGTAAATCAGACCTATGATCAAACTCACAAGTTAACACGAGCAGTTAATTTCAAAATTAAAGTGAGTGTGTTAAAATCCAATGCTATTTTCCATTTTGGTATGATGCAACTACAGTTAACGGTCGTGTTAATTCTCGATCTCGTCATCCTAAACAGGAGTGACGCAATCCTTAAAGTGAGTACTTTAGCATATTTGAGCCAATCAGGGACGAGTTCGGTTATCAATCGCGGAAATTTTGAAGATTGTTTGGAAATGTCAAGTTGTCAAGCGGTCAATGAACTTTTGCCAGCGGTTGACGGCCACAGCTGGGTTTTATTCGCATATTTGTTGATTTTAGGCGATTTTTGCTTCAAAAATTAGTAATCGAATAGTTTTTGGTGAAAAATGCAACGTTTGTTAGATGTATTAGCCAGTTTTTTATAAAGAAATGGAAATATATTAATAACAGTAAGTTAAAAACACAATTGTAAGTACATTGTTGGTATAGATTTTTACAAAGGATTTTACTTTCAGATTATTTTACTTTAAAAATCTTGAAATTACTGAACAAAGTTGATTTGATTTGATTTACAACTCCCTTATAGTGACTTTTATACCTTTTAGATCATAACAAAACATGAGAGGAGAGAATTTCGAGGAGATTTCCTTCTATTTACCTAAATCCGTACCAGCTACTTAATTACACGTAGAAGTGAATAAAATATAAGAATTATACCATTTTCTAATATTTATTGAAGCCTTCAAATAGTTTCCTATAATTTACAAGCTGAAAAATACATGATGTTAAAGTTAAATTCAGCTTTGGCAACAATTTATACCTAATATATAGAGGTAAGTTTTTAAACTAGGTAGCTAGATACTAGATAATTATTAAAACCTGGATCAACCAAGTATTGTTTCGTACAAATTACACAACTTGTGTTGTATTTATAGATCATTTAGTAGGTACCTAATGTTTATAAAAAATTGAACCACTAGGGTCACAATTCAAAAGCCCAGGTAGGAATACAAAAGTGAGAGTAAGGGCTTTGTTCCTTGGTATTCGTTGGGCTTTGATCCATTTTTCTAAAATATTTACAACAGTTTTAAAGTTAGAAATAGAATAGAGAGTAGATATTTTTGTTGTTTACTTACCTAAGTGCTTGTAAAAATATCTCATAAGGTAAGGATTCAGGTTAGTTATCCTATCTATCCTATGCAGAGCATTCCTTTGTTTATTTTTAATAAAAATATCAACATTCTATCTTATTTTAAACCTTTTTTTTACCATTTTATTAATAATTTGATTAGATCGAGATGATGTCTACTAGTATTAAAAAAACATTCAGTCCTATTTTTATACCTACCAGTATCTTAACAAAGAACATATGCACCTGTAAAATTCAGAAACTAAAATATTACTATCGAGGAATGGTAGCCTAGAGCAAAGTTAATACTAAAAATATTTAAATAAGTTCGAATGTTATTTTACTATTTTTTGTTTGTAGGCAAATAGGCAGAAGCAGCTGGATGCAATACGAAGAACTAGTATAGAATGGGCAAGATTAGAAATTGAGATGTACCTGAAATGTTCTGAGGTGCAAAAATTATTAAAGCAATTAGTGTCAGAAACATGGACAATGGATAAACTTTAGACTGCAGTAAAGTCGCGACAGGAACAGGGTACAGCCCCATATTTATAATAAAAATATTAAATTATAGAAATTACTTTTAGATAACTTTAGGTATACTAAAATTCTAAAAGAATCGCTTAACATAACAGCATTGTTTAAAAACATGACCCTTTTTATATTTCCTGTATGAAGGTATCTCTGAGACTTCCTTAAAATTTTTTCGCAAAAACAGTAGGTATAGTATCTTTCGGTTTAGAAAGAAGTTAGTTGAGGTTACATTTTTATGGCATGTATCACATTCTAGTTACTTTTATTTTAGGTGGAGATATATGTTGATTTAGGACCGGATTTAATATATATTTTTTTTATATTAATTAAAATGCGACGAGGTCAGTAACGAACAAGGTCAACTCTAAATTATTAAAGACATGTTAAGGGGTTTTAAAATATTAATTGGTTAAATTACCACGTTTTTCCGGAGGTACAGGGAACAGTATACTTATGATTTCCTGATCGAAAATTTTCTAGTTTTCACACTAATTTTAATATTACATAAAGAAGCTGTCTCAAAACATCACCAAAAGGGTTAAACAATCAAGGTTACAGTTTTATAATAATTATCAAATAATAAATAAAATACTCCCGAATACGATTTTGTTTTGAACAAGTTTCTTTTGAGTTTTGGGTTACTTTTTTTAGTAAGCAGAAAGTGACACATATAAAATTCTAACGTTAACTAACTTATTTTTAAACTGAAAAATATTATAGCTTTGTCGTGAAACCAAAATACAAAAAAAATTTAGCAAGTTCTTGATACGATATTATTTTAGTCTTGACAATCGTGTTGAATATTATTAGCAGTACCTACCTACCAGATTTTGTAAAAATTGTAAATGTGATTTTGCTCGCTAATAAATAAATAAGTAACAACGAAAATAGTTTATATAATGGTTTTACTAAATTAATATCTAAAATTACAGGAGTAACTTAATTGTTAAACCAAATTTACATTTTATAACGTAAAATTACAACTGGAAGCAGCAAACTAGTGTCATGTCTCATGGCTTTGTGTTTCATGTGGTGGGGTTTTCTCTATCTACTGCAACTAGATATTCCAAAAACCTAAAATTGTTAACAGCATTTTACAAATTAATTTTTTACCTAGCTACAGGGCATCCTGGAATGTCACTCCTGAAGTTTCCCATTTGACAAACCTACTTTTATGATTGCTCAAAAAAGGTTTGCTGAATGAGAATTTTGGAATGAAATTCAAAAATAAATCAAGTTTATTTTAACATATTTTTAAATTGTATAGTAATTATCCCCATGGCAGAAAGCAAAAACTAATATGTCTACACATTACTAACGTCGAATAAGATACTATGTAGTTTATAGTAGATGAAAGCGAGACCTTTTATGTAGGGTTGTAACAGGCACTTTAATATGTACTGAGATAGAAAAGTGGGAATTTTTAGCTGTATAAATGCCTATCTGCAGTTTTTTCTCCAGCCTAGTCCTAGAGTTATTCAAACTACTATCCTCTGCAGACCAAAAACTTGCCCTGACTGGCTTGCACAGCCTCATGTCAGGACTGCATAGGACATCACTGAGTGGAAGATGGCAAATATATACCATCCTCATTGTAACCTCTGACACACAATTTTTGGCCATGGCTTTTATATATAAGTTATTAAATGGTCTTCTCCCATCTTACCTTGGTGGATTTATTGCCCATAACAGTGATGTACATAATTACCCTACTCGAAATAGAAATGATTTTTATATCAAGAGGACTAATTCCAGGAGAGCTATGAATTCTTTATTTTTCAAAGGTCTTAAAGAGTACAATGATCTACCGAGATATGTCAAGGAGTGTTCATCGATTAATAGTTTTAAAAGAGAGCTTAGGACATTTTTTTGAAGTTAAGATAGGCTTTTCCGATATGATGATGTTTTGTAGCCTGAAATATAGATTTTATTTGAGTTTCTAGTGTTATATCTGAAGTATATTAAAACTTGTAGGAGTGTTTTTTAACAAACATCAGTGCACTAAGAATCAGAATACCTGGAAGTGTGAGAATCTAATGCTGCCGAAAGGTTTCTTTGCCTGACTCAAGTGGGCTTAAGGAGTAGATTTTACGAACATTTTTTTTTTAAGAATAAATCATCTTTGAAGTTCTGAGTAGTTTGTCCTCAGTAAAGCACAAGAAGAGTTAAGTGGCTGTGGGCCAAAGAATAATATATATTTAAGAATTGTTTGGGGTTCATAAAGGTTTTTAAGTTGACAAAGGCATAATAAGCAGTTTAGTTTTGCAGCAACATTGTCTACATGGGCTGTTTACTTTAATTGTGAGTCTAGGTGAAGACCCAGAAACTTGCATTGTTCTACTCTTGTAATCAAATCAAATCAAATCATATATATTACGGTTACTAATTTATATAAAATTTTACCGACGTCATATTGTGTATATATTATTATTAAAACAATTCTCCTTAACATTTCATGTACATATTAAAATTACAGAATAAAATAAGATAAAATAAAATTCAAAGACTATTATTACGACACATTAAAATTTGGAATAACATCGTCACACTGCATTTGTACTATGTGAATCTATGTTCCAAATATTCGTTAGTGCTGTAAAAGGCATTCTGTAGTAGAAGGCCCCTACATGTACGTAATAAAATTATTATTCAATTTTAAGTATAAATCAGGAACCTGCTGCTTTTTATAGAATGCCATGTAATGGGTTTTATTTGTGTTAACAACTAGATGATTTGTTTGGCACCAAACAGAAAATCTAAGCAGAATTGTATAAGTTATTTCCAGTAGTTGATTAAGTGTAGAAGCAGGTATGACTACTGTTGCATCATTTTTTCAAATCGTTTATAAATAATGCAAAAAGCAAGGGAGAGATTACGCCTCTTTAGGGAACGCCCTATCTGATATTTAGTTTCTCCGAATAGGAGCCCTAAAGTTTTACTCTTATTTGGCGATTAGAGAAAAATGATTCCAGCTAGTCAGAAATATTACCACGTATTCCCATAGCATGCAACTTTCTGAGCAAGATGGCAGTGTCGACGCAGTCAAACGCTGGGCTAAGATATGGAGTGATATTTTGGGGTAGTTCAACGGAAATACACAGAATTATAGTCATGCAAAAAAGGTGCATCCGAAATATTTTTAGGATGAAACAGCAGGAAAGTTGTAGGTCTGTTTTTGTAGAAAAAAATATTCTGACGGTAATAGGAATGTACATTTTGGACTCTGTAATATTTGTATGTGATAATAGGGATCTTTTCCTCGATTTTAATGTGAAACATGATTATGACACTCGCCATAAAAGTAATTTAGTACCAGAAAATTATAACTATACTTACATACCTCCAAAAAAATGTAAAATACTGCATCATAAAAATTTTTAATTGTTTCTCAGACGAAATTAGAAACCTGCCAAAGAATAAACTAAAATATACCTTAACAAAATATCTAGTCAGTAAGGCCTTCTACAACCTTAATGAATTCTTTGATGATCCTGATAAAGGAATAATTCAGTGTTAAATTTTAAATGTTTGTTACAATTTTAAGCATGTGTAATTTTATCAAAATTGTCATTGTCTAAATGTAATGTAATTACAAATTTAAAATGGTTATTTACAAAAATCTCTCCAGACATTGTTCAAAAGCCCCTATTGGTTTTTTTTTTATTATGTTTATAGTAAATGTAAGCATCTTATTATTGAACAAATAAATACTATTGTATTGTATTGTATTAAATCGAAAAATAGAGCTATAGTATAGTAATTAGAATCTATTGTTTTATAAATATATTCCAAGAGATCATAAGCAGCTGTGCTAGTAGAGAAGTTTGAGCAATACTAATAAAAAATTAGGTAGGTACTATATTTTAAGACGGGACCTACCTTCACATTATTAGATAATGATCCTTTTATTAGTGAATAAAATTGAATCGAGTTTAATCACATTGGAATCTTCTTGAGTCCTGATATGTGCTGGTAATTTTAGGTTGGTCATATCCTATAACATCACATTATATCACTGAGAAAAAGGCTAAAATAAAAAAATAACTGAAATTATACAATACATACTTTGCTTTCACTGCGAATAATCTCTTGAGTTATCTGTCTAGTTGAAAAGCATCTCATACCATAATCTCTTTTTTTCTAAGTGAGTTTTCTGACACAAGTTGTTCTCAATTTCTGTTAAGCAGATAAATTATTGAGTACCTACTTTAATTTTCATGCAGCAACCACATTCTACTGATGTTAATACATAAGTGTAAGCTGGACTACAAATACAAATACTAATAATCTTTATTCCCACTAGGAGCCCTAAAGTAATTAAAAGTATATTTAATATGAAGTACCTAGTAGGTAAATACATAATATAATTGTTTAGTAACTAACCTCTTTACGTATCAAATATTTTCTTTTACCATTTTCTTGGTGAAAACTTCTCACAGTTACCAATTGAAATAAACTTTGTCTCGTGTCTGTGTTCTTTACTGGTTAATACTTTGATTCCAATCCATATTCTAAAAAAAACGGCATTAATAATGTAAATATGTAAACAAGCATTCAATTGAAATATATAAATAGGTACTTACGACATAAAATAATGTATCTCGAACGCACACTACAAAACTTTCTCTCTAAAATCTAAAATCTATACTATTTTTAGGTTAAGAATTCTGACACTTAAATCTGACAATCACATCCGATAACTTTAACGGCTCAGCTGTTTCTCCACCACAGTGAAAAAACAACAAGTAGGCTGTTTTCGGTTGTTGTCATGGAAACACTCACGTTAAAAGTTAAAGTGAGCATTTGATCATAGGGCTGTATATGTGTTAAAGAGCACGCCCAAGTTTTTGCCTACATTGGTTGCATTAAGAGTAATATTGTTTAAGCAAATTTTGAACCTATCATCTCCCACGATCTCGTTCATTTTACTCCCAAAGACTAACAACTGAGTTTTTGCATTATAAAGAATAATACCGTGCGCCTGTGATAAATTATAGATGCCTACCAAGTCTTCGTTAATTGAGGTAACAGCTCGGTCGAGTTGGCTGGGATGAAATGAAAAATATATTTGAAAGTCATCAGCGAATTGATGCGAACTACAACTTAAGAGATGTTTAGGGAAGTCCGATGTGTATATCGAAAATAAAAGGGGGCCTAGTATACTACCCTGGGGAACGCCTCTGTTGGTTGAAAGAAACTCGGATGTGGACCTGGCATCCAACAATACTCGTTGATTCCTCTCATGCAGATAACTCTCCATGAATCTTATAGCTGGAAGGCTTAAACCAAAATATGCCAACTTTTTTAAAAGGATGTCATGACTTATGGTATCGAAAGCCCTACTGCAATCCAAAAGAACTAAACAACAGCATTCACCTTTATCAAGGCTTCCAAAAATGTCATCGGCAACTGTAAGAAGTGCAGTTGTGGTACTATGCGCCTGACGAAATCCTGACTGAGTAGGAGGCAATATTTTATTGTTAGTAACATGCGCTGAGATTTGTTCATACATTATCTTTTCTAAAACTTTTGACAAAGTGCAGAGGATACTAATGGGTCCTAAGTTGGACATTTCAGTTGGATTATTAACTTTTGGTACCGGAATTATATTCGCTATCTTCCACAGATCGGGATATTTATTATTGGAAATGCATTGGTTAATAATAAAAGTTATGTGGGGAATAAGATAAGGAATTACCAAAGTTAAAGTTTTACGATTAATGCCATCTATCCTCGTTGCGTTAGATTTAAGGGAAGAAATTATTTTTTCAACCTTATCTTCACTCACCTGGGAAAACGTGAACTCACCTATCAAGCCATTATGCAACTTATTAGCATACAAATTTGAAATTAAGTCATTATTATCATTGCTAGGAGTTGGAATGCTGTTAACAAAAAAATTATTTAAGTGATCAGGGTCAAGCCAAGAAGCATTGAACGAGCGTGGCGATGAGTTAATGTTAAGTTGTTTTAGGGTTTTCCAAAAACTTTGTGGGTCGACCCTAAATTTATGATTCAGATAAGCCTTTTTTTCGTTTCTTAAAGTCATTGTTACTAAATTTCTTAATTGTTTATATTCATTGCGTGCCCCCTCAGTCTTGATTTTCTTATATTTCGCTAATGCCTTTTTCCTCAATCTAATCATGAGTTTAAGGTTGTCTGTCAAACACGGAGCTGGCGGTTTTGTAAATTTAGAAGTTTTTAACGGGGCATGAATGTTGAGCAACCATTCGACACGAGTATTAAAAAGCTGTAACATTTCGTCTACATCACTCAAATTGAACATTTCATTCCAATCCATGCTATGCATGTCATTCAAAAAATCATTATAAATAAAATTCCTGTACTCGCGGTATGTACAAACTCTAGCCTCTGGTTTACCCTTTTTAATATTTAAAGTACAGTCTAGTAAGCAGTGATCGGATATATCATCCATGTCTATGTTAGTAATGTTACATAAAAGGTTACTAGAAGAAGAAATAACTACATCAATAAGAGTTTCTGCAATATTAGTAAGTCTGGTTGGTTCTGTTACCAATTGATGCAAGTTATATTTATTTAAGAAATTGTTAACCAAGGCTAACCCATTATGATTTGAATTTTTAAAATCGACGTTAATATCCCCTCCAACCAAGACATAATCATACCGAGGTAAAAAATCAGAAACTATATTTTCAAGGTCATCTAAACACAGAGTTAAATTGATGTTAGGTGGTCTATACAAGGTTCCCAGGCATACGCTCTTGCCACTCACCTTTATACTAATCCAAATACTTTCTAAGGCACTTACTCCAGGATCGATTCGTAGCAGCTTAAATTTTAAGGTATTATGAATGTAAAAGGCTACACCGCCTCCTCGACCATCACGATCCCTTCTTAGTAACTGATAATTAGAGATCTTTAAAGTTGAATCTAAAATATTAGAATTTAACCATGTTTCACATAAACCAATTACACCAGGTTGTTGCTCATCTATGAAATCCGAAAATATAGAAAAACCAGAACACAAAGAACGAATATTGAAATAAAATAGGCTAATCTTATCGCTGATAGGCATTTTGTTTACCGATATATATTTGATTATTAGAGCAGTAAACGCATTTCTATGCCCCTTTAGTAATTACAAACAGATAAGGGTGGTAATAATAATGAATCATTTAAGAAACTACAAACCTACAAACAAGGAAATAATCACAATCACTATTTATCCAATAGTAATTTTACAATTACCCTATAATACAAGGTATAAAGTACGGTAATTATGCATATAATATAGGAAAAACAACTACCTAAATATATATATGTATATATATTTTACCAAACATAATAATCTTTCTAAACTAATGTAAGGCCTTTTCTCTTTAAAGAATTCAAATTTAATTTACCATAATAACAAAATAGAAATAATTATATTCTTCCTGCTTTGAAGCATGATTAAAAAGAAATGAGAAATTTAATAAAACGTACTTTCACTGGCAAACCATACTGTCATGGGCAAAATATATCAACTATCACGGGAAAAATGTACTATCACCGGCAAAAAGTACTTTTGCCAACAAAGTACTTCATACCATAAACAAATGAAGAAGAAAAAAGGTATATTAAATTTGTAAAAAAATTGTATTTGCCGACGAATGGTAATTAGCACTACAACGTTGATAAAGCCGTGGAGATGAAATGGAATAAAATTATTTTAGATCGGCCATGGTATTAATTGCTTTTTTCTTCCCTGAGTGATTTAGAATGTAAATCTTGCCATTGGACGACCATGCTTTACTCTTCCCATATTTCTTCTTTGCTGCAGACAGTAATTCGTAGCGGGAGTGGGTTAGATCTTCATATATTACGTAGGAAGTATCCTTTAATTTATTTTTGGAGTAAAAAACCTCATTACGCTTACTGTTTCTCACAAAGTTTACAATCACTGTGCGAACTTCCTCATCGGATTCTTTTCCAAGTCGGAATGCGTAGTCAATTTCCATTGGAGTACATGAAATGTAATGGAATTATCGGCTATCACCTTATTGGACCTTGCATTCTTCCACGAAGACTTACTGGTGAAGGGTGCCGAAGGTTTTCAGAGCACGAGCATCCTGATTATTTAGAAGAAGTTGATTTAGAAACCAGAAACAGGATGTAGTTGATGCACGATGGAGCACCGCCACACTTTACTTGTGCGTTAATTTATGGACAAGAATTACCCTATCCGTTGGATAGGCAGAGCGGGATCGCAAACCTGACCTCCCAGGTCTCCAGATTGGAATCCTTTGGATTATTTTCTGTGGGTTCACCTGAAGTCACGAGTTTACAAAACCCCAGTCCAATGAACAGGATCTAAGGAACAGGATATTTGAATCGTGTGCCATTATTAGTCAGACACCAGGTATATTGGAAATAGTTCGTCAATCAATGTTAGGGTTAATTATTGATGCGTGCTGAATTTCATCAAATTGCCATGTTACTGAACAAACATATAATCGAAAAACCAAACAAAGAATTTTTTTTGGACGCCAGGACCCATTTTCACATGAACTTCTTATCTTAAAACTTGTCAAAGAATCACTCTAAAGATTGTACAAGTTCTTAATAAACGCCCTGTATGTTAATTATTTGAGCTGAGCAATCCGATAATGATTATATTATATTTTATTTCTAATGTTCAAAACAAAGCTGGAGGTGCACTTATTTTGGTTGGCTGTTCATCACTTGCTTGCCGGCTACTTTGTTGTCTGTCTTGGTCAGTAATAGGAAAGTGGGTTCCTGTGTCGCCGTTTTCGACGCTTTTTGTGTAAACTGGCTTTCTAAACTTTAATTGGGGCAGTTCAGGAAAATCCTCTTTATCCAATTGATGTCTTAGTATTTATCTATTACGTCTCCGTTTTTGTTCTTTCCAAACCTTTATTTGTCATCTATGTCTTCGTCGGTCGAATCTGATAGCATTTATGTATCGTTTACAAAGTTAAATGCGCCATTGTTATTGTTTTAGTTTGTTTTTGTATTTCTGGTTGTTCCACTTCTGTCATCGCATTAATAAATGTTTTGTGAGTTAAGTATAATGTTTTACTGGCCTTTTTTTTTCTAACATCTCAGTTAATCTTGCATTAATCTGCTCCAGAGCACATATCTTCTCAGCGTATGCCCTTCATCTATCTTCCCATCCAGCGCCACTCGCCACTATTGATGATATTGACGGAGAGGGGGATGGAAAGGGGAGAATTTTCCCTTGCTCTCCCATAACTTGGTCGCTTTTTTTACTGATAGGTAAAGGGCGGAAATATGCACTTAACTTCAGCCAAAATATTCGCATATGTATGCCTTGTTTGCCTTTAAAATATGCAGTTCTATTCATTTCTTTCACCAAATATGCACACTGGTATGCAATATTTCTTAATTTATTATAGTAAAATAGGGTAAAGAAACACACTGGGTTCTCAAAGAAGATGTTTATTAAAAAAAAAAAAAATGCAAAAAAAAAAACAAAGGAAAACAAAAGTAAACAATTTTTTAACCTGAAATTGTATAAAAGGCATTTATTACTAAATATTTTTCAAAATTTTTAACCAAAGTATTGTCTTCTATCAGTAAAAATATGTTTATACGCAGAGAAGCTTCTTTCAACATCTACTGATGTAATCGGACAATACTGCAGCTTAGGTAGTAAAGTATAAGGCCAATATACAACTTCGTTGGATTATTTACCTTCATAAATGCTTTATACTGCAGTTAGGTATATAAATCCTTCATTCTTCTTTACCGTTACATTTAATTTTCTCCTTACTTTACCGGGAATGTTGTTAGATTTAGCGGAAAAAGTTTCTCACTAATTGAGTCTCTTCAACTTAAATTTATACTCTTTAACGAGGATATAATGTCCGATATACAACTGAAATTAACCTTAATAAAAGCAAGATCTTTAACTACACTTGCACTTTTTAACAACTCTTTACTTTGCACAAGACACTGCGAATCGTCATTTAAATCTAAAATTAGTTCTTTGATGGCTTCGAAATGTTCTGCGTAGAATATTGCGGCCTTAATCCATGTTCCCCACCGGGTAATTACAGGTTCTGGAAGTAAACTAACTCCTGGTAATCTCTTCTTATACATCTGCACTCTTAGAGGTGCTTTTAGATACACTTCTTTACGTTTGAAATTAATTTATTTACTAAAGATATTCTGACTGCTTTTGCGACTCGGTTTATTCCATGTAGAAGACAAATCACATGTACCATATTGGGGTAAATATTATAACGAGTTATTATTAATTATTTTGCTCAAGGGCGGCTGTGACCCAGTATACATAGTGTAGCAGTAGCGCGTGGATTAAATCATAGGGCGAATTTGCAAGAAAGCAGCGTTGTCACGTTGAAAACCTAAAATAATGTTTTTTGACGGTATGTAATATAAAATCCTGAGCTATCTTACTTTGAAAGCCTACTTTATATAGCCGCCTCCTACTTCTAGACACCTTCTGATGTTTCTTCTTACCCTCAGAGACACATTAACCAATACGTTTGGAGAATTATTAATTTCGGCAATTTTTTCTGAAATCCTTCGTTTAAGATCATTTATATCCTCAATTGGTGTTCGATAAATGGAGTTTTTTATAAAAGGCCACAAGAAGAAATCGCAGGGTGTTAAATCGCAGGAACGAGGTGGCCATATTTGTTGCGTATTTCGGCTTATAACTCTGTTTTCAAAAAATTCACTTAAAAAATTTAAATTTTCTCTGGTTACATGAGGTGTAGCGCCATCTTGTTGGAAGTAACCTTCCCGCAATTCATCCTCGTGAAGCTCATTAATAAAGGTTGTCAGAATTTCGATCCGATATCTCTCAGCTGTAATTGTGCCATCAAAGTAAATTGGGCCTACTATTCTTCTAGAACTAATTGCTGCCCACACACCAACTTTTTGAGGATGAAGAGGTCTTTCTACAAAAACATGCGGATTTTGCGTATTCCACATTCGCATATTTTGTGAATTAACATAGCCTGATAAATAAAAATAAGCCTCATCGGTAAAAAATGTTTTTTCAAAAGCACCACTATTTTCTTCTTGAAAATTGTTTAAAAACCATTCACAAAAATTAAGTCTTTGGGGAACGTCATTGGGAAGGAGTTCATGAATAGCCGTAACACGATAAGGATATAGATGCAGATCCTTTTTCAAAAGTGTTTGACATGTACTGTAGCATAAATCCGTTTGCTGAATTTGTTGAGATAAATGCCTAATAGAAGTTGAAGGATTATTTTCCATAATTTGTCGCGCTTCTTCAATAACCTCATTCGATCGTTTCGTTGGTCTTCCAGCCCCTTTTTTATGTTGAACAGAACCAGTCTGACGAAATTTATCAATTAGGTATTGTGACCCAGTACGAAAATTATGAAAGGTCACCGCAACATCAGAAAACTCGGTTCGAAATTCATCAAAGCAGTCATGCATAGAGTAATTCCACACACCGCCTATTTTGTTTCCATTTTTAAAAAAACTTTCAACAATAAAAATTTTTTGTGCTTCACTAAACATTATTACTGTAGAACTTTCAATCCGGCAACAAAGCTTCACCAAAACTTAATACGCTGAAAAATAAAAAAAAATAAAAAATAAAATCATATCCTGCAAATAGCACTTTATAATAGTCAAAAGACGACTCCCCGGAGAAATATTAGTTAAAGCAATAGTAACCTACCTTCAAATAACTGCAAAAATTACAAAATTTCTCCAATTTTTAAACTTTACAAATACACAAATTCAAATAAGACGTATATGTCATAAAACAATCATGTCATCTTATCTACGCAGTACGGCCATGATGCTTTTAAAATGCATGGCCTCCCTTGAGCAAAATAATTAAAAATCACTCGTTATATATATTCTTAGGTTTTAGCCTAATTTTACCATATTATACGGTGCTGCATCAGACGAAAGCACTAAAAACTTCTCATCTTGAACTGGATTTGGTAAGAAAGAGCTCGATATGGACTGCTAAATAAATCGGGTTACGGTCACATTATTAGTTTTGTCTAGCTACTTAGAAGCTATCAAATATGGGTCTGTTGCTTTATCTTCTTGAAGTGCTCCAATTATAAGATTTGCGATATATCTGCCACAAGCATCTGTGCTTTCATCAATATCAATGTAAAAATATTTATCACCCAGTGAAGCTCTAATTTCTACTAAGACGGTTTCGTATACTGAATGAACTTTCTAAGCGTGGATTCGTCAGGAATTGCTTGTTGACAATATTTTTGCAAAAATCTTCTAAATTGCGGGTTTTGCAATTTTTTAAGGGATATGTTTGCTAAGAACAAAGACTTGCATAAGTCTTCTTGAAAAATTTCCTTTTCAGATTTCGATTTTTCTCCAACATTTTGAAATGTGTTTTTACACTTTTTGTAACTTTGATTTATACAGCGGTGTTTTCAAATGTTGATCGATTTGGAACTCCTTTTCACAAACAATAATTCTTGCACAAGCTTTACAGAAGACTTTTTCTCCACTAAACTCTAACTCTGGGAAATTCTTAATCCACGAAGATGTTTTTGCCACTTTAGACATTTTGAGCACAAATTTGAAATCACTAGTTTTACTCTGAAAATACTGAAATCTTTCGACAAACTAAAACAAAAGTACGTATTACAACCCGATATAAATACAGTTTGTTAAGCAGGTAATAATAAGGCATTATTAAATGACAATAAATAACCCCTGACAATATACCTGCAAACCCCGGAAACCCCCAATAAATACCTTTGTGTATAACCAAAATGTAAATATGAATTATTATATAATAATTATCTTTAGATTGGAAAATCCCTGAATTAAGTACCGGACTGGATATTAAACCTATGAGTTTACGAGTTTTCATGACCGGACGTTTTTAATTTCTTGATAACGCCAAAAACATAAAAATATGCTCATAAAATAATAGATTGGGGAAAACATGCATTTTATTAGAAGATTAACAAAATATGCAAAAAAATGCATATATATGAACCTTGCATATAGTCCGCCCTTTGCTAATATATTATTAATAGTAATAATTTCAATCATAAGGAGACATTTTAAACACGTGCTGGACTTCTTAAGAATAACGTTCTTATACTGGACAGGTATTAAAAAGGGTGTAGGGGAGGTGAGAGCTTTTTTTTGCGACAATTAAATTTCTGTATTAGAAATTAAAAAAAAAATCCCAGTCGCTTTATTATTTACTAAATTTGTCAAAATTTGGGCGTGGTCCTAAAATATTTTCGCAGCGCTTTTTGCCTGCGACACTTCCAACATGTATAAGGCACTCTAAGAATTAGCATCAATTTGCACTTGCACTTGTAGTCTTTAGTCAATAGCTTTTTATTTCTTTCGTGATGTCATTATCCGATGTGATTGTTGTTCCGAAATATTTAAACCGTTTCATTATTTCAAAGTTGTATCCATTACATATTGTCCTTTACATCCTCGCCTATTTATGCACATATTCTTGGTTGGTTTTTCGTTGAATTTTCTATTTTGTCGAAGAGCTCTTTTTTACTATCAGAATGAAGTCTCCTACCACACCGATGTTATCTGCATATGCGCTTGAGGATCGTGTATTTTAAGGAGTCCCGTTTTAATTTCAGCTGATCTTGTAGTTTTTTTTAGGGCAATATTAGAAAGTCAATTGTCTTCTCTTTGTTAACCATCTTCTCTATTTAGTCAGGTTTAATTTTATATTCGAATTGTATCTTAAAATATGAATTTGATAATCGGGTATAATACCACTAGTGCATCAAAATTACCGATAATTCTGATTGAAAGCGTGTTGTATTGTAACCGAATGCAGTTACAATACTACAACACGCTTAAAAGCAGAATTATCTGGTTATTTTTGATGCACGAGTGGTATTCGGTGGAATATTTCCCGAAAAATTGTATTTCATATTAAAAAAAAACATTATTGTACAATAAATTACGTAATAACTAACAAATTTATTAAAAATATACTTAAAATTAGGAATAAAATGTGTTTCCGCTAAAAGTACAATTAGAATAATTTACAATGTGATTTTGTAAAACTTGATTATGATTGATAGCTACCTACTGGGGGATTATCGCTTCTACTGTGGAATTATCGCTTCTACTGTGGAATTATCTGTAGTAATATATTAAGGGATAGGGAAATTATCGAAAATCATCCCGAAGATTTTTTGCCGTGGAAATCGCTCGAGGGCTTGCCCGAGAGCGATTTCCTAATGGCAAAAAATCTGAGAATGATTTTCTGATTATTTCCCAATCCCGAAATGTATTTTGAAGATTATTTACCAAATAAAAAACTAACGATTTCTGACGGGTGAGATTTTCACTTTTGACAAGGGTGATTTTCACCGGAGAGCGGGAGATTATCGCTGAATAATCAGGTGAAAATCAACCCGCTATTATAATGGATGAGGTAAATAATCGCTGTAATTCTTGCGAAAGACCACACTTCTTATGAGATTTTTTATATATGAGGGAAATATTCCAAATAAGTCTTCGACATCAGATGCGCATGGATTATCAGCTACTTCACTATGCCACACAAAAACTTTATTCTACGATCTAAATGTATTTATATCTACGGCAATCATTTTAATGTAATCAGTTACTTTAACACTCCGGTGAGATGCTCATTTCCAGTGACAGCTTATCAGGGGCAGTGCCGACCCAGTGTCAATCAGACAACAGACAGGATAATATTATTATTTATCTACATTATTATAAATGCTAAATGATTCGCAAACTGCGAGCGAATAACCGTTCCACTTTTTACATCTCCCTTGTAATCCCGGACCTCATACTAAATCATACTACGCCTAGCCGCCTTAAAATAAATTTGTTTTGCTTTTCAAGTAACCCATGCTGGGGTCGGCAGGCCGGCTGCTCTGGTACAACGAAAGGCTTTAGGAGAGGAACCAAACATACATATTATATAATATAGTAATATATTTGAAAACTTCACACACCCTCAAAAGCGGAAAAAATAGATTTGTAGGTAAATTTAAGGTTTGTTCAAACTCGACCCAAAACCATACCAGCACAGTTCTACGAACGGTCGCACCACTGCAATAGTCGACTCTCACGTTCAAAGTTTAATTGACAGGCTGGAAATGATCCTTCCAACATACAATAGGAGGTTGGAACAAACCTTTAAAGAAAGTAAGGTTAGTTACTTAGTTATTGTTACTATTTGTTAGTTGTTATATTCGTTAATTATCGGTTGTTTGTTATTATTCTTGAAAGAAAAGGACTGAATTAGTGTACGAAGTCAAGCGAGTGTGGTCTGTTGAAAAACAAGATTTTCGGTTGGGTTTGTAGGTTTCTTAAGAATTAGGACCTCAGGTAAGTGTTTTAAAATTTAAATAAAATATCTTGTTTGGACGCACGCATCACGCAACGACATGAAAAACCAAGCTGAAACTGACGTTAAAAAGAATTCTAATGATCCTATTTATTGTATTTTCGTCTACTCTATCATTTTATGAACAAAGTAAAATAAAAAAACAATGATTTTGTCCGACGACACATTAACATTGTTTTGCAAATTCTTTAATTTATTTGGTAAACAACAACATTTTTGTATGATAAGTCGCCTAAGTCGGTATTTGTTGGAAAATCTGTTGTCAATGCTATCAATCTTTGTTTTTAACGTAGAGAATGAGTTATGGTTTCGCTGGAGCAGTCAGCGGCTGCTGCTGGCGTTCGCGATCGAGCGTAGCAATCGGCCGTCGCTACAGAGTGGTTTGGCTGGCGCGGCTGGAGCAGCACGCCTCAGTTTATATTCGTATTTTGTAGTAAAAGCGCTTATGTGTGGTTTATAATATCATAAGGAATCACCACCCTAAGTTACGTACCGTACTTCTGAAACACCCTGTATACATTCAAATACAACGGTCAAAAACACAAACATTTATATCAAAATATCGATAACAAACAATAACACCAAACGATACAATGCAATAATGCGAAAATCACCGGTAAATTGAATACAACCCTGTCGCCAGGGCCTTTTAGTTTTATTGCCGATTGACCACTCGAAATAGAGTTACGGTTGTCATTACATACTGATCAATGTTTCCTTCGTATGCATCTTGGATTTGAATATGGTATAATTATAAGCTTTGTAATGTACCTACCTATATGCTGAAAAATAAACAGAATAGTTTTTTGTTGCCACTTTTTTCCATGCATTTTCTTTCATTACAACATTTTTGTAATTTTTGTTCCCATAGTTGTATAAAGGGGTGTACTTTTGCACCTCCTCTATCAAACACTCGTCATCAATTGCCGAAAACGGTGGCATTCTGCTGGGCGATCGCGGCTGGACTGGTCTCTATAGCAGTCCGAACGAAGCCGCTGCAATCGACGGCGGACGCTGCGTCGCCGAGCTGCGGCAGTGAAACCGTTTACATATAAATCGCATTAAACCAGTACCGAGCTACCAATCGCGAACGCCAGCCGCGGCCGCCGACTGCTCCAGCGAAACGATAACTTTAAGAAATGCAAGGTTGATTCGTTAATTCTTGTAAATTGGAAAAATTGTATTATTTTATTTAGGCATAACATATAAACAACAATTTATTGTAAAGCAGAGTTCCGGAAATTTATAAATTATTATCAGGTTCACCAAGAATCTGTGACAAATGAGCGAGGCTTTTCGTGTTTAGATTTTTAACGCGCTTAAGAATCTAAATATGAGTCTACATAATATTATCATAAATAAAGAATGGTTCATTTAGATTTTCCCAAACCTACCTTTTTGCATAGAAATTAAAAAAAAAAGGAAGTGAAATTGAACAATTTATCATATACCTGTTGAATTCAAATATTAGACAAAATCGAAAGTTAGGCGTGGTCCCCACAAATATTCGCCTGAGGTACTACCTTTGCGCCTTCGGCGTTCCTTAACACTCCCTAACATTTTTCCCTGGATCCACACCTGTCCCGAATTGCCGACCCTGGCTGGCAACTCAGGAACCGCCACAACTCATTACCTCATTTTCGAGCTTCTCGCACCAAACACTATAATTTTCGTTTAAACTAAATCTTTTGTGTTTTTAAATTCGGCAGAAAAAGACAAAAAGAGAAGTAATTAGCTTACTTATAGTATACTTTTTCGAAACTCAGTTTGATGGGATAAAAAAGCTTCGACTGGGTTTCAAAGGGACCGGCATCATAATCGGGGTTGTCAGATCTTTTTTTAAAAATTCTTTAAGTTTTCATTATTGAAAGTGTTCTTTTATACCAGTATTTAATTGATAGTCAGTAACTCTCTTTGAAAGCTAGTTTGCAAATGTATTTTGAAGCAAGAAAAAATCAATGTCACAGAAAAAGGAACAAGCCATTCATGAATATTATAATAATTTTTTTAGTACTTTAGAAATATTATCTATACAAAAATAATTTAAATCAAACTAAAAAGGAATTTCACTGTTGTTTAACAAAACAAATAAACAATTAACAAACCCTTATATCCCTCCTACACTTACGAAAACTTTGTAGAACTGGCAACACCCTGGCGATAGACCGTCAAGGCTCACTGGCAATTTAAAGTGCGAACTATTTTTTCAGAGTGGAAAAATGAATAGAGCAGCATATAAATACAAATTTATATGCTGTAGACAAGAACAGCAAATAGTTAAGGGGTCTGCCTGCCAATTGGGTGATCCCTTATCAGCTTTAAAATCAGTTGATGTTTGAGGTATGCGATATTGGGAATCGGACAGCGGCGTGACTGGTTGAAACTATTTACTGTAATTTACATATTTCATTTTCTGCTATAACTGTGTGGGTTCAGACACATAAGTTTTTACTTGGTAACTATATTTCACTATATCATTATGGCTTTTTGGCGAAAATTTAAAACAGAAGGTCGAGGTAAATTATCGCAGGAATATAATGAGTCGGTGCCGGAGTCGGCCATCGAAAGCGAAATAAGTCCGGAATTAAGAAACCAATATTTACATGTTCAATGTCAACGCATTATTTTAAATATGTACGCGTGTTTAAAAAAAGAAAATCCGGGAAAAACTGAAAATGCGCCTTGTACAAGAATGTACTTGTAATGAATTAACACAACTTGGGTTTTATAAGAATTTATAACGTAATTAATTTAGGGACTGTAACCGGTCATTTCATAAAGCGCAAACCAATAAATAAAAAATTTAAAACGGCTGACAATATTACAAGGGATTTTATTCTGCGAACCATTTACAACTTTTACGAGGATAATATAGTGTCAACTTTAGAACTGGTTCGTGATTAACTGTGAGGTTATCCTGATTATAAGTAACAATCTTTAGAAACATTGCAACATGGTGTTTTGTTAAAATGTGGCTTTAAACATAAAAAATCAGATAATCCAATTATTATAATGGAATCCCCGCGTATCATTGAACTACGACAGGACTATTTGCGTAAAATAAAGTAGTACCTTGAATCCGATGAAAGCATAATTTATTTAGATGAAACTTGGTTTATTACTCATGATGTTGTTAAGTATGGCTGGGTAGAAAGTACAAATTGTACTTTTGGTACACCGTGTTCGAGAGGAAAACGCGTTATCATGCCGGAAGTAAAGATGGCTTTGTACCTAATGTGCTGCGCCTGTCAGAAAAGAATATCACTCAATAATCAGTCTCCAACTTTAAACGCAGTTGTCCTTGATAATATTCGCTAGGTAATAACGAAATGAGCAGCGATGTATAGAAAAATTGCGTACCTCATGTTATAAAAACAGAAAATGGATATTCTGTTTTACCGCCTATAGCGCCAGTAGTAATCCAACCTACGATTCTACTTCTGAAGGTTCTGACGATCCCAGTCATTAAATTGTTTATGAAATTTAAATTAATTATGTTCCTTTAACACGTATCTAAAAAACTTGTTATATTACAGAACGTTTAGTGATTCTGCTGATGCCATCAATTTGTTGTTAAAATATATACAGGGTGTTTCAGAATAAGATGCTGATCCTTAACGGTGTGAATCCTTAGGTGATTTTAAGAAGAAAAGTTCAAATTAACATATATCCTTAACCTATCAACTTTCGAACTACAGGGCGTTAAAGTTTTAAGAAAAAAATCGTTTTTCTATCATAACTCTAACAACTTTCTAGCTATTTTTATGAATTTTTCACACATGCCCTCTAAGCATCAATAGCCATTTTTTGGTATAGAAAAATTTTAAAAATTTTTAACCAGTGGCGTCCTGAAAGGGTTTGGACTAGACATTTTGGAAAAATATTATGTACGCCACTGCTTTTTCTCAAGATAAAAATTATTTTTAAAATACTCATTCATTTTAGGCAAAATTTAATATTTTGCCTTTTTATCGTCCGACAAACAGTTTCCGAGAAAAAAAATAAAAAGCATTAAATGCGCATTCGCTATGTGCCTATGGTTTATTTTTTAACATTAAATTAAAACAACTAACATTAAATAACGTGTGAACAAAAACGAAAATAATTTAGATTAGCAGTTGAAAGTGGCCACCACCTGCAAGAATGCATGCTTCAGCTCTTCTCCTCATTGAGTCTCGTACCCTTTGAAAAATACCTGGAGTATTCCTGATAGTGTCGAAACAAACTATTATGCGGTTTCTCAACTCCTCTTCAGTATTTATTGGGATGCTGTAAACCAACGTTTTCAGATGTCCCCACAGGAAAAAATCTAGACTGTTTAGATCAGGGGATCTAGGTGGCCACGATTGTGTTCCTCTGCGCCCTATCCATCGATTACTGTAATGTTGATTTAAAAACTCTCGTGCTAAGAGAATGAAATGGGCAGGTGCACCATCGTGCATAAACCACATACGATGTCGGGTTAAAATAGGGACGTCGTCTAGCAAATTTGGTAAAGTGTGTTCAAGAATTTGGCGATAATTGATTCCGTTCAATCTGGGTGGTAAAAAATAAGGCCCAATTAAATAATAACCAATAATTTACAGAAAATTGCTCTTGGTGGTGGGATTCCGTAATGGCATGTGGGGTTTCTTCTGCCAGAAGTGATTGTTATGAAAATTATGTATGGCGTTCCTGGAAAAATTAGCTTCGTCCGTGAACAAAATTCTGGCATCAAATTGGGGATTTTCGGTAACCATTTGAATAAACCATTGGCAGAAATTGATGCGTAATGGAAAAACCCTAGAAAGTAGGGCCTGGACCCGTTGAATATGGTACGGATATAACAAATAACTTTGAAGAATTCTCCAGACTAGGACATGAGTAATAATTAAAATATTCCCAATTTTCCTGGTACTTATATTAGGGTTTTGTTTCACTAAATTTAAAACAGCTTCTTCGGTTTCCGGTGTTCGTGTAGTTTGGTGTGCCCCTTTTAAGTAGTGTTTTGTTTCAAAAGATCCCGTTTCACATAACATTCTGTGAGTTCCTGAAATCGTTCGTGCATCCGGAACTATTCTATTTGGATAACGCTCTTGGTATAATCATCTGGCTTCGAATGCATTGCCGTCAGCAAGCCCGTACAGGTAATGCATATCCGCAAACTCGACATTTGTAAAATTTACCATGATACTTATACGTTTAAAAAGTATTACGTTTTTAAAATGTAAGTTAAGTGGAAAGCCGTGTACATAATTAAATAGCTTTCAAAACTATTTGGCATTAAATATTTCGTTATTGTCATTGTTTCCTTAACAAAGTTCATAGCCTACTTGTCAGAAACCATAGGCACATAGCGAATGCGCATTTAATGCTTTTTATTTTTTTTTGTCGGGAACTGTTTGTCGGACGATAAAAAGGCAAGATATTAAATTTGGCCTAAAATGAATGAGTATTTTAAAAATAATTTTTATCTTGAGAAAAAGCAGTGGCGTACATAATATTTTTCCAAAATGTCTAGTCCAAACCCTTTCAGGACGCCACTGGTTAAAAAATTTTAAAATTTTTCTACACCAAAAAATGGCCATTGATGCTTAGAGGGCATGTGTGAAAAATTCATAAAAATAGCAAGAAAGTTGTTAAAGTTATGATAGAAAAACGACTTTTTTCTTAAAACTTTAACGCCCTGTAGTTCGAAACTTGATAGGTTAAGGATATATGTTAATTTGAACTTTTCTTCTTAAAATCACTTAAGGATTCACACCGTTAAGGATCAGCATCTTATTTTGAAACACCCTGTATAGTGAATTCTAACTACTAACTGTATATTTCAACTAACATTATAGTACCTCCCCTATCCTTTCTTGGCAAGAAAAACTCATACCTCCTGGCGGTCCTGGTTGGACAAAGACAATTTTTTTTAAATTGTTTCCGGCAAAATGAGCATCTTTTTCTTACCGAAAGACCATTTCAAAAATATTACATGCAGGCGAAGTTACGGGTACAAACATTTCATCGATATAAACTATAATGAACAAGCTGTAACATACAGTGGCCCATCGGAACCGTACCGCAAGGCATTACAGGCTGAGAAAGGACTTTTCGACAAAAGCCAAAACCACTTCAAGTTTGTTTGTCAGAGGGACAACGTTTGACGCCAGAATCATAGCCAGACCTTCAACCCCCTAAGTGGGGGTGTCATCCCCCAAATTTTTTCAAATGGGAATGGGGATCAAGTGACACCTCATTCAAAAGGGCTCTTAGTTCCCTATACGTCGCTGCTTACATTTTGAAAATCGATTGTCTCGTTTAGAAAATATGGACCTTTGAAATACCAACAATACGTTTATCGCAAAATGCAAAAATCGATTAAATTTTACTTAAAAACTTACTGTATTAGTCAAGTAAATGCTCAAACTGTTGTTCGCCAAAGTGTATACATTCTGGAGCACTTGTGGTTTCACTTCGCGACATACGTCAATGATTCGTCCTCGCAGATCTTACAATGTGTCAGGTGGAGTGCTGTGAACTTTGCTTTTTATGTGTCCCCACAAAAAAAAATCTAACGGACTTAAGTCGGGTGACCGAGGGGGCCACTCAATTGCACCCCTTCGACCTATCCAGCGTCCTGAAAACGTGTCATTTAAATAATTGCGCACATGTAGCGAGTAATGCGGAGGAGCTCCGTCTTGTTGGAAAATCAGTTCCTGTTCACTGTGTGCAGGTTCGTTCTCTCAAATCGCCTGTTACATTTCCAGGAAGGAAAAAAGGGCCTACAATAGAATTTGCAAAAATACCAGCCCATACATTCAACTTCTGGGAGTGTTGTGTGTGTCTCGTGGAAAATCCTTGGATTGGTATCGGCACAGTAACGACAATTGTGGCGATTCACTAAACCATTTAAGAAGAAGGCACACTCGTCTGAGAAACACACATTAAATAGAAAATTACAATTATTATTAATCGCTCGCTAAGTCATAATTTCGCAAAATTGAGAGCGACGATCAAAGTCGTCTTCATTTAACTCTTGCACTAACCGAATCTTATAAGAATGGCACTTGTATTTTTTTAATAATCGTTGGACACTTGTACGATTCACGCCCGTCGCAACGACCAATTGTCTTGTACTTAGCGTACTATCCATTGCAACTTGCCCCAATACTGCTATCTACGTAGGTTCATTTAGTACCAATTTTCAAGCTGCCTCTTTTTGTTATGAACGGAACCTGTGTCGCGAAGTTTGGCCACCCGAACAATTTTTTCCAGAAACATGTTTGTCATGATGACGGTTGGTTAAACAGCTCCGCGATCCGATTTCCGCATTCATTGTTTTTGAAAAAAAAGTCAATAATTTCTACTCTTTCTGCAATTGAGTACACCATAATTGATAAATTTAAAAGGTTCAATAATTTCGAAACACTTCAATCACAAGTCATAGGACAACTATCTAGCAACTACTTGGCCCGGTAGCGAAGCAAAAAGAATCTGCCAATGACCAAAAAACAACGAATTCTTTTTGAATTTTCAATAATACGGTAAGTTTTAAATCGATTTTTGCATTTTGCGTCAAACGATTTATTGGTATTTCAAAGCTTCATATTTTCTAAACGAGTCGATCGATTTTTAAAACGTAGGCAGCGATGTATAGGGAATTAAGAGACCTTTTGAATGAGGTGTCACTTGATCCCCATTCCCATTTTAAAAAATTTGGCGGATGACACCTCCACTTAGGGGGTTGAAGGTATGACTATGATTTTTGCGTCAAAAGTTGTCCCCCTGACAAACAAACTTGAGGGGGTTTTGGCTTTTGTCGGAAAGTCCTTTCTCAGCCTGTAATGCCTTGCCGTACGTTTTAGATGGGCCACCCTGTAAACTATTTAATCATATTAAAAATTTACAACCATTCGCTTTTTAATTATTTGGTAGAAGCGACGCCTATGGTCAGGAGTTTAAAGCTTTCTTATGTCATCAAATTAAGCTTGGAACAACTATAACTAAACTTCAGTTTTCCAAATTTTCCACACCACTCTTTTTCTTTAACTTTTAACAATTTGCATGCATTAAGCAGATTTTTAACGCGTAGGTAACATCTAGTTAACGTACCGCTTAAGGTGCAAGATGTCAAATTGACATTTAAAAAATAATCACATGCAAATTCCGTCGCACATTTGGTCATAAAACAATATCCATGTTAATTACCATCTGTTACTTGTTCAATTATCTGTAAAAAAGCAGATGTCTTTATAAAGCAAAAGTGTTGTTATGGTATTTAGAAAAAACAAAGGTTGTTTAATAATATTTAGTACAGTGACGGTACCACAGAATTTTTGACTGTTTTTGGAAAAAATTGAAAAATTTGGTGAGTGCGCAAATGGTCTCCCTCTAGCGGTGACGAATATAATTAATGGCACTGTAGGATAAGCTCTTTTAAACGGGGCAACGTTTGTTAAATCTGGTTAAGGTAAACCCCCTCCACCCACACAAAGTTATTCCGTATATTCCAAAGAACGAAACACTTAATTTTTGACATAACTTTATTTAGCATATTATTGCAGTACACCGTAATTCAAGAAGATTAAAGAAATTATAGGATAAGCTTTTCCAATTCCATTGAAAGTCGGTAGTTCAGTAAGGTCGCCGAAGTGCCTAAGTCGGGTAAATAAGTAAGTGTACTGTAGTTTTCTTATTTTCGTACGAGTCAAAGTGCGAGTCTGGAAATAAAGTTGCCTAAACATGTTACAACTACCCATAAATAGAGGGTGCTACTCAGCGTCTTCTGGACTAAATGACACAATCAGCATCCATCACGTGCTAAATAAACTGGTGGTTCAAGTTTGTAAAGATTTGTTCTCTCTACGTTTTCGCATGCGTCCTGGTAAATTTTGATATGAACTCTTATTAAGCTTTGATTAAGACATTTAGCCACCAATTTATTTTTCTAATTATTAAAATAAAAACATGACTTACGCACATAGCCCAGCGTTTCTCAACCTGTGGGACGCGCCCCCCCTAGGAGGGCGTGCTAAAACTAAATGGGGCGGGGGGGGGGGGGGGGGGATCATATGATCATATCGAGAAGTGAGAAAAAAATATTACTAAATAATGTATTTTTGTTTTACTGAATGAATTGTATCAGTACTGCACAATGTATTTATTTAATAATTAACTTGCGAGTGACTCCCTTGGGCTCATCTTGCAGAGCAAAGTTTTTCGGAAGAAGGTTTAATATCAGAAATTGGCACTCTAAGCTCTTTTTCTATATTTGGGTAAGATCTATATTTTGTCTTCAAAGCAGCCACCGCAGAAAATCCGGTTTCGCAAAGGTAGGATGTTGAAAATGGTAATAGTATACGGAATGCTCTTGTTTTCAGTGCAGAAGACTCACCATCCAACCCTGTCCAAAATTCAAGGAGTGAGCATGGTTAAATGATTTTTAATGGTTACAAAAAGAAGTTTCACATATTGTTCTTCATTCTTTCGACGCATTCATCCACATTTGCAAACGTCTCTAGGTTTTTTCGCTCTACATTTCTGCTCCACAATTCCAGTTTTCTACAAAGAGCATTAACTTTATCACTCGTATCAGCATAATATGTGTGTTTGCTCCTTGAAGTTGCAGATTCAAGGTATTTAATTTCTCGAATATGTCGACCAAGTAGCTCAATTCCATCACAAATAAATCGTCTCGAAACTTCTCCGCTTCCGGACGGTTTTCCTCTTCTAGAAAAATGGCCATTTCATCTCTTAATTCATAAACACGTTGCAGAAATGTCCCGCGTGATCTTCCTTGCAAAAAAATAGTGACGCTGAATGTACCGGGTGTTCCACCTAAGGAGGTAACCGGTTATATCTCAGAAAGTAATAACACTAGGACTTTGGGAAAAATATTTATCGATAAAAGTGGCCAAGAGAAACTGCTGGAAATTATTTTCAAGTTCGAAAAATTACCGCTAGGGGGCGTAAGAGAACTATCAAAATAAGAATGCCGATTTTCTCTTGATTTTTTATGCAACTTTCTGTTAGGAATCGTTTCTTTCTATTTTCAATAATAAAGTGGTTGGAGAAGGTCAAACTTTTTTTCTTTCAAACGCTGATATCTCTGCTTTGGATAAACCGATTTTATTCAACTTGGTCTTGAAAAAAAAACCTTCTTTTCCTCTACACGTAGATCTATTAACTGTACCATATTGATTCTGATGGTGGCCATAGATGGCGTTTTTCAGTAATTCCTCAATAAATAAGGATTTTCTCAAAAAAATCAAATGTTATGATATGACTTTTTCATCATATTTTATTTTAGGCTTATAAAGGCTATAAAATAGTGGAATAAAAAATCCAGGTCCGTATTTAAAATAAAAAAGTTGATGATGGTCGCTCGAATCCGAAACGATGGATTAAAAAACTAACCCCATCAGCTTATAGAGGAGGAAAAGTTACTATAAGGAACTGAAAACCGCAACGTGATATCTTTTGTTAAACTAGAGAAATTAGAGATAATAATAATTAATATGGAAAAATAGACCATTTTTTAAAACATTAATTAATCAATTCAATCTCTGGTTTAATGACGTCCAAGATGCTCGAACTGTCTCCCATCATTTTGAATGCATAATTCCAAGCGTTCCCTCATCGACAAGACAGCTGTTTCTATTTCCGCTCTTGATATGCCTCGAACAGCGTTTAAGATCCGTTGAATCATATCCTCCCTTGTTATAGGTCTTGTAGTAAAAACGAGATCCTAAATTCGACCCCATAAATAGAAATCTAGGCAGGTTAGATCCGGTGACCTGCAACAAAAACGTAGGTAGCAAGATTTGTGATTATTAGTAGGTAGGTGACCTACTAAGAACAACATGTTAACTTTACCTCGGGGGCCACGGAAATAAGCTACCTCTTCCGATCCACCTATCAGGAAACGCCTGATCCAGAAACCTACGCAGGTTTACTGCGAAATGGGCTGGACACCCATCATGTTGGAAGAACATGGTCCTTCTGGTTTCCAATGGTACGTCTTCCAGAAGGACTGATAAGTTATTTCGCAAAAAATTCAAATAATTTTCTCCTCTAAGCGGTTCATCCCAAATAAAAGGGCCTATAATTTTATTGCCAAAAATTCCGCACCAAACATTGACGCTCCACCTTCCCTGGTGCTGCACTTCTTGCATCCAGCGTGGATTATTTGCTGCCAATGATCAATAATGCTTATTATGAGTATAAACTCCAACGTCACTACGGAAAGTAGCTTCGTCCGTCCAGAGAATGCGTGATAAGAGATTTCGGTTTTCTGTCATCATATTTATTTATCAACCAGTGACAGTAATCTAGCCTTCTATCGTAGTTTGCGACGGTCAGAGCTTGATGCAACACAATATGATAAGGATGTAACCTATAAGGTAAAGATTAATAATTAGAACTATTTACGCGGACTTGTTATTATAACCTGGCAGGCTATAATACCTAAGCGAAAAGCAACTGTTTCTTTCAAAAACAATAATGGGTAGTTCATATTCCTATCAAATGTCAAAAATATCAATCATGCATAAGTAGTAATGCTATGTATGTTTCAGCTCAAAATCTCATAAGAAATAACATGGAGCTGAAATCTGCATTTTTCGGGCCATTTTAGGGCGTGGCACTTTTCCTGGAAGCCACCATCCTCTATTAACCTAAGTGGAACCCAGCTACTATCGCCACCTAGTGAGTGACGTCATAACTGTTCGATGCCGATAATATAGGGCCCTATTGGCCTGTGTGGAACCCTCCACTGCAGTCACCTAACCCCCCACACATTATTCTAACCTAACTTTTGTCCCAACGGAACCCAGATCACGTGTTACCCCGATTATATATTATAATATCATTGTAGGGGTGCCACCTAACGGGGAGAGATGTACGTACCAGTAATCTTGAGACCTGTAGCGCCACCTGCTTTTCATATAAGGCATCTTGTTTACTGCGATGGTAGGTATGACGTTGTAAATCAGTTCAAATATTTTAAAATATAATAATACCATAAAAAAGTTTTTGTCCTCGGTGGGATTTGAACCATAATCCTCTGGGGCCGAACCTCAAAGCCTTGCAAAATACGCTACGAGAGCATATAGATTAAAAGAGTTGATCAATGTTAATAAGCTAAAAATATGGGGAACCTATCAATTATAACGTATAGGTGGAACAAAGGACCCAAGTGTGGAGACGATGGGCAAATGGCGGCAGCCATAGTTGTTTTTGTCTGCATAATATTGCTACATCTGTTGCAGTATGTATGCGCCATAACATGTCATCAATGAACATTGTTAGAGACCGCGTGGCATGTAATTAGACAACCGGGGATCTAGTATGTCCTTTTGGCAAACAGCATTTTCAGACGCCATCTATAATTACGTTCGCGCACACCCCCGCCATCTGGGTACTACCTGAACTTATGCAACCAGAAGCCCCTATCAGCAAATATTGCCTTCACCAATTTATTAACAAACCTAAGTGTGGCGATGATGACAAAATGGCGGTAAACCTAGCTTTTATAATGCCTTCACCATTTTATCGACAAACCAGTACTAATGGCGTTGCCAAACCAATATTTCCCCTTATTCAACATAAAAATTGTCAAAACGGCAACACCGCCGTTCCAATACTGAAAATTTAAGAAAATACGCTTAGGCCATCTTGCAATAGCCGTCCGCAACAGTACCAGTCATGAGTGTATAATTAAATAAAAATCAATCAATTTTAAAACTTTTTATTCACAACATAACAATATCACTTACTATCACCCTGGTATATTACATTAAAGGAATAAAAAAATTTGCGTAAAATAAAAATTTTAAAACTTTTTACATTTACAACATAACAATATCACTTACTACCACCCTGGTATATTACATTAAAGGAATAAAAAATCGGCGTAAATAAAAAGACATCTGTAATCATTTAACAACGTTTTATGCCAGAAATATATGCAGTTTTCAAGTCAAATGCACTATCATGGTAATATATAAAGGTCATATCGGAGAAAATAAGATATTTTTCGAATTTTATTATGTTTAAGGATATTTTTACCGAATCGTGCAATAAAAACAGAATACATAATTAATTATCATTCAATAAAATGCTTATATAACATCGAGTCACAACGCGAGGTAGAATTGGTTTTATATGCAAATTTTATCAACATTGTTGGTCTATTACATATGCAATTTTGCATTGAAAGTAATTATCCTTTTAATAAATAATTAATGCATAATGTGGGCGAATAAAAGCAAGCATATATTACTACTAATGGGATCTGTATACAGGGGGTATGAAACACTTTTAACCGTTAAATTACGCCTTTAAATTACAAATTATATCTATAAAACTGCCATAACATTCGACCTAAATGGTATATTTTAGTACAATGACGTAGCTGAAGACCAACTACATTTTAACTGATTGTACGTATTTGGGGAATATATTTAAAATTATTCTTGGAAGAGAACATATAATAATTATTTTCCGTTTCCCTCAAGCCCCGGCTAGGCTGATCAATCTCCCGTTAAGCTGTCTAATCCACCATTAACCCCGTTTAAAATACCCCAACAGAGTAGTTATCACCAGTCTCGTATATGTATTTAAAATCAGTGTAAAGAATAAACAAGCCCATTATCTACATTTTCAAAATGCCCTGTATATGATGATATTATATTAGTGTTTGAATTAATTAGTACGTACTCCAATCGACATATATTTATGCATCATAAAAATTATTTCTTTAATAGTAGGAAAAACTTATATAAATATAGATTGAACTCCCGTTTAATTATAAAGTGAATAATAATGCCATCCGGTGAGTACCTTTATTATTATAAATATTTTAATTTTTTAATTCGGGGCTTTCTTTTATAGCAGCACAACAAATCATTAATTTCATTGAGTTTTTGGTGGGGGAGATGTTTCCCGGCGAGGCGGTATGATTTTAAAAAATATAATTATTTTTATATGCCTAATAATGGTATTTTCAGATGACATATATATTCCACAATTTCCACCCGGAATTCGCCATGCCAGAGGACTTCATAGAACTGTGGCATGGTCCCCTCCATGGGAGGGGGGTAATAGTCTGGACCGACCCGGTAGATAAAATAGTATATATTTATTTCTATTATTAAATGTTTTTAAAATTAATTTTTATGTTTCATTTCAAAGGGGCCATAGAAAATTAAAAAAACATTTTGAAATCCCAAGGTATATTAGTAAAAATAACTTTACAATTTAAAACGTTATATCAATTTATAATAAAAACTAAAGATATGGGGTTGATAAAATAGTGATTATAATAAAAGAAGCCCGCATCTGAAAGAAAAGAAACGAACCTTTATAATTTCAAGCGTAAAAGTTAAATAATATTTTACTTACCAATACTTGCGTATCTCTAAAATAGGGGTGGTACACCCATATTTTTCTACATAATGTTTTCCTGTTCTGACAAGATATGTTTGGCCACAGGCTATATTAGTCACTTCGGCATCAGTTTTTAGCATCCTCTTAGGAAGATATACCATTTTATCATCTTCCAGATAAACTACTGTTTGAACCCCGTAGGCACCGTCCTTGTTCTTGATGTCAAGAATACGGTAAAGTTTACCCTCTTCCAGGTCTAGACCGTTTACAACAGCAATTTTAGCAGCCATTTTTAGTTTTTTCAGGCCCTTAATTCGAGAAAAGAAGAAATCGGTGAACTAGCTTTCCTGCAGTGGTTTCTGGTATTTATAGCTATACCTCACCATAACAGATAATATTCTAGAACAACCGAAAAGTAAAAATTCAAGTAGCCCCACTCCAACAAAACGTTCAAGGATTTAGCGTCACTCTAGAAGGGGCTTATAAATAGTGCAGAAATGGTGAGAGCACTTAATTGTTTCTGTTATAAGTTTGCAACAGGTAAGTTTTTGAATTTTATTATGGTGTCGGGGGGTTTTTAAACTGACTTGGTATTTTTATTCAAAGTGTTTGTATCTTTTGGTTTTCTTTTTGCATACGTTTAAAGCGTGATGCTCAAAATTGTTTGCCTATATGTAAAATCTGTATTAAAACGCTCGAAAGTTAAGGTAATCTTTTTTATTTTGAATAAAAATTTTTATAATATTGATCATTCATATTTATGGCATTTATTTCCCTAAAACGATATCAGTATACCTAGGTCATTTTTTAAAATGCGTCTCATATGGACACGCACCCACATAAGCTATTGTTTTTATTACGAATTCACGAACCCTTCTTCGTTATTATGTAGAATACAACTACTTTATATAGGCATTTGCACCAAGTAGTTTGGGTATTAGTTTTTCAAAACAGCCCTAAAAGAAATGAAAATTGTTTTTAATTTTTTTTTCATACCTGTATAATAGTTTGTTTTAACATTTTATCTACAAGTGGGTTTTTATCAGTATAATATCCGACACATTTAATATTATATCGTTTTTTACATCTTTTTTAAATATTATAACTCAATTCTTGTAACTTGAGTATGTACGTCACAATATCTGTGCAATCAAACTAGCAGTTAAATAAGGCATTATTTAATAGGGTCATAGACCAAATAATCCTGCAAATATAATTAATTTTAAAACAGCTGTTCTACGTCACTGTGTCGTAAAAGTTAATTTAACAAGTGATAGCAAGCTAGTAAATTACAATGACCATAACACTCCGTATGCATCGAAAAAGATATAGGGAAAGTAATTTATTTTACAACTTGTATAGGACTTGGAACATAGGCTAATTAAAGAAAACGGGTTTGGTATAGGTTGATTAAAGAAAACGAGGACTCTAATAATAATAATATATTTTTATTGGGTTTATAATAATATACATTTTATTTATTTTTACATAACTAAAATTTTATATTACGAGATATAATCTTATGTAATAAATCTTTAAGCTGCGCCAAAACGCCTACATTAGGGCAAGATATACCAAAAAATGAAAGATCCATTTTACCGATGCGAATTAAGCTCATGGTAAATTCATTATATTCAAAAAACATGTCGTTTTGAATAAAATAAAGGCGGCCGTCGGTGTAACGAAATACACTGTCTATCTTTGCGGGAATCCCGTTAAATAATTCAGACGTTATATGATAATTGTCTGGCCTAAACATGCACTCATTTATGCCCCATACTAGAATATCATTGAAAAATAAATAGGTTTTTCCCTTGTTTGTGTTCACGACAGCTTGAACTCTGGTTTTTACATTTGTGGCAGCGAGACTATCTATTGATTCCGTTTTTATTAACGCGAACGTACCGTATTCTACAAAGTAAATCAGATCACCGACAAACAATACAATGTCTCCATTAGGACGTTCATATATAGCAGTTATTTTCTTAAAATTTTTTGGCAAAAATTTAAAATAATCTGTTAATAGAAACGGGGTATTAGAAATTTGCTTCGTCTCTAAATTCAACATCCAAACAAATGTCTCATAAAAAATAAATAATTTGTTTTTAACGATTAAATAAGCTTTATTTGTTTTCGAGTCCAAGTCACATAGAGTCGGAAACTGTGCCACATCGGGTACCGAGGGCGCGTCAGGGGTCGGGAGTACGCTGGGGATTGTTGTTGCAGCTTTTGTCTGTATAGTTGTGGTTCTTGTCTGTGGGGTGGTTGTAACTTTTATTGGTATAGTTGTGGTTTTTATCTGTGGAGTGGTTGTAACTTTTGTAGGTATTGTCGTGGTTTTTGTCTGTGGGGTTGTATTCGGTGACGTGGGTATTTTTGTTGTGGCCAAAGATTTTTTGCCATAAAGGTACTCGATACCATAAATATCGTCCTGAGTTATTTTCACATTTTCCGCTTTGTAATACGGGTACATGATCGCGCTCTCGTCAGCTGTGTGGGCTAAACCTAGAGTATGTCCAATCTCATGTATTAAAACGCTTAATAAATTTGTCCCACCATTTTTGGAGGAAAGACTCCATGGCTCTTTTGAATGCATGTGAATCTCTACATTGGAACTTCCATCTGGAAAAAATGCGTGCGCTAAAGTAGGTTTATCTAATTTGTAGGGACACCAGGTGAGGTCATTTTTCATTTTATGCCGTTGGTCGGCAAACGAAATTGTAATATTATGGATGTTTTTATCATATTTAAAGCGGAAATTAGAAACATCCTCCCATGCTTGAAAAGCTCTTTCAGCAACTGCTCTATATGGATATACTGAATAATTTGGAGGGTAGATAGACCAGGATAGCTTTAAATCTTTCCATAAGTAGTTAGAGCCTCTTCTCCAATCTGCAATATCTTTGACGCCACAGCGAGGTCTTTGCATTAGAGCAATAGTTTCGTCATTTAAGGTTCCATCTTCAGGGAGACCATAAGTTTCTTGAAATGCCCGTAACCCATCTGATATCGACACTAAGGCATTATCTGTAGCATTTTCTTCCAAGTAACCATAGTCTGTTAAATATTGGCGGGCAGCTGTTTCGTCTGTTGCCTGTACAGCTGTAGAAGTAACAGTGAGAAATAAAATGAGGTAAATTAACACACCCATTCTGCTCGAGGGGTAGATATATACTGAGATCATAAATAAGGGGTAGTGTATTTATTTTTAAAATTCGATTATACCAAGTTTTTCCAGTTCTAGTAATATAGACCATATTTTATCGTCGTTTTTATGATTAAAATTGTCGCTCTCTAACTGTTTAAACATTTCCACTAGCTTGTTAACATCATTATCGTAATCAAGTTCTAAATCATTCAAAGTAGGAGGAATAGTACTGTTCAATTTAAGGTTTTTCTTTATCATGCTCACTCTGCTTTTCTTTAAATAAGTCCTTTTTGGTGGAAAAAGCTTAGAAATAATGTTTGTATACTTCCAGCTTCTGCTAGAATTTATGTGATTTTTACTATTAAACCCCCTTCGGTGTGCGCTTGATAAAAGAAGGATTTCTTTATATTTATCCAGCTCTGTATTGGAATAGCCCATAGGGCGTTCTTTTGTCAATAAATTCAGAAGTCCTACAGTTAAAGTATATTTCTCATTATCAATCACTAGGGTGTTATTTTCAAATTCTACGGGCTTATTCCCAATAAAGCAGCCATTTTCAACCATTTTAAAACCAAAATCTAGACCGTTCGGTAAAGACAAAAGCGCTAATTTAATTTTTCGGTTCGCCATCATATCTCGCAGAACTCTGACATTCGAATGACGTACTCATCAACGGAACGGGTGTTTAAACACTACCTAAAACACAACACTAACATAACAATATCTTAACTGAAACAAAACAGTGTCTTAACGGAAACAAAACAAACATATAACGCTTATATATCAATCACAACGTCAACACTGAAAAAACAAAACAGGTCTTATATACCTATAATATTGTTTCAGATCATCTGAACACAAACAAAAACACTAATATAACACTGATACGTCAATCATAATGATGACGCTGTATACCCATAAACAGGGTGTAGTTCTGAGAAGCCCTAATATATTTTCTAGTAAAACACTGTTTCTTTTAGGTAAAAAATGATACGTATGTAATAATATTAATACGATTGTAAATACGCATAATCTTTATTAAATACATCTAGATACACTTCTATGAATAATGTTCCTAATCGTTTTAAGTTTATCTGGAGCTTTTGAAAAATAAAAGTGAGTTGATTTTGTTTCTAGGAACCGATTGAAAATATTTAACATTTCTATTGAATCCAGGTCTGCACCCAATTTATATTCTTTATATTGGAACTTGCTAACGTCGATAGAAGGCATCATATGTTTCATCACTTTAAGGGTAGGATCATAAGGTTTTTCTTTAAACACGTTCCAAAAATGAATGTTGCTTCCCATTTCATCATACAAGAGTTGTCCACATTTCGGTTCAACATTGATATTATATTTTTTAGCAAGCTCCCAAACTATTAAGGTAGCCGGTAGACAGGATGCGTAATATTTGTTCTGTATAAATACTCTTTCAACATTGTCGAGAATAATGTTTAATGTTTCTACCATGTTTAACACCACGCTGTCGACTATGCAATGAATCCATTATCCTAGCTGCAGCCTTTTAACGGACTCGTTGGGTGCAGCAAAACCTTTAGCGGTAAATAATAATAATAATAATAATAATAATATAATAATATAGTAGTTTGGGAGGGTTGTGACGTGGAGGGAATAAAATTTTTAGAGTCTGTTTTTGGTAAACATTTTTACGGCGATTAAACTTATCGCAGGTTTCACTTTCAGCCAGTAAAATATTAATGTTTTCGGCAAGTAATATATTTTAAAAATAATAACGCGTAAAACTGCTTGTTGTATGTACATCTACTGCATACTAAACCTCGAATATTAATTCTGAACGCACCTTATTTTTTCAAAGGCATGCTACTTTTCTGAACGCACCCCAACCGAGGTTATAAATAGGGGTGCATTATAGGCAGGACGCAGGAGCTCCAGAGCCCATTCTGTCTTTGTACGTTAGAGAGAGCAGACGTATTTTGAGCCATATTTATTTTGTTACAGAGTAAAAAAAAATGCCGTTCCCAAGTTAGTACGTCGAGTTAATTAGGGTCCAGATGGATACCCCTAACTTAACAACGATTACCTGTGGTAAGATATTGCAGGACTGTACTCGTGCAATTCACAATTTAAATAAACTTTTGAAACGCGCTGAGTCTGTGGCTGAAAAGTCTCATATAATAGCGTGTTTAGCCCAAATTAAGGGGTTTCAGTCATTACTAAAGGACCGTAAAGTGGGCGGGGGTAGTGGGACACGTCGTGCAGAAACAGCTTCTTGTAGAGTAAAGTGGGAAGATTTACATTCGGCATTCCAATCGAGAATCAGGACGGGTGTTATTATTAACAAACGTCATACTGATGTACGATCATTTTTAGAGGACTGTTTGGCAATTTTTAAGCGGCGAATTCAAAACGCACTAAAAAAAACTACTGCCCTCAAAGTTAACACCACTCTTTGTGGGGATTTTGAAATTAGTAAAGCAGACGAAATTTTAAAGGATACAAAGTACATTACTACTCCGAATGCCCCTATTTTAGGTAACACAAACTTAAATGAGTGGTTTACCGATCATGTTAAGAACCCTATTTTAGTTGAATTAGACACGTTCCAGGAAAGAAATTCTGGGTGGGCACTACGCAAAATTATGCATTTAATGGTATCTATTAATCATTATAATCCTCTTCGGGTCGGAACTTACATCGAACTTCCAAAACAAATAGCTAAAAGAAGGGCATGCATCAATGTAAAAAACAGTGATGAAATGTGCTTTGCGTGGTCCATCGTTTCCGCATTATATCCCGCGTTCAAGAATTCTGACCGAACATCGTCCTATCCAAACCCTCAGTCAGTTCTAAACTTGGAAGGTATTACGTTCCCCATGACAAGTAATCAAATTTCAAAGTTTGAAAAGCAAAACCTAATATCCGTTAACGTATATCGACGGCAAAAAATTGGAAAAAATTATCTGGTTGTGCCATATTATATACCTGAAAATAAGCATCCTACCCATATAAACTTACTACTTTTACAAGACAGCTACTTTTCCTCAGATGATGATATTGATTTAAGCCCTATAAAATACCATTTTGTTTGGATTAAAGACCTTTCACGCTTACTATCAAGACAATTGAGTCTTGATACACGGCGAAAATTTTTTTGTGATCGCTGCCTTCATTATTTCCACACGCAGATGACGCTAGATAAGCACACGTCCGAATGCTCTAAAAACAAGACCTTAGCAATACCTCGGATGCCTGTAGAAGGCAATAATATTTTGGAATTTAATAATTTTAAACATAAGGAAAAAGCCCCGTTTGTTATATTCGCAGACTCGGAAAGCTTGCTAATACCTGTAGTCGATGATATAGAAAAAAACACTCAAAAGGAACAAGAGCATGTCCCTTATAGCGTCGGTTATTATGTAAAATATAATTATGACGATTCTCTATCATTTTATAAAAGTTACACAGGCCAAGACTGTATGCAGTGGTTCATGCGCGAGCTTCAACAATTTGCTGAAGACGTCGAGACGGTCTTTTTATGTGATTTACCCATGGAACCGCTTACGCCTGCCCAGCAACAAAGTTTTTTGGCCGCTACTCACTGCCATATATGTGAGAAGCCATTTACGGAAGACGATAAGCGTGTTAGAGATCACTCACACTTCACCGGAAAGTATCGAAACGCTGCACATGAGCACTGCAATCTACAGTACCAGGATTCGCACACCATACCTGTCCTATTCCATAACTTGAGTTGCTATGATGGGCACATGATAATACGGGCGCTATCTGAAATAGAGGGAAAGATTGATATATTACCTGTAAATAAAGGAAATTACATCTCATTTACGAAGCATATAATGGATAGTACTGTTCATTTTCGATTTATAGATAGTTTTCGCTTTCTTGCTAGCGGTCTGGATAAGCTTGCATCATACTTATGTGAATATCCTAACCTAAAAGCGGAGTTTGAATACCTGGGGGAAGAACTGAACTTACTTACCCGAAAGGGCGTTTTCCCTTATGATTATATGAACGCTTGGGAAAGATTGAATGAGACTGAACTCCCTCCTAAAGAGGCGTTTTATAACAGCCTAGAAGATGCAGCTATAAGTGACGCGCAATATTTAAATGCGCAGAAAGTTTGGCAAACTTTTAATTGCCGTACCATGCAAGATTACTCTGACTTATATCTTAAAACGGATGTAATGCTTTTAACGGATGTATTTGAAGCATTTAGGGATATATCGCATAGGACATATGGCCTTGATCCTGCATGGTCGTATACCCTACCTGGTTATGCGTGGCAATGTTTATCCCTCTTAATTCATCGAGAAGACATGATAAAACTTGAGCTGCTTACTGATTTAGAGATGCTAACATTCATAGAAAAGGGAGTTCGCGGGGGGCTAAGTCAGTGTTCAAAGAGGTATGCAGAAGCCAACAACAAGTACATGCCAAATTATGATCCGACTAAAGAAGACTCCTATCTCATGTACTTTGATGTCAATAATCAATACGGCTGGGCAATGTCGCAATATCTACCTTATGGCGGCTTTAGGTGGCTTTCAGAAAACGAGATATCTCACTTAAACATTAGCGAAATTTCAGATAAATCTGCCGAAGGGTTTATTTTGGAAGTGGACCTGGAAATACCTGAAAATTTGCATGATAAGTTTTCCGATTTTCCATTATGCCCTGACCATGAAAAACCGCCCGGGGCAAAGAATGAGAAACTTTTGGCTACGCTACACAATAAAACAGAATACGTAATACACTATAGAAACTTAAAGCAAGCTCTAACTTTGGGGGCAAAATTGCGCAAAATACACCGAATATTAGCCTTTAAACAATCTCCATGGCTAAAATCATATATCGACCTCAACACGGGGCTGCGCCAAAATGCCAAGAATGAGTTTGAAAAGAATTTTTTTAAACTTATGAACAATGCCGTATTTGGAAAGACAATGGAGAATATCCGGAACCACTCTGACGTCAAACTTATAACTTAATATCCCGGCCAGAATTTAAAAGCAGCACAATTGTTTCCGAAAATTTAGTAATTGTCGAGCTTGCAAAAATACAAATTTATTTTAATAAGCCGATTTATGTCGGCATGTGTATTCTTGATTTGGCAAAGACTACGATTTATGGCTTTCACTACGAGTACATGGTTCCACGTTTTGACACCTGTAGTGTATTGTATACAGACACTGATAGTCTTATTTACGAAATTAAAAACCACGATGTGTATCAGATAATGAAACGAGACTGTAACGATTATTTTGATACCTCAGATTATGCCCGTGATAACGTTTATACGATTCCACAAGTGAACAAAAAGGTGCTGGGAATGATGAAAGATGAGAACAATGGCCGCATTATGACCCATTTTGTTGGTCTTAGGTCTAAAATGTATGCTATTAAACTGCTTTATACTCCAGACGAGATTGAGCAAGAACGGGTAAAACTAGAGAATTTAAACAAAGAGCTGGCGGAAATTGATAAGGTTTTATCTAACTTGGGCGTTACCAAAAAGATAAAGGGCATTAAAAGGTCTGTTATTAAAAATAAAATCACGTTTGAAGATTACGTCACCTGCCTTGAAACTTGGTTGGAAAAGCCTATTTCACAGCGTCTAATTAGGTCCCAAAAACATGAGCTACATACTATAAAACAAACTAAAATCGGTCTCAGCCCTTATGATGATAAGCGGCAAATATCGAAATCTTCACCCGGCACATTACCATGGGGGCATTGCTCACTTATGCATGTGGATGACTAAGTTGATCAGGGTCTGTTCAACAGGTCAACAGGCCAACAGGGCCTGTTCAACAGGTCAACAGGCCAACAGGGCAGTTCAACAGGGTCTGTTGATCAGGGTCTGTTCAGTTCAACAGGGTCTGTTCAATAGGGTCTGTTCAGTTGTTCATTATTAGTATTATAATTATTCATATTATTATAACATTAGCACTCATATTATTATTAGCATTAAAATTATTTTTATTACTAGAATAATCTACTAACGCACACATATTATATCCTAACCTGTATAACTTTCAAAAGAGCCCATATTGGTTGTACAGTAAAAAGAAGGCCAAAATACTAACGCACACATATTATATCCTAACCTGTATAACTTTCAAAAGAGCCCATATTGGTTGTACAGTAAAAAGAAGGCCAAAATACTAACGCACACATATTATATCCTAACCTGTATAACTTTAAAAAGAGCCCATATTGGTTGTACAGTAAAAAGAAGGCCAAAATATTAACGCACACATATTATATCCTAACCTGTATAACTTTCAAAAGAGCCCATATTGGTTGTACAGTAAAAAGAAGGCCAAAATTCCCCTGTATAACTTAAAAAAGAGCCGTATATTATGTTATATATAGAACAGTTTTCTGATTTCAAATCAGATAACGAAAAAAATTATGCCACAAATGGTTTTGCTTTGAAAATTCGTTTTTCCATAAAAATCGAATGGGGACAATATGGGCCACGTTCACGTCGTGTCCCTGTTTAAACCGAGTGCCCTCTGGTAAGTGTAGTGTTTTTCAGATATTTTTGCTCTTGCCCTCGTTTCATTTTTCAGCACCTAAACTGCCCCTAAAGTGGCTTTAGTAGCTTTGTAGAAAGTGTATATTGTTTTTAGTAGTAAATATGTGCTTTAATACATTGTTCTTAAGGTTGCTTGCGAAACACCGTCTTATGTTTTTATTATGAGGTACACTTGTTGAAAACCCCCCTGATATAAATGTTTCTAGTCCTAGTTTTTTAATTGTATGTAGATATGTCTATTCTTGCACGGTAAATGTTTCTAATCCTTAGTTTTAACTGTAAATATTTTTCGCTAAATTTTGAACTTATAATATATTGTACCTATATACAAGATTGGCGATAAGTGTCTTGTGTCAAATTTTTATTTCGTTCAGGTATTATTTTTGATGCAAGATACTTGTCTTATTTAAATATTTTTGCTAACTAGTGCTGTAATGGTGTATTTGACTTGAAAACTGCATATATTTCTGGCATAAAACGTTGTTAAATGATTACAGATATGTCTTTTTATTTACACCGATTTTTTTATTCCTTTAATGTAATATACCAGGGTGGTAGTAAGTGATATTGTTATGTTGTGAATAAAAAGTTTTAAAATTTTTATTTACGCCGATTTTTTTTATTCCTTTAATGTAATATACCAGGGTGGTAGTAAGTGATAGTGTTATGTTGTGAATAAAAAGTTTTAAAATTGATTGATTTATATTTAATTATACACTCGGGGGAACAGGGTCTGTTGGACAGGGTTCATGATACGTTTAATCTGATTCCACACGGAGCAGTTTATATTACAATACTTTTTTTGTTAAATCTGATGTCTTTGATTTTAATAATCGGCTAAAAGACTTGACGCTTCGACTAATTACTGATTTTTAGTTTATACTATCTATCTATAAGAGACGTTGCAGCCCTTTCGGGGTAAATGATTGTAAAATAATATTGAAAGCTGATGCTTGTGTTGCATAACAGATAGGTGAATGCACAAGATTGTTAATATTTTCCTACGTTTATAATATTTATTTTTATGTGAAACACTGGTTGCCTAACTTCAGGTAGTACTCAGATATCAATTAGTTTGTTTTACTAAGTATATGTGTATGGTTTACCCTAATTTTGTACATTATAAAACACCACCATAACCCCACTTAAGGACCTTTTGTTCCAGCAATCTAATCAGATGTGCCCCCGTGGTTTCACGTTGTCAAACATTGTTTAGCAGTTTTATTCTATATGCTCTCGTAGCGTATTTTGCAAGGCTTTGAGGTTCGGCCCCAGAGGATTATGGTTCAAATCCCACCGAGGACAAAAACTTTTTTATGGTATTATTATATTTTAAAATATTTTAGCTGATTTACAACGTCATACCTACCATCGCGGTAAACAAGATATGAAAAGCAGGTGGCGCTACAGGTCTCAAGATTACAGGTACGTACATCTCTCCCCGTTAGGTGGCACCCCTACAATGATGTTACTATATAATCGGGGTAACACGTGATCTGGGTTCCGTTGGGACAAAAGTTAGGTTAGAATAATGTGTGGGGGGTTAGGTGACAGCAGTGGAGGGTTCCACACAGGTCAATAGGGCCCTATATTACCGACATCGAACAGTTATGACGTCGCTCACTAGGTGGCGATAGTAGCTGGGTTCCACTAAAGTCCCTGTATTGGAAAGTCTGGACACGAGCTATAAAGCCCGTGTGTAAGAAAGAGAACTCTGTGTCCTTTTCTATTTCCTCCTTTTAAGAAATTAATGGCGCCCGGGCGTGCGCGCGGTGTCAGTCTCTCCTGTCATGTTATGTCATGTGTTTTAAAAATGCAAACATGCAGCTATCCCGGTTGCAAAAATTATACCAATCATGGGAGAAAATGTTATATGGCCTCATTTCCCTCGGATGAGAACAGACGTGAGAGATGGGTAATTAATGTTGGCCGAAAGAACTGGACACCATCAAAAAATTCATTCATATGCGAGGTATAATAACTTTTAGCACCATCGCGGATGGGGTGGTTTGTAATAGCAGTTTGAATTAAATTTCAGTTATGATAAGACAATTTATTTATTTTTTAATATTATAATTGATTAATTTATAAGCTTATATTTATTAAAAGAGCATTACAGTAGTACCTGTGTCTTCTATAATTTAATTATTAAATATATTAAAATTAGTAGACGATTCAAGAATTAGTAAATAAATCCACATGCATGTTATGTTTCCAAAAGCACAATATTTGTTTATAATATAGGTACCTACATACCTGTGATCTCCATAGCAAATCTAAAAAATGATATTCCTTCGCCGGTTTTAGAAGGGCGTTCGGGGTAAGCTCCCAATATGCCACCTTTCTGCTTCTTTACTCCCGACATTAAAATCAAAAGAAATCCTTTCTAAATTGTAAAAAACCAAAAAAACAAATCACTTTTCACTTTAAACTGCAGAAAGAAAATATTTGTTGGGTTTTCTAAAAGTAAACAAACGATTTGACAGATTGCGAATGATGTGAACATAGCTGCGAATAAGTCATCTGCGCTTCTCTTATTGGAGCCGCCATTAATTTCTTAGCTCGAGGCCAACCAATCGCGTGAACGACCGCTCGTGTCCAGACTTTCCAATACAGGGACTTTAGGTTCCACTTAGGTTAATAGAGGATGGTGGCTTCCAGGAAAAGTGCCACGCCCTAAAATGGCACCGAAAAATGCAGATTTCAGGGCAATGTTATTTCTTATGGAGTTTTGGGTTGAGAGTCACATTGGTATTCTACTTGCATAAAATTTTTTATGCATTGCGGTTATCAATGGATGGTTTAATATCTATACCTACATTATGTAGCTACTAATAACAACAATCTAATGATTACCTGTGGTCTTTCAATATTCGAAATACTGTTGTCTGAGCAACATCTAAATCTACTGAAATTAGCCGAACGCTTAGCTGAGGATCGAACTCTACATACGCTAAAACGTTGATAATATTTTCCTCAGTTCTGACAGTACGACTCCTTCTGCGGCGTAACGGACGAACACTTCCTGTAGTACGGAAGCGATTTGCTAGGCAAGTGAACATTCTGCTTCCGTACTGGCGCCTTTCAGGATATCTAAGAGCGTATATCCTTGCAGCAACAGTCGCATTTTGAAATCACTCGAAATAAACGGCGATAATATCAACCGCTTCGACAAAGGCATTTTCAAAAAATATAATCTAATGACTAACTAAACAACAACTAACACTATAACTAACTAACAAACTAACTAACTAGCACTATAACAATTTACTAACACAAAATATCAATAACCTAATCAATAATCTAACTGCGAATATGGTTATTAATTATCTTAGCATAAAAAATAATGTCTTTTGACATTAGGAAATTTGTTTTGTTTCCAAAGCTTACTTGATATAGGTAAATTTACAAGCTCATTGGATCTTGGTGTTTTGCTTGTTTCCAAAGTTTACTTGATAAACTCTACACGCTCAATTAATTCTTGTTTTGGTATATCCAAAGCAGAGATATCAGCGTTTGAAAGAAAAAAAGTTTGACCTTCCCCCACCACTTTATTATTGAAAATAGAAAAAAACGATTCCCATCAAAAATTTGCATAATTTTATGAAGAATACAATGCTGATATTTTTAACATATTTTTATTAAGAAAAATCAAAATAAAAAAAAAATGATGAGAGACAGTTCGAGCATCTTGGACGTCATTAAACCGGAGATTTAATTGATTAATTAATGTTTTAAAAAATGGCCTATTTTTCCATATTAATTATTATTATCCCTAATTTCTCTAGTTTAACAAAAGATATCACGTTGCGGTTTTTAGTTCCTTATAGTAACTTTTTCTCCTCTACAAGCTGATGGGGTTAGTTTTTTAATCCGACGTTTCGGATTCGAGCGACCATCATCAACTTTTTTATTTTAAATACGGACCTGGATTTTTTATTCCACTATTTAATAGCCTTTATAAGCTTAAAATAAAATATGATGAAAAAGTCATATCATAACATTTGATTTTTTTGAGAAAATCCTTATTCATTGAGGAATTACGGAAGAACGCCATCTAGTGGCCATCATCAGAATTAATATGGTATAGTTAATAGATCTGCGTGTAGAGGAGACGAGGGGCTTTTTTTCAAGACTAAGTTGAATAAAATCGGTTTATCCAAAGCAGAGATATCAGCGTTTGAAAGAGAAAAAGTTTGACCTTCTCCCCCTTCTTTATTATTGAAGATAGAAAAAAACGATTCCTAACATAAAGTTGCCTAATTTTATGTAGAATACAATGCTTATATTTTTAGCATATTTTTAGCATATTTTTATTAAGAAGAATCAAGAGAAAATCGGCATTTCTATTTTGAAAGTTCTCTTACGCCCACTAGCGGTCATTTTTCGAACTTGAAAATAATTTCCAGCAATTTCTCTTGGCCGCTTTTATCGATATATATTTTTTCCCAAAGTTCTAGTGTTATTACTTTCTGAGATATAGCCGATTACCTCCTTAGGTGGAACACCCGGTACTCATGTCTTTACAAAGTGTAGAAAAGATTCTTGATTTTAGGGGTATCAGTTTTATATAATAATAATAATAATAATAATAATAATAATAATAATAATAATATTAAACGTCTTTTATTGTTAATGCACTCTATAAGTAACAGCATATTTCAGAATAAGGAAAACAGAACACTGACAATAAAGAAGTTTAGCGATTGGCTATTCTTACACCTAACCTCTAAGCGAGTGAAAAGATTTAAGCTATATATAATATATTAACTTCTACAATAAATCTTGTATACATAATAAATCTGTAATTTCAATAATTATTTACAATGAGACATCAATTGAACAAGGTGCTCTTAGTACAAAAAAGTGAAGAGAAAAAATACATCAGAAAGGTAAAGATAAACACCAGAAACAGACAATAGTTGGGCAAAAAATAAAATTAAAAAAAAAACTTATTCATGACTACCATCAAGAACCTTATACAGGTTCACAGACTCCAAGTCCTAACATGTTACAAAATAATAGATAATAAGCTGAGAACCAGTCCCTGGGTTCAGATCAGAGATACTCAAGTATTAAATATAACAGTTGAAACAAGCAGACATCCAGCATCACATATTCTATCTTGAAACAAGCAAACATTCAGCCATCACTAATTTTATCTAGAATATTGATTTAACTGCTACTGTAGTAAGAATTTCATATACATTCTTCTAAATCGTTGTAAAGAGGCTTCATTCATCCTTGAGATGCCCCGACAACTTGTTATAAAGATGTGCCGCTTGATAAATTAAGCCTCTCCAAAACAAAGTAGTCACGTGTCTTGATATACCCAATAATTCTCTATGACGCGTATTCACAGTATGAATATTACTGCGAGTTGCAAGCAATTCGATTGACAAAAACTCCGAAATGAAGTTGCCTTCTATGCGACGTATCAAGCCAAGAGAGCTCTCTAAATTGCACAGATATATGATCATACTTTCCCAATTCGAAAATAAATCGCACACAAGAGTTTTGAACTTTTTGGATCTTCCGTTGTTCGCACGTACTTAAAACTGGTAGTACGGATTCTTTCAAGACTTTACCAATAATTAATCCTGATTATAATTAAAAGTAGGGATTCTTTCAAGACTTTGCCAATAATAATTCCTGTACATATAGTTACAATAAATCAAATTAAAATTGGACAAGACTACTATTGGATAATTTACTACGGTTACCACCGTCGCTAGAACAATATTCAGACCAGGACTCATTTCTTTGGAAGCCAGAGCCTCTCTGCTGATCATCCGCCTTGAAATTGTAGCTTGTTTTGTACCCTCCAAGTATGCATTCACTACTCTCTGCTTTCATTGTTTCGAAACTGGAATACTTCCTGGCATGATTAATCCAGCACAGAAATATTAATTAAACATAAAATAAGCTCCGTGAAATTACTTTACCCTTTACTTTCACTAAAACCTTTCTTTTGTAGGAAAATATTAAAATGTTGCTTCACTTTTGACGTACTACAATTCTGTATTTGAAAGCTAACGTCAATATCAGTTCATTTGTTTAGATTGTTGGAGAAAGCTGTTGCCACCGATAACAGTAGCCTACTTTGATATTCTAAAATACAAAGTATCAAACAGTACAAAACTCCACCGAACATTCCCCCTGTAAAATCGAGAATGCCCGAGATTGTTTTTCCGGCAGCGCCATGTTAGACGAATCTTGAGTCATAACACCAAAAAGCTTCTGGTCCTGACGAAGTCTAGCCCATACCCAAAAATGGCAAGAAGACCTTGCCAAACAACTCTCGTCCAGTTGCATTGCTTTCTGTTATATCAAAAGTCATGGAGAATTCTATCAGTGAAAAATTATTAAATTACCTGTAAGGCTTTAACATTATTAGTGACCGCCAGTATGAATTTCGTAAGTCTAGATCAGCTGGAGACCCTCTCGCTTATGTTACTTACGTTTGTAACTGTTACATCATGAGGAGTTCTGTGCAGTAGCACTAGTGGACATTTCCAAGACCTTTGACAGAATATGGCTTGAGGGGCTCCTAAATAAAGTGAAAGCATACGAAATGCGGGTTCAATTTTGTTCATGGCTGTCAAGCTTTGCTAAAGACCATTCTCTGCGAGTGCCGATAGACGTATTTTTCAGACACATTTAACATCAACGCCGGAGTCCCTCAAGGTTCTATATTTCGCCCACCCTCATTTTACTATACATTAACTATCTTTTGGGATAAACAAAAAAATCCTATATATAGCTTCGCTGATGACAGCACACTTGTTTTATCTTTTACTTCAGATGCCCGAACATCGACTGCCAGTGCACATCCATATAGGCAGCAAGAGGTCTCGCATCTCAACCAAAACCTGGAAGAAATTGTGCCCTGGGGTGACAGTAACCAAGTGGAATGTAACACTAAAAAACCCAGGCGGCTGCTTTTTCTGAAAAAGTTAATGTTGATGAACCGGATATAGTGATGGCTGGAAACCCGCTTCCCTTGGCTTCATCAATTAATTTATTGGGCGTCAATTTAGATAGTCATATGTCTTGACATAGTCACGTTGCGGCTATTGCTAAGGCAGCCTTGCAGAAGCTTGGAATACTTTTTCGAACTTAGAACCTCTATGCACCCTAACAACTTTTTATGCTCTAGTCTATATTGTACAAATTCGACCATCGCTGGAGTACTGTTCGCATATTTGGGGATCTGCTCCTAAACATACCCTGAGATTGCCAGATTCTATTTAAAGAAGAGCCATCCGCTTGACCAGTGACCATGATAAGGAACCTGGAAAGTCCTGAACATCGAAGGCAGGTTGACAACTTGAGAATATCTTACAAATATCTTCTTGACAAGTGCTCAACTGAGGTTGCCCGCTTGATTCCGCCCAGAGCGGTGCATGGTAGAAATACACGACGAGCCACTGCAGTCAACCCGCACGTGGTTCAGCTTAGAGTCCGTCCAGCGACACTGTTTAAAAATTCTTTCATCTGGAGAACGTCATCACTCTGGAACGACCTCCCGGATGCCGTGTTCCCCAACGAGTATAATCTCCAAAGATTCAAGACCAACGAGAATCATTTCCTGCGCACACGAACCGCTCGCAGGGCGCTATAAAGGATTAATCCTGCAGTGCTGTGACTTATCATAAAAAAAAATGCATTTAATATTATAAAATCGGGATTTTTCATTTTTGGAAAGTGTTGCTTTACTTTTGTCCGATCGTGTATATCTTTTTTTTCTTAAGTAGGAATGAAATTTTAAAAATTTTAAACTTTTTTGAACTTAGCCTCCAGAGCGGTTGGGTTAAGAGTTGCAATATGGGCATGTTTCAAAAAAAAAATTCGCCTATTTTATTTCTGTGCAAAAGAGTTCACGAGCTGCCACTAATGGTAAATAATATATTAAATCTTAAATGGTGTATTAAAATATAACCCTATCTTTTATTATAGTTATATAATAAATATTAAAATAAATATTCTAAACAATCTTGGGTGTGGCCAGCGGCGTATCCAGACTGAGGTTCTGGGGGGGGAAGCAAATAATCAATCATTGGTGAACCACTTGAAACATTTTTTTTTCGGTTAAATCGGTTGTCTGAATAATGAGCGATAAATACGTTACGTTACATATTTATATATTTTTTAAAGAACAAAATAATAAACAAAAAAAAACATACAATATATTCATCGAGATATTTATGTAACTATGTAACAAAAAGCACAAGGTTAAATTAAAATCAGAAGGTATTTAAAAATCAACTAAGTGGAAAACATTTTTAAAAAATACTCTTAAATAAGTAAAAACAGAGAATAGAAATGTTAATATATCAATAAAATTATAAACAATATGATTTCTACGTCGCAACAAGCATAAGAAAATAGATTGTAAAATGTGAAATAAAAAATAACTTGAGGTAGTAACGTGTAACTGATTTAAAATTTAAATAATATTGTCAATTTTTCTTGCTTTTTTTCTGCATTTCTGACAGAACTTCCTCTGATTTGATTGGGATAGTTGGATATATGTATAAAAGCGTTAACTCATTAAGTCGGTTCTCACCTATTGTATTGCGTAGGTAAGATTTTAAGAATTTCAAAGTTGAAAATCGCCTTTCTGGCGTTGCCGTACTAACAGGTAATGTGCAAAATATCCGTAGTAAAATATGAATATTTGGATAGACGAGCTCGTCACACATTTTCAAGGCACTTAACGCTGATTTAGGAAAGTCTTCTGGAGCATAATTTTCAAACTGTCGGAACCAAAGTTTAAACTCTGCAGATGCTATTGATGAACTAGCATTACCTATATCAATTTAAAAATTTATTTTTTGTTGGTTTGTTATTGATTTTTTTTTGTTATTTGGTAAAGAATGTATTGTTCTGGGGGGGAGGGGCAATTATCCCCTTTGCTCCCTTCCCTGGATACGCCACTGGGTGTGGCTATCTACACCATAAATTGCTACAATGCAAGACATTAACTAATTAATTGTAATTAACGTAAAATCGTAAATATTTTTTGTTCATCATTTATCCTGTGTAAAGAAGGTGCCGAGGCTGTACCTATACACTTAGTTAATATAAGGTTGTATTATCTCTACATATATTAAGTGATGACGTCGCCATACACAATATCAATACCGCCGCCACTGTTAAAGAAATAATGAATTTATAATACCAAAAATTATAATGTTAACTGATAAATATAAGTGAATCAGTTAAGGTACAGGTGATGTTCGTCGGCGTGGAACATATTAATTTTGATTTTCGATAATAATTAATAAATATAATAAGTAATTATTCTTCTGCCCCAGTTCTCGCTGATTGACCATCTGCTTTTGTTGCATGGGTGTGGAATTTCTTGACCTACCATAAGGTTTAAAGGTGCAAAGAATATCGACAAATAGGATCTTTTTTTAATTTTTTTTATTTATAGCGACATGAATTTTATGAAAGATCTTTTGATTTTACTAAAAATAAATCATTATCCTTTTTTAGTTGAAAAATGCGAATATATCTTATAATATATTTTTTCTACTACTAACATAAGAAACCCCTATTATTTACTTTATTTGTCTAATGAGAAGTAGTTCATTATTAACCTAGGTAAATAATGATGATTCATTATTTACCTAGGTTAATAATGAAGATTTTTTATCTTTTTAAAGAAATTGACTGAAACTTTATTGATTTAACGAAGTGAACATGAAAAATAAACTCTAGAAAATGTCATAAGAATGAAAATTATCAAAAACTATGAAAATTATTTAAAATAATAGTTGATTGTACAATTATTATTACAACTCATGTGTACTGCTGCATTTCCACTATTAATACAACTACCATTATTTATTATGGGTATATTTACTTCAGTATTATGAATATTTTCGATAATTTGTGAACGTTCATTAACACTTGGTACTAAGTCATCATTCTGTAAGTTTTCTGACAGACCATCTTGACGTGCGAAAGAAGTGGATACTTAAGTTTCATTGGATAAGATGGGTTTTTGTACTAGTTTGGATATTCTCTTCTTGTCCGCTATCGATTCCTCAATATATCCTTCAGCCACTGTCGCCGACTTCCATCCACCGTACCTTTTTAGGCTTAGTAGCTCTCCTCCGTTTTCTGCTAGAAGTGTTGCCGAGCTGCGCCGTAGAGAATAACCACTGGCCAGTGTAACACTCAGGATGCTGTAATTTCAGAAATTGAGCCATAACATACGGTACTCCACTAATAGTATTGTGCCCAATATTTTGTCTATGATGTTTACCCTTACCGGTATAAAATAAATAGTTTTCTAATGTCAGTCGGCCGGTTAGCCAAGTATATTTTTACGACGTTAATCCATTGCGGCTCGACAATGACGAATCTCCTGGATGATCCATTTTTTGAGTTAGGAATACTTATTACAATAATCCCATCTCGGATATCCACATCATCAAGAACCATATTGCAAAGTTCGTCTGTTCTGCAAGCACCGGCTAAGCCAATTATCACACTAGCATAGAATTTAGAGCAACACAAAAAATGAGTATAATAAAATTCATACCTTTTTTGATAAAAATTCATCATCAAGGGCTTCATTTAAAAATGTATTAATTTCTTCTTTCGAGAATACACGCGATTTTTTAGGTTTATAGGCGACATTTTTCTTTTTAAAAAATGCTACTACTTTAAAATACTTCGAAATATCGATATTTTCTTTCAGTGAAAGAGTTGATTTCAACATAGAGTAGCTTGCCCACAACGTCGATACCTTATTGTGTCCCGATTTTTCCTTAAAATAGGCCAGCATGACATTTTCAGTAAATTTAACGACTTTTTTTTCTTTACACCATTTCTTTAATTGAGTGTATGCATTCACATAAAATCGCTTTGATTTTTCAGGCAACAAATCATGGCTCGCGCTAGCCGCTGCCTTTCGGAGCTCAAGCGGGGTACAATTTTCCATTTCTAAATCACGGTCGCTTTGGTCGCTAAGATTCTCAGCCATATTTTAATATTTTATTATAAAACTTTTACTTAAAACCTTCAAAAGATGGCCATATATATTTTAGAATAATGACGTTTTTCCACTACTAACCTATAACATCGCCATTATTGACCGATTATTAACGTTAGAAATCGTTTTTCTCTACCTCATAAGTTATTATTGACCATGGTCAATAATAAGGCATTGAAATCCATTATTGACCGATCTTCAAGAATCTATTTGAAGGCAGGTAACTTGATTTTTTGATTGTACAACTTAAATTCATAAACATGAATGTGGTTAGGCAACCAGATAATTATCAATACATATTAGATTACTTGATATTGTAAAATATCGATACAATCAACATTTTTTCTGCTTCCATCCTTAATTCTGGAGGTGTACACATAATAATATTACTAACATTTTCTTCGTTAATTTTTAAAAAAACGGAAAACTCGTGAAATCTGATGACATAAATGAACAAAAATTGACATTAACAAAGCCACCTGACAAAACAACAAAATATTTTGCCAATTCCAAAGCGCAGGTAACTTGATTAAAAAATATACTTATACCTACCTATCATTTTTTATAATTAATATTACTATAAAGATAAATGTCTTATAAAAGTTTGTAGTAGTGGAAAAAATATTATATTAACCACGGTTTAAACAGCTTATAGCCCTCGCGTCTTAAATCCCTCGTCGCTCCGCTCCTCGTGATTTAAACTTGCCGCTCGGGCAATAATGATGGCTGTCTAAACCTTAGTTAATAATATACTATTATTGAAACCCATCAGTTTCAATTGTTTTATTCGTTGCCTTAACAACTGAGCCCAGGCTACTTGATATATATATATGGTATATAATATACTATTTTTGGTCCCCAGGTAATGTAATGTTTATACAGTAAAATCTCTCAATAGCGACCACCCTCGGGGAATCAAATGTTGGTCGGTTAATAGAGAAAAATTGAAACAACTCGTCTGCATTTTACAGTGTTTGTTTATTAATAAGTATCTACATATATGTTAATAATTTTAAGTATTTGTGTTTAAATTTATCAGCACTAAAATTATATGAGGTGCACGTGCATACTAACATATATTATATTATACAATATACTGTATGTTTGCTTTGAAATTCTTATTTTTTTAAATAATCAGAAATTAATTTAACATGGTCAATAGCCTTTGTTTCCAAGCAGTTACTTCTTCGATATTGATAGCGGCTGATTCGCCACCTATTTCCCTGAAGGTAATATCGTGCCGACGACACCCATTTGATGCCTTGTAGTTATCTAGTCCTCATTGAGCAGATTCGAGGACTTTTGCTTGAACTATGGGCCCGGATATTGGTAAGTGCTTGTTTCGCGCCTTACAAAACCAGTTAAAAACAACTTGCTTGAAACTGTCAGAGACAGATGGTTGGAACAGATTTATAGTTAACCATTTATTAGGGTATATTAGTTTTACAAATGTAACAGTAATTACTAAAATAATGAACAATAAACTAAAACATACTGAAGACCAGAAACTTATAAACACAATAATAGAAACTAGAAAGTACGTTTAAAATGCGAACTAAAATCAAATATACAGGGTGGCGCATCGAAAATGAAACAGAGTCATTTACTAGCAGCTCAGTTCTTTTTTAGAAAAACGCTCAGAACCGTCGGTTTTTTTTTCGAGGTGGACACAAAATTGGCAAAAAATCACGTTAACACGTACAGCCCCCTGGGCGGGGGTGGCACCACCTCTAAAATCTTAAATAGAAAGGGGGGTCGAGTGATAGGGGAGGAGGGGGCATAGTGGGGTCCCGGGGCATAGTGGGATACCCCCGGTACGTCACGAATAAACGACTGCATCCAAATTCAAATCGCGCTGGGTGAATAGTCTTTAGTCGCCGTTCGCCATCGACTGTTGCAATACGATGCCGCGAGCTGGAATTTTCCGTTCTTAGTGATTTAATATAAAATTGTATTTTCGTTAAAAGTTTCGTCTACATTCAGTGTGTAATCATTTTGGGATATAGTGCTGCTGTCGAGGTGGAATAGCACTGTTCAATTCGGCAAACTCTATCGGATTTCACACCTCAACTCCAGAGTTGCTGATAAACAAAGGTAAATTGGTAATGTTTGTGTTTGGTTGTTTAAGACGATTGGGGCAAAGCGGGGTACATTTACGGGGCATAGTAGGGTATGACCGATGAGGTACCCCACTTTGCCCCTATTATTTTTTAAAACTACTAATCATGTTATTATATCGATGTAGGTATATATATTTGATATATTTGTTACAGCCAAAATGGTCCGGACGTATAAAAAGACCACAAACCAACATTCTTGGTGTTCGAAATCTATGGAAAAAGCAGTACAGAGTGTTGTATCGGGAGAAATGGGATATAAAAAGGCGTCAAAGGCTTATGGCGTTCCACAAACAACCCTTGAACGATATGCCAATCAGCATCGAAGTAATCCTGATAATACCATATTTAAAAAGAAGCTGGGCCATTATACAACTGTATTTTCCCAACAACAAGAGAACGAACTGGTACTACATATAAAGACAATGGAAGCGAGGTTTCATGGTCTGACTTCTCTTGAATTGAGAAGACTCGCGTATGAGATCGCAGAAAAAAATCAATTAGCTCATAAATTTAATACAAATAAGAGTCTAGCAGGAGTAGACTGGCTGAAGGGTTTTTTAAAGAGGCACACAGATATTAGCTACAGGAAACCAGAATCTACTTCCGCAGCTAGAGCTATGGGTTTCAACAGAGTGGCTGTTGGAAAATTTTTTGAGCTTTTGGAGGAGGTTTATGACAAACATAAACTAACCCCACATCGTATATTTAATACAGATGAAACAGGTATTTCCACCGTTCCGAAAAGCCACTCCAGGATTCTTGCTTCTACCGGGAAACGGCAGGTAGGAACTTTAACATCTGCCGAAAGAGGAAAACTAATGACCACCATAATTTGCTTCAGTGCAGTCGGCAACTATATGCCACCAATGTTCATTTTTCCAAGGAAAAGAATGAAGCCGGAACTGCTTGATGGAGCACCAGCTGGATCATGGGGAGAATGCCACGAATCAGGCTGGATTCAAAGCCACCTGTTCGTTCTTTGGGTCAAGAGATTTATAGAATGGTCACATGCCAGCAAAGACGATCCAGTGCTTTTATTGCTTGATGGACATGCAACTCATGTAAAATCAATCGAGGTTATTGATATGGCCCGCGAAAATGGAGTGATCTTGTTGTGCTTCCCACCTCACTGCACCCATCGCCTCCAGCCACTAGACGTTGGGTTTATGAAGCCACTTAGTACCTATTACAGCAATGAGGTCAAAAATTGGCTACGAAACCACCCTGGTAGGGTGGTAGGTCAATATCAGACTGCTGGAATATTTGGAAAAGCTTTTGTTGCTGCAGCTACCATGACAACTGCTATCAATTCCTTCAGAGCAACAGGTATATGGCCTCTAAATAAAAACATATTCACCGATGCGGATTTTGCTCCAGCTACAACTACGGACAACCCGGACAATCCAGAAGTTGCTCCTGATTTGCAACATACAAATAACTCACAAAGTTCCTCACGAGCATTATCACCTCTCAATCCTCTGGTACACGAAGAGTTTATTACCACATTACCTGGGTACCAAACACCCCCACCGACAGAAACCTCAGCCAATCAATCCAAACCAGAACAGACGAGAAATTCTCCTGGACTTCTTGGGCCAAGTACTTCGCAACCTGGATGTTCTTGGATGACGAATAGACCCATTACATCAGCATTCGTTACGACGCCAGAACAAATAATGCCATTGCCGAAGGAAAATAGAACAAAGCAAAGAGCTACCAAGAGAAGGGGAAAGACAGCAATTATAACTGAGTCGCCCTACAAAAATGAACTTATTGCTTTAAAAGAGGCTAAGGAAAAAAAAGAAGCGAAACAACGTAGAAGAAAGGTTACCAAAAATGTCGCATCAGATCTTGTTTCTGCAGAAGAGGACCAAGTAACTAAAAAAACAAAAGAACGCAAAAGAAAAATCACCAAAGCTGTTAAAGAGTCTAAAGGAAAACAGAAGAAAAAAGGAAAGTCTAGTAAAGAAAATACCACTTCAAATACGTCCTCGAGTAATGAAGATGAAGATGATGAAGATGCTAAATGCATTTACTGTGGCTATCTATGGTCTCAGTCATCAGAGGGATGGATCAAATGCATTAAGTGCAATCGATGGGCACACTGCTCCTGCGCAGGGGAAGATGATGAGGATGACGAAGCGATTCATATATGTGCTATGTGTGTTGAGGATTAGTTATTATATTTTGTTTATCATTTTAATTTGTCATAACTGGTAATTTAAAATAATAAACCTATTAGATATAAGTCCATTATTTTGTTTTGTCATTAAGACCCCACATTGCCCCGATTGCTTTCCCACTTTGCCCCACATACCGGGGCAAAGTGGGGCAAATGACACTTTTGATAATATTGCACATAGGGCCAGAATTTACAATATTAAAGTGAAAGTTTACATGCAAATCATACATCAGATACCAAATACTAAATTTAAATTTAGTTAGGACGGGTAGATCTTTCATACCCGAATTTAAGAGCCATCTAACCCTAAAGACCCCACTATGCCCCCCCTCCCCTACCTTATTTTAAAGGTCCTGCAATTTCCTTTATAATGATGTAAAATTCATGTACTTCAGTTTAGTAGTTTTGGAGATTTATTGATTTAAAGCTTAAATAAAACTCTAATACATCATCATTAATAATTACATTTGGCAGCAAAGTAGTGTAAAAATGAAAAATGAACTGACCCGACAGCCAAGTAAATGTTGGAAATGACCACCATGACTCTCCATGCAGTAATAAAGATTTTGCTCAAAACGTTGCCGCACATTTTGCAATATTTGAGGAGTAATTTGAAGGCATTCATTCACAATTCTTTGTCGCAAATCTTCTAACGATGTTGGCTGAATAGCATAGATCTTGCTTTTTAAGTGACCCCACAGAAAGAAATCCAGGGGTGATAAATCTAGCGATCTTGGGGGCCATTCAATGGCACCTCTTCTACCAATCCATCGACCTGGAAACGTCTGATCTAAATATTGTCGTAAACGTAATGCGTAATGTGGTGGAGCACCATCCTATTGGGACATCAACCTATTCGCAATGTACCGCCGATCATTCTGATTTTTAATTCGGTCAAATTTCCAGGTAAGAAAAAAGGACCAACTAAATGATCGCCAAAAATACCAGCCCAAACATTTAATTTTTGGGGCTGCTGTGTGTGTACCTCACGATAAATTCTGGGATTAGAATCGGACCAATATCGGCAGTTATGACGATTTACTACGCCATTTAAGAAAAAGGAACATTGGTTGGAAAAGCAAGTGTTGAATAGAAAATGTTCATCGTTTATAATTCGTTCACTCATATCTTCACAAAATTGTAATCGCCGATCAAAATCGTCTTCATTAAGTTCTTGTACAAGGTAAATTTTATACGGATGAAAACTATGGGCCTTTAGAATCCGTTGGATACTACGTCGACTAACACCACCCACAGTATCCAATTTGCGGGTACTTAACGTAGGATCTACATAAACTTGCCCTAAACCCCCCACTTCCATTGCTTCGTTCCTTATGGGATTTTCAATGTTGCGTTTTTTATTGGCGACTGATCCATTTTCCCGAAATTTATCTACATGTTCTAAAACTTATTTTCGATGCACGTTACTGTTCTCATGTCGCTCATTAAATATTTGTGCTGTTCTATTAGCGCACTGATTATTTCCGAAAAATATTTCGATAATTTCAACCCTTTCTGCCGTGGAATATACCATGGTTAATTTATGTATAAAGCGTTAAAAGGTATTTTAACAACAAAGTTTGGTCGAATTAATCGCAAACTATGTACTAAATTCCTATTTAAAATAAGTACGAGACATTCTCTTCTTATCTTTCTTCAAGAAACAACTTTTTTTGCCACAAAAAACGCTCCAATCGCTATTTTCAACACCAAAATGATAAACAAACCATGGGCGTAGTAAAGAAAAGCATTTACTTATCAACCCAGTTATGCCTGACTTAAGAAGTAAATGTAAAACTTTGTGTTTTAAGCAAAAATATTTTATTTTATACCTTATGGAATACAAAATTTTTTGTAAAATTTTTATACCTATGTTTGTATTGAAAATACTAACCGTCCTACATGTAGAACGTTAGTCTCAAGGGAACTACTTAGTATGATACAAAACAAAACATTTAACATGTAGACCGACATTACATTTTTGGCATCTGGTGGTAGTCTTGGTATGACATAATCTGCATCGAGTCTGACTAACTTGGGGAATGACCAAGTGGTCCATCCTGTCGTATCTGCTGTCGAAATTTTCTCTGGGACTAGGTCGTCCTGTAGATGTATTTCTAAATTTCTTTTGATCTCTTGCTAAAATTGCTAGGGCAACTCTTCTTCTAAAGCCCAAAAGGTCCAAATCTTTGTTTTGTACCCTATGCACCTGCTATGCATTGTGTAGTGTCATATCAATGCAATGACTGAATAGGGAGAAATACCATTTTTTACCTCGAATTGAGGTGCGGTATAGGCTGATGTTTTGGTCCGCTCTATCCACTCCTCCCATATTTTGGTTATAGCGGTAAATCAGATGCGGTTGTTCAACTGATATTATTCTCTTTTCTTTTTGAGAGTACCGTTTTACATTATGTAAAGGTTTTATTCCCAAAAAGTTCGAGCACAAGCTGACAACACTGTTGTCGTTCCAAGATACAACAGAAAACTTGTGGTTTTTATCGATTTTGCTGTCATAAAAACCTCTTTTTTGTTTTTTCATATCGTTAGGATTCATAATAGAATTCTTTGGTAAACGGTTGCTTCTTATGGTGCCTACAGCTTTTACGTTTTTTTCTGTTAGCAGCTGGAGTAACGTAAGACTAGAGAAAAAATTATCAAAATAAAACGCAAAATCTTCACTCTCCCATTTGGCTCGCAATGCATCGGCATAATGTAAAACAACCCCAGCTCCAACTCCGTACTCTTTGTATTTTTCTGATACGTGTGTTGCGGCACCCTGATATGGTTGGAACCAATTTACATAGCCAAAATGGCTACACCCAACCCACAACTTGAATCCGTATCTAATGGGTTTGCCCCGGATAAACTGTTTACAACCATGGCGACCGTAATAGGGAACCATAGCCTCGTCAATGCTATGACTTTTGACAAGAGGCGCTAGTCGTAAAAATCTCTCGTTTAGTAAATCGAATAAAGGTCGAAGTTTAGCAAATCGATCATTTTTATCTAAGGTATCATTATTACAAAAATGAACGTTTGTCATTATATAATCAAATCGGTCCCTTGAAAGAGCATTTGAAATTATCTCCTTATGAACGTCAATATCTCGTTCCCAGAACATTCTTTTTCTGGGATACGGGACGTATCCAGAATATAATAATATTCCAATGAACTGCAAAACTTCATCTGATGTTACAGGCTTTTGAGATCTGTTTTTTTGTTGTGCGTACCGATCGGTTTCTTGGCCAATAAGAGAAAGAATTTCAGAATCTATATATTGTAGAAAAATTTCCAGTGGTATCATATCATTTTCGTATTCACTTTCAGCAGTTACATGGTTCCAGGTATCCTTTTCGGGAGATAAGTCACCAGTTGACCACTTAAAATCTTGTTTTAATTTGGAGGTAGGCGTAGACTTTGCAGATGCTTTTTCGTGATCCAAACGCATGCGTTTTCTCAATTCGGATAAGGGTAATTCATCTTCCTCTTCACTAAAATCAAAATCTTTGGCATGAGGGATGAGTCTTTTCGTACCAATTTCGGCTTGCGCCTTGAGCACTGAAGGGGGAAGGTTGTCAAAACTAGGATTGTCCTCAGTTCCGGAATCTTCATCTGTGTCTTCATTATCATTTGGAGGAATTACTGTAACCATTGTATTATCGGGATACCTATTGTCTTCAATCATCGCCAAAGCTTCATGGACAGTAAATCCTCTAAAAGAAAGCAAAAAAACATTTAATTTATCTATGAAATTTATCTTATACTGGTGTAGTCCTGGTTCGGGTCTAAAGGCCGGCGTCGGTTGGAATTGCTTCCTGTTTCGCTAGCACGAGTGGCGAGCTTCTTCAGACCTCTGACCTCTGAAGAAGCTCGCCACTCGTGCTAGCGAAACGTTAGGAAGCAATTCCAACCGACGACGGCCTTTAGACCCGAATCAGGACTAAACCAGTTCATCAACTGGCCGCGAAAGCCTTAACCAATTTGTTATATTATACTGTTTGTATAATGTTGTATATTTTGAGAAGTGCAATGTTCGAAAGTCGTATATATCCCTAACGTCCTACATATAGGACGCATATGCAAAAAGGTTGATTACTTGGTAGTTATAGATTATTTCTACTAAGTTATAACTTGTATTGCCAAAGTAAATCTTTAAGTGTACATGCAAAGTATTAATAATTAAAAATTCTCGGAATAAAAAGTTTAAAAACTTACCTTTCAAAACGTATACCGTAATCGTCCATTTTAACTAAGATTAATTTGGTAGTATTGCACAAAAAACAGTATTTTATTATTAAAAACTCACTAAATATAAGCTCTTTCGATGTGATTGCAACACGCTTTCAAATTTAACATAACCTAAAATGTCAGTTAGTTGTCAAAAATCGGGGTTAAATTAGCCGTACTAAATAAAGGACGTCAGGCGTATTTGGGTTGTAAATGCTTTTGCTCAAATTTCTTCTGAAAGTAGTACAAACTAATCTGATGTAGGTACCTATTAAAGTCTACTTTAAGCTTTAAATCAATAAATCTCCAAAACTACTGAACTAAAGTATATGAATTTTACATCATTATAAATGGAATTGAAAGACCTTTAAAATAAGGTATCACTCGACCCCCATTTCAATTTATGATTTTAGGGGTGGTGCCACCCCCGCCCACGTGTTAACGTGATTTTTCACTAATTTTGTGTCCCCCTCGACAACAAAATCGACGGGTCTGAGCGTTTTTCCAAAAAAGGACTAAGCTGCCAGTAATTGTCTCTGTTTCGTTTTCGATGCGTCACCCTGTATAATATATTTATGAAGGTGACAAATTATTTTGCAGGTCAGAAAAACATTGATAAGTCAGGTATTTTCTTAAATTTACGGGAGGACGTAGAACACCAATTAATTCTTTAAAAAAAGAACTCGTAAACGGTTATAGCAGCAAAAAAAGTGTTAGTTCTAGCAGAGAAGGGCATAAAGTTTTTACAAAAAAATGAATTCTGGATATTATGCAATGACGTAACACTTTGTTGAGATAAGCGTACCCTTGGTAGGTCGACAGATGCTTAGTATAGTGTAATTGATACCTTTTAAAGTCCTAAGTATGCATTCTAAATTTAAACCACTTTTTTTTATGCGTTTCGTAAATTTTTGAAAAAAATGGAAATTTTTTGTAAATTTTAACACAGCTTTTTATATAAAATTGGCTCAAAACCATGCTTTTAAATTTTTTGTAATTACTTAAGAAACACCCTGTATAACTAATCATCTTTCTTCGCTAGACATTATCTTCTTTAACAGATTTCCAATTGTTTTTTGTATAATTGAAATTAATATGGAATGCCCAGCCCAGGCATGGATTTTTAGGCTTCGTAGCGCAAAAACTAGTCACCCTGGTTAATCTCAAAAAGAATTTTTATTAAGTGGTCCAAGCTCGAGCTTGTAGCTCATCAAGCCATAAGATGCGGTTTTTAATTATTTCGTAATGGTGGAGTTTTTAAACTCATTCTTTGTCACGTTATTTTTCTTAACCTTAGTTTTTAATTTCAAAGACAAGTTTCATTTTATATATCACATAAAATATTTTGTCGATGAATTGACCATAACAGCAATAAAACAAATTTCAACTATTTATTCTAAAGCAAGCGCAAAATAATTATAAGTAACCACAGCAAATTTTATGGTAAAAAAACTAAAAATAAATTTTGTTTCGGAGTGACAGTATCCAAATAGAATGTATCTAATGCTTAAAAATAGGCGGCAGTTATTTCCGAACCAAGAACCTCTATACACATCAACTGCTTCTGGCAGACTCTAATTTAAAGATATCCATCTTTAGAATACTGATCACACGTTTGGGGCCCTACCCCTAGACATACTTAAAGACTACTGGCTCACATCCAAAAAAGAGTCATTCGCTTGATCAGCTTTCAGTATCTGATAAACAACCTTGAAAGCTTATAACATCAAAAGTCACTTGAGCCTCTTTTTTTAGATATTTCATGGCAAATGTTCCGTTTAGATATCATGTCGACGGTGAAAGTACAATATGTCGTCAGTCCGATGCTCAAATTCAGCATAATATCACGCGGCATATGTGTGACAAATTTGATTGATTTTTCTGTAACAAAAATATACCAATCAGAGCAGAATCCAATATGGAGTAGCTCTCAAGCTGTACAAATTTGTTATAACTCGTCAATTCATCCAGTGCAGCACCGGGGTTGTGTCGCTCTCCTACAACTATGGTAAGTACACTGAATAATATACATGACAATTCGTTTACATTACACATGAATAAGTTCCTTTAAGTACAAGGCTAATGTTTAGTATTTAATTAAATTGAATAAACCTGACTTTGCTTTGCAAAGAAAGGATTTAGTTCTTTAGAAGAGTTAAGCATTGTTGCCCATATGCCAACTTTATGAAATGCTCGAGACTTGACGTATTTCTCCGTTACTTTCAATCTTTGAGTTATGATCTATTCGGGCTGATAATTATATAACTGTTGTTTCTTGTTTCCATAGAATTTTGAAGCTATTGTGGGCATCAGTAGAGGTAAACGTATAGCAGCCATGTGTAAAAGCAATGGAATTCCACCAAAGACACCAGTAATTCAGTTCAGGTATTACGACGAAACTCGGCCAAAGAAACTTCAGGTCACCAGCAACCACGATGAAACCTATCAGCCAAAGAGACTTGTAGTTTAATCCATTAACATCAACTTTGAATACTCCAACAATTCACTGGAAAAAGAGCTTTTCGACATAATGAATCTGCTGTCCATATTGAAGGGTGTGAAAATTTCGATTTTCAAGATGTCGATGATGATTATTTGAAGAAACCAACCGACATCATCAGAGGGATAACTGGTGAGGCTATAACCCACTCTGATGCAAATGTAAGAAAAACAAATATTCCCCCAGTTTGCCAAATGAAGACACATCTGGTGTGCCTATTGTTAATTCAGATTTGGAAGAACTTTTTAAAGAATTAGGCGAGGATCCCAAAGATCACGAACAGCGCCAAGAAGACTTAACCTACCAGAAATAGAGGAACAATAGTTTTGAAATAAGAGGGAACAACAGTCGTTTTTTTGTATTAAGTGTATAATCTTGAAATTTATTTAAATTAGCAGAGCGCTTTCGGCCTTAGGCCATCTTCAGTGCTTCCTAAAAGCGAGGAAAATCCAATTTGTAAAATTTATTTAAAATGTCGTTGTTCGAAAGTTGATGTAAATTTATGTGAAATCAGTTGAGTTATTTAACTATTTTTATTTGTTGAAAATTTCTTCTGAGAAATAACATGAAATGTATTTTTGGGTTTTTACTCACTTTGTTAGGGAACAGGAAACTTCATTGACAAAATTAACTTTTCTTGAGTGGGCCATCAACAGCAACACAACATTAAAAAATCAGACTATGTATCTAAGGTTGAAAGCTTTCTACAGGATAACAATTTCAGAACCTTAACAGACAATCCTCACGATAGATTCATTAGAAAAACAATCCTCTAACTTTACTTAATTTTTGTTTATCCCAAAATTATTTTTGCTTCAATAATAAATTTTACCAACAACCAGACGGACTTGCCATGTGAAGTTCTTTGTCTCCTTTTTAACGGATGTCTTGGAAAACAATCACATAATGTCAGAAAACAACCCTGAGATCCTTCACTGGTACAGCTATGTAGACGACTGTTTGTGTTTTTTGAATTGCAACAACGAAGGAGCCTTAGAATTACTCAATAAACTTAATAACATACACCCCAATATATCCTTCACACTTGAGACAGGAAACAACAAAACAATCAATTTTTTAGACCTTACCATAAAAAAATCCAGAATCAACTTACAATTTCAAATCTACAGGAAACTCACTCAAACAGATCATGTCATCCCTTACAATTCAAATCATCCTCAACAACATAAACTAGCATCTTTTCATTGTTACATAAATAGACTTCTTAATATTCCCATGACAAAAGAAAACTACCAGAACGAAGTAAATATATTAAAACAAATAGCTTTCAGTAACAACTACGACCCAAATATGATAGATTCCTTGATCTCAAAAACAAAATGCAGAAGAATTAGAAACGAGTTATACCCTCTTCCCACTAAGATCGATAAAAAATATGTTGCTATACCTTTCCTCGGTCAAAACACCAATTCTAACATTAAACAAATACTTACACAATCAATCCAAAATCTCAGTGTTTCTTTCAAAACCAAAAACAGTCTAGCAACACACATTGTAAATTCCAAGGATAAAATTGAACATCTTTCTAAGAGTGGTATCTATAAATTAAATTGTAATTCTTGTAACAGTATGTACCTATATTGGTCGTACTTGTAGACCATTAAGGACCCCCATAAAAGAACACCTTTCGAGATCCTCTTCTGCTTTTGGCCAACACCTCAAAATTTCTAATCATACTTTCAGTCCCTCCTCTAATTCAAAGATTATTCATGATATATCTTCCAAAAATTTCAACAGACTCGATTTTATGGAGGACATAGAGATTAGTCAGGAATTACTGAATAATTGCCTTTGTTTAAATACACAAGTTAATCTAAACAGAAGTTACATTCCTTTACACAGATGCATTCTGAGTTAATTTTTAAAAATTCCAATATTCCAATTCTCTAACCTTAACAATTTTCAAATTGCCCCCTTTTTACTCTCAACAACGTCAACAATGTCATTTCAATGACAAGACAAATTTAATCTTTCATTTTAAATAACCATTAAATTTCGACTGAAGAACACGTTCCACGTGTAGTTAAAATTAAATTATGAAAAAGAATAATAAAAACGATGGTTAATTAACAAAATTTAAAAGTGGTTCGTCCCAATTGTTCGTCTTTTTACAAATTTACATGTTAACTGTTTTTACATAATAAGTTTTACATTGTACTGTTGATGGCCCACTAAAGAAAAGTTAATTTTGTCAATGAAGTTTCCTGTTTCCTGACAAAGTGAGTAAAAACCAAAAAATACATTTAATATTATTTCTCAGAACAAATTTTCAACAAATAAAAATAGTTAAATAACTCAACTGATTTCACATAAATTTACATCAACTTTCGAACAACGACATTTTAAATAAATTTTACAAATTGGATTTTCCTCGCTTTTAGGAAGCACTGAAGATGGCCTAAGGCCGAAAGCGCTCTGCCAATTTAAAAAAATTTCAAGATTATACACTTAATACAAAAAAAAGACTGTTGTTCCCTCTTATTTCAAAAAAGTGTACACAGCCCTACCTCATCAATAGTTTTGACGCTAAAGCAGTACAGGAATCCAAGATTCATAGTGATTTCGAGCCTGAAGAAAACTACGGTCATGGTACAAATACAAGTAGTGATAAGGACAACAGTGAGCTAGGCGGAAATGGAAAAGATGAAAATCTTGAGAAAGATGAGAATGAGAATATTGGGCTGATCCCGCCGAGGAAAAATAACATGAAAAAAATTAACCAGAAATGAAGAGAGAAGGGGAAACAATTTTGGGATATCGACGACCAGCAAATTAAAAGCTAGTTTTCTATAACAAAAATCGCAAAGAACGAAAGTTGGAACAAGCATGGAAATCAATATTTTGCCAACAATCGAGCAAGCGGGGCTGCGCTATAATTTCAAATGAAGCTCGAAAATTCATATCCGAAAAATTTTGGGATGACCTGTCATGGGGAGGAAGGAAAGTTTATGTAGCAACTTGGGTAGCTGTTGAAGCTCCCTAAGATAAGAAAACTACAAATGAAAACTCACGAAGAAGCTCGACTTTTGAGTACCACCTAAAAATGAGTAACGTGTTGATTCTTGTTTGCATAAAAATGTTTATATCCACATTATGCCTAACAGAGCGTTCCATACAAAGCTGAGTACACGGAATATCTGACAAAAAAGATGTGACTCATTTAGACCCAAGAAGAAGCTTCAGGGAGTTGGGGCTATTGTTTTTGAAAAAATTTCTGGAGAATTTGCAGAACAGAAACTGCCGTTATACTACTGCCGAAAGGAGACTCAGGAACTCTATCTGGAACAGAGATTTATTAGTTTGGCTGAACTATATGCCGCATATAAAGTCAAATGTGAGGAGTCTAATGAGGAACCTCTGTCTAGAACTTCGCTCTTACGAATTGTAGTCGGGATGAATATTGATGGAATGATAGGTGGAATATTTGCATTTAGTACGAACTCAACAATTTAAGAGAAGAAGAGCAGACAACTCATTGGGAACAAAGAAAAAGAGCAAGGTCTGAAGAAATGCGTGACAAGGAAGCAAGTGAAAATGGGGAATGTCATACACTAACCATATACTTACAGGCAGTTAAAGTTTGTCCGTCTATTAATGCCAGCTCAACTTACTGTAAAACAAAACTTTGCGTGCAGAATTTCACTGACAATAAGCACTGTGCGTGTTATTGGTTCGATGAAGCAGAAGCTGATCTCCAAGCATCTACGTTTGCAACCTGTTCGGTGGACTACGTCAGGAGAAAGTTTAACGATTCGAAGCTAATAATTATCTATTCCGATGGATGTCCATATCAACATCGTAACGCAGTTATGTTCAACGATCTTCTCCACTTGGCCTTCGAGTTAAAATTCAGAATTTACCAGAAATATCTTATAAAAGGGCATACAGTATGGAGTGTGATAGTGCCCTTGCCTTATAAGAATGAGTCAATAAATCTACCAAGCGTCTTGTGCAAGGAATCCAGAAGAATTAGTCTTTATGAAACAGTTACCCTAGATCATGCATTCTTTAAAAACTTCAAGAACAACCTCGCGTGCCATTCGATCAGACAAGGTAGGAAGCCAGGTGACCAGACCGTGACCGATATCAGAGCGTTGCAGTAATCTTCTGAAGGGATTATACATTAAGTACAAGACGAATCTCGACAGTGACTTTTCGATCTTCACATTAGACCCAAAGTTCTAAAAGTGTATGAATTTCCAGTGCAGTTTATTGATCGCTTGCCAATTAAAAAAACTAAGTTTGAGCATCTGCAATAATTGAAGCCAGTTATCCACGTTTATTGCTGGTTATTCTGCGATAACATACCCTACTTGTAAAGTTACCGATGGAAATTTGTAGTTACAGTGAGTTAGAATGTTAATTGTATTTGTTTGTTAGTACTTAATAAAATTGCTCTACAACAGTACTTTTGCCCAACTCAGAAGTTCAATCAATATGTCGTATGCAATCACTATTCGTAAGTAAATAAGTCGTATGTGAAATAGCTATGTGAATGGTGAATTTATCTTGGAAATTCCTTAGAAATACGAACTTAGGGTTTGTCTTTCATAATAAAAAGTGTTCAAACTTGCTACAATTGTGGCTTGTTGAAAAATAAAAAGTTCTCACTGTCTCCTGCAAACTATGACTTTTCGAGATACAACATATTGTAGTTCCACCGTCGATGTGTGTTTTCTTTGGTGATTGACAATCAACTTATTTAAGTCCACTGAATTGGGGGTAAAAAATATGAACATCGGAGGAGCACCGGGTGAAGACGGCATAACGGCACAGGCGCTGAGGGAGACGGGAACCGTGGGAGAAAATTGGATCCTGGATACCTTCTTGGCGAAGCAAATATCCCCAGAGGACTGAGAAAGGGTAAAGCTAGTGATAATGCCAAAAGATCAAGAAGAAAAATATGCCTACTAAATACAAGAAGCAAGATATATGAGTTCATGTTCAAGCAAGGACTGGAAATAGAAATGGAAGAAAAATGATTCGTTGTATCCAACGAGAAAATAACAGGACGAAATAAATCGTAATAATTGGACTGGACGTTAAAACGCGTTTGATAGTCTAGCCTGAGCAGACATAATTGAGGCACTAAGAATAAGATAAATATTCTTGTAGCTAAGAAATATTCTCGCAAACTATCTAAACAGCAGACGACTTATCCTAGACAAAGACACCATTACCGGCATCACAGCGGGCCTTACAGGGTTCGGTACGGGGGCCAACTTTTTGGAACCTGGTGTTTGACGGTCTCCTGAGGATGGAGTGGCCAGGAGGAGTTAAGGTGGTAGATTTGCAAACGACGACGTGGGGATAGTCGTAGTAGGGGAAGACAAACAGATGTTACAATGCCAAGCCAATGAGGAACTACACAATAATACACATAGCAGACATATGGATGACAAGACATCAATTATGATCACTATGTCACAATGATACTCCCAATAAAAACCATGAAACACCTTGGAATAGTAATGGACCACTTAGGAACGATAGGACCACATATACGAATGGCCGTGGCTAAAGCAGAAAGAAGAGCCGTCGCCCTCTCCAGAGTTATGTCGAACATGGAAGAGCCCGGATACGGAATAAGAATGGTACTAAGTAGGGTCACCTAGGCCACGATACTATACGGAGCGCCCATATGGTACCGCGTCAAAAAGACGGACCTGCACAGGAATTGTATAACAAAAACGTAAAGAAAAATGCAACCAAGGATAGCAAGCGCCTACCAAACAGCATCAACATCAGCCGTGCAGGTTCTAATGGGAGTTGAGGGACAGAGTGCAGATAGAATGGCAAGACAGGTGGAGAAAACATGTAGAAACAAGATAATGTGCGAAAAGGTTAATCTAGAACCTTTTCAAATGAACCAACGGCAAATTCGGAGGCTTAAACTACTTCGCGACACACTCGTTAACGGGCCATGGTCCTACTCGTGCATGCACAAAAAATATTTTTAAAAAAGGTAGATGACGAATGGTGCGTGTACTTCAAGTTCAGTGATTAATGCGGAGCACACCCTATTTGAATGCCCAAGATAGAGACAGGAGAGACTAGAGATGGAGATAAGGCTCGGAAGTATGTTGGGCACAGATAATATGGTGGACGATATGATGAGAAGCAGGAAAAACTGGAAAGATGTAGACGGGTTTGTTAGAGAAATAATGTCGGAGAAGGAGGAGGACAAAATTATGCTACAAGAATACACAAAGTTAAGGTCTCTTACTCCATGATGTTATGCGGAAGCGGCTCCGTGAAAGCGATAAGAAAGGAGAAGCAGTGGTTTTTAGTAATAATTTACAGTAGGTCTTGACTGGATTTATCATGATGGATGACGATTTTGCTGGATTAAAGTAGATGTGGAATCGTGTAATGAGTAGATTCAAGAATACGTCCGTCAATTTGTAATAGTCGATAATAATTTCCAATTTCAATAATTTAAAATTGACTCTGTCAGATGTTTAATTGAATAAAGAAAAAACAGTCGCGATTATTTCGATCTTAATGGTAAAATTAAACTTATTATTAAAGTGTCTCAAAACTAACTTGAACTAACCTACTAATCTACACCCAAAATAGCTAAAGTGGTATCCATACACAAAAAGGAGCCAGTAAACCGATCAGATAACTTTAGGCCCTTCTCAATAGGAGAAAGAGAAATCAAATGTCTTTGAAAGCTTTAAGAAAACAAAATAACTTCCTACTCTGAAGGTAGCAGGTTGATTAACTCAACTCAATTTGGATTTAAAAGTTTACACTCAACAGCAATGGTCATAAACATTAACTCGATATTATGATGGTTGGGACGACATAGGGGCTTTGCTTTGTGATCTCAGCAACGCCTTTAATTGTGTCTCGTAAAAACTGCTACTAAGTAAATTAAAATATTACAAATTTTATATCAATCGCGAAATATTTAGATTGCCCTACCTTAGCAATAGAAAACAAATAGTTTATATAAAGCGTAATATTTCAAATCTAGAAGAAATATCTTATGACATGCCATAGAGTTCAATGCTGCTGTTGCTGCTACTATTTCTAATCTATTAAAACGATCTTAGGAGCTGTACTATTGGCAGATGACACTTATTCATTAAAAGCTAAATAACCAGATTAAATTAAAGCAGTTATGAGAGAGGCACATTCCATTATGCGCACCTTAAATGTTTAACCTACATTTTAGGTGCGTACAATGGAATGTGCCTCTGAAGTAGATAAAATACAGAAGTACTACTCTTATTTATCAAAATATATTGAAACAATAAAATGTTCATCTGTGACGTATATAAACACTATTAATATACACTGCGTCCATAAAGTCTTGCACAAATTCATTTAAAATTCAGGGGCTTACTTTTTTTAAAAACGCTCGGACACGTCAATTAGTACTTTTGTTTGCGCATTTTTTAACGTAAAATGTTTTTATACAGGGTGTCGCACGTATGAGGTATGAGGTCATCAAGGATTTTTTTTAATGGAACACCCTGTATATTATATCAATTTTGAATTTTATGATGAACACTTAACACCTCTGGAAATCACGGTTTCCGAAATATTGACGTTTGAAAATTTATTTTAAACACATTTATTGATGACCTCATACCTCATACGTGCGACACCCTGTATAAAAACATTTTACGTTAAAAAATGCGCAAACAAAAGTACTAATTGACGTGTCCGAGCGTTTTTAAAAAGTAAATACCTGAATTTTAAATGAATTTGTGCAAGACTTTATGGACGCACTGTATATCATGAATACATTCTTTATTTTCGTTTTCATATGCCCGCTTGATTTTACCCAGGTGTTTTTTTTTATCAGGCATGGCGCTGCAGGAATAATTCTGTATGGCGTTCTGCAAGCGGTGAGTGTGCCAAATGGGAAATTCACGTTGGTCTTGAATCTATCGAGATTATACACGTTGGGGAACACAATCTCATTATCAAGAGTGACAACGTTCTCCAGATGAAGATATTTCTAAACTGCCCCATTATATCTGGCTCGAAAACAAAGAAACGGATTCCTTAGTTTCTCTTGAATAAAGTTTTACTTGGTAACGTTCACCAGAAGTCAACTTCTCACAGGTCTGTGTTAAGATGTGTGTCTTCATGCTGCCTGCGAAAACGTACATTTGTCAACATAACTACGTATAATATTAAACGTTTAGTCTTTATTAGATAAAGGTGAGAGAGATGTTAACTGCCCTGGATAAAATCAAGCGGACACGTTGAAAATTTGCTATGAAAATATTTGTAAGACAGCCTCCAGTTACCAGCCAAAACGGAAAACTACCCCAAGATTTTACGAGGCGGGCTTACCTATGACCGTAACGGCGTAACGTAGCTATGCCAAGATAGAGAGATAGATAGAATTTATTTGTAATACTATACAAAGCTTTCACAATTCATAAAAAAATATATAAGGGACACCTGATACTGTCGATAAAATATATCAATATATAAATCAAAACGGTGTAAAATAAGTTTTTCGCATTTTATACAGTAATGCACTAGATTAATGACCTCAAAATCATACAGTAATGGGTCACTTTACAGCATAGCAACCATTACAGCTAAGCAACCATTACTGCATAAAACGTCAATGTCATTCAAAACACAATTTTACAATAAAGAAATTCGATAATTTTAAATCTTATTTCAATAAATATTAAAAGAACAATTATTTAAGTTAGAAAAGGATGCAACTGCTGACCTCGCCGTATTAAGTAGTTGTTGCTGAACATTTTTTTCATTCACCACAATTCCTATGGGGACTTCTTGGGGTAGTCCCAGTTGGACATTTTTGAATACCCTTTGAGAATTTTTCAATTTATTTTCAATGCTTTCTTCCACGTATCCTTCAGCTACGCTTGTGGACCGCCATCCCCCATGCCGTTTGAGATCCTAAATATCAGCGCCATTGTCAGCAAGAAAAATTTCAGATTCTCAAACAATGACCGGTGTAGCTTGAAGCATCAGGAAGTTTTAGATATTTCGCAATTTCTTGTGGGATTTTTGCGAAAGTGTTGATGCCAACTGGCTGTACTGTACATTTGCCATAACGATAAAACAGGAAAAATCGATTGTGCCGTACTGTTTTAGGTCTTAACAGTAAGTACTTGTGGTAAATTTTATACCCATTGCCATCTGATCCTACGGTAAATACACGTTTTTTCTTTGTTTTGGTATCATGTAACGTTACTATTAGCATTGTTCCTGAATCCTCTATATCTTTAGATGTTAAACTGCATAGTTCTGCATCAAATTTTCGTCAATGCCTTTAAAATTCTTGGTGTTTCTCCACTCGCAGAACATATTATATGCTTTCTCGTATCTTTCCTTGGATTTTACTGGAAGCAAACTTGAAGAAGCTTCGCGGTCCGCATTCAGGATATCTTCCAAGTCGTTTTCGTTAGCCATTTTCATAATTCTTGTGAAATTCACTCTTCAAATATGATTTTATTTGGATGCTGTCAATAGTCGTCAAACACAAAAAAACATCTTGTTTATATTGCTAAGTTACCGAGAAGTCATACTACTAAGTTTTTGTAGATTTTCTTCAGTAACTATTCCTTTTAGATTTTAATATGAAATGCGAAATAATTAATTACTTACAAAATGCGAAAAAATAGTATACGCACCTCGTCAAAAAAGTGATTTTACTTGACTCGTATGGAAATTAAATCCTCGCTTCGCTCGGATTCAAACTAACCATACTCGTCAAGTAAAGTTCCACTTTTCTAAACTTGATACGTAATGTACTATTAATAATTACTTACATAACATTACATATTACACTGTTAATGGGATAAAATAAAATGTCACACTACAACAGGTTACCACACCAAACAAATGAAAATAGATTAAAATTGTTAAAATCACATTAGGCCATTAAAGGTATTATTGAGGTATTCCTCGACTGAAAAGATGGCCTGTGGTAACAGATAGCTTTTAATTTTTTTAGAGAACTGATTTTCGCCAGCGTCTCTAATTCCCAAGGGAAGTACAATAAAAGAAATTACACAATGGTAGTCAGTACCTCTTCTGGTCCTCAAAAGTCTGTGAGAGCCACGGAGTATGTTATTGGAATTGCGAGTTTAGTGGTCATGAATATCACCATGTGTAGAAATAAGTGATAGATTAGCCTTGATATATTCTAGGCATCTTAGTATGTACACTGAGGGAAACGTTAAGACTTTGACACTGACGACAGAAGTCACGACATTCCAGGCTCGCAATGATACGTGTGCACTTGCGTTGCAGTCTAAAAACTTTACTGCTATGGGTACTGTGTCGTCAATTAAGACCAGCATACGCCATTGCGATGAGAAGTAGCCATGACAAGCTGTCATCAGTGTTGACGCAGAGACACATCGTGACAATACCCTCATTAAATAAATTATTTTAGATGGCTTACTATACAACTTTACTGTGCTACATGCTCCTCCCAGGTAAATTTAGGATCAAGGACAACCCCCAGAAACTTAACATGAGTGTCACAGGATACATCAGTGGTATTTAGCCTAAGAGTAAAGTTCAAATTTTGGGTTTTTGATCTGTTCAGACTCCAGCTCATTAAATTTGCCTGCGTGGCACTTATTATTTCCACCAAGTCGGATGGGTGATATCTAAGGGTATTGATTGCGTCAGCAGCATAGTATTAGTGTAGAATGTTCCTGACATTTTGACTAGTCATTATTATACAGGGTGTTTCCTAACCTCTCTGAAAAAATGAATTATTTTAAGACGAAAATGTGGTATAAAAGTTTTTCGCATGTCGCTTCGTTTTCAAAATACAGGGTATTAAAAAAAAATTTGTATTTTTTTTTCATTTTATTAATTAATGCCAAACGATATTCTAATGATATTTGTTAAACATAAGGGATTAGAGCACTCTACTTTGGGTCAATTTTAAATTTTACAATTAGTTCATTAGCGGGAATCTGGGTAAAAGAGTACCTTAATTTTTTAGTTATTTTTCGTATTTTTATCATTATGTTGCGTCAAATGATACGAGTAGGCTTTGCTTCATTCCGTGGCAACCACATTTGTTTTATCCGTAACATTTGTCTCCTGTTTAACATCTTTCAAATAATATCCTTTTGAATTATTTTTGAATTTATTTGTACTAAATTACATACTTTTCATAATGGCTGAGGTTATGTTAGTTTGTTGTCTTGTCGACTTTTCAGCTCGAGTTAATTTTTGTAACTGGTTTCAAGAAAATTCTTTAAGGGACCCACATTTTTCGGCAAAAATACTATTTACTGATGAAGCGAATTTTTCCAGACAAGGCATCATAAATTTTCACAACAACCATTTGGGCGGAAGATAATCCTCATGCTATTATCGAAGGACATCACCAGTATGTATTTTATTTTAATATTTGGGCAGGGATTATTGGAGATAGCTTAGTTGGACCGTATTTTTTTCCAAATCGACTTACTGGTAACGAGAACTTCAATGTGGTTCATGCATGATGACGCTTCCCCTCACTTTGCAGTACGTGTTAGAAGCTATTTAGATCAACAATATCCTGCTCGTTGGATAGGTAGAGGAGGACCTCACCCATGGCCACCCCGTTCACCGGATCTGAATCCATTGGATTTTTATTTCTGGGGTCACCTTAAACAACTCGTTTATACTACTTCTTTTAAAACTGAAGAAGACCTTCGACTGCGACTTATTGATGGTTTTAATACGATTCGCGCCAGTCCCGAAATTTTCCAACACGTAAAAGACAATTTAGCACGTTGTGTTTATGGGTGTTTACTGGCTCATGGAGGACATTTTCAGCAATTTATTTGACTTTTGTTCATGTGAGTTCATTATTAAAAGTTTTTAAATGAAATATTAAAATTATTATTATTGCTTTACTAATTTTTTTTAACAGGCTGTATTTCGAAAAAGAAGCGACATGCGAAAAACTTTTATACCAGATTTTTGTCTTAAAATAAGGTGAGGATTCACCTCCTTCATTTTTTCAGAGAAGTTAGAAAACACCCTGTATATGATTAACAGTAAGGGACCCAGAACCTACCCCTAGGGTAGTCAATGCTTTATTTGAATAGGATGCTTTTTTGATCAAAATTACTGTATGTAGATTATAGTGTTGTAATTTCTGAAGCAGGATCTCATGTGATACGCAATCAAAAGCATTAGTAAGTTAAGGTTGCATAGGTGTCCAAACCCTCTTCAATAGCCTCAGTTATGTGGTCGGTAAAGCTATTCATTGCAAGTATTGTCCATTTCTTGTTCCGGAAGGCAAGCTGACCCTGAAAGAACAAGTTATGTCTTCCAAGAAAATCGTTATTTTGATACTTGATAGATTCAACAATTTTGGAAGAAATCTGTAATAAAGAGATAAGGCGATAATTCGTTAAACCATCGGAAGACCCCTTGTTTTTAAATACTATATAATGATATTGGAATAACAATTATATCCTTCAGAGCTGAAGGAAAAGTTCCAGATTTAACACAGCAATTTACCAGATTCGCCAGGGGCGACATTAAATAATTTTTTTATGTTTGGATAATTTAAGGATTTCTGCCTTACTTGGTTATAGGTTGCTGGCATAAAACAAAGCCTCACAGTATCGGGTCAGAAAAAAACTAATTAAATGTTTTGCTTGTTGTTGGTAGTTCGGCTATAACCTCATCAGCTTTATTAATAAAAATGCATTAAATGTTTGAGCCTTTAGCGGCTCGGACACATGACAATTAGGTTTTTTAACGTTTTTTATGTCCCACATCGCCAACTGTGGGTTACCAGAGTTTTTTATGTAGGCATCATATAACTTTTTTTTAGCATTATATATTATAAATTTTTTTGTATTTTGAAACATCCCTTTTAGTAACTAAGTGAGGATTTTGCTTATTTATAGAGTTTAGTGTGTGAACTATCTCCTCATTTCCCTCGACCCATTAGTGAACCTGTCTACCGTTATAGGTTTTTGCCCCCGGCCATTTACCATTCGAGATTTAAGTGGGAATCATTTTTCTGTCGCCTTAGTGACATTATCGACATAAGTTCGGAGCCTGCCCTCTATAGGTTTGTTTGCATTATTTACAAAATCCCATTAAGTCTCTTTAATTGTATGATACAAGAGAAACAGCCCCTCATCGGTGATAGGTCTAAAATCAGTTATTGTTTTGTGTAATGTACGAGTGTTGAGGGTATTATAGTTAAAAATCATACCAGTATGATCAGTTAAATGATGAAGATTAAAAGGTTCTGAGCGGGTAATAAGAAACTATGGAAAACTTTGAAGGAAATTAATTTTTTTATGAAAAAATTCAAAACAGTAAATCAGTTTTAATAGAGAAAGACGAAATCATGTGCTGGCGATGACGATATTTGAGGGCAGTTAGACAGTTTCAAAGGGAAAACAGGAATATCCATTATATGAACCAAACTTGGTTAAATGAAGGATATACCGTTGGTAAAATATGGCAGGATAATCATATAAAAAGCACGAGGCAAGCTTTCATAGAAGGATGGTCTACTGTAATAAAAGCGACCTCGGGAAAAGGTAAAAAATTAATGATTACTCACATTAGTAGCAAAAATGGATTTGTCGATGGCGGCTTACTAGCATTTAAATCAAAACGGACTGGAGACTATCATGAAGACATGAACGCTGATGTCTTTGAAGAATACTTTCAGCAAATGCTAGATCTTATTCCTTCTGGGTGTGTAATAGTCATGGATAACGCCAGCTACCACTCAAGAGTAGTGCAGTATGGCTGGCGACCACACGTGTCCGACTTGCTCTGATAATTTCGTCGTAAATAGTAGACAAATAAAGTGCAATTATTGTGAAAAAGCTTATCATACGATGTGCGTTAAGATGAAAGACAACATTAGCAAGTCCGTGGCTGATTGCAAGAATTTGTGGTTTTTGTGTGATAACTGTTTACCAGTAGTAATGGAGTGCATAAAAATGAGTTCAAGATTTACCACAATTGAACAAAAAAGCGATGAGATCTTGAAAAAAACCACGGAGTGTTTAAAAATGGTACAATCTAATGGTGTTCTTAACAATAAAAGTTGGAGTGACGTGGTGAAAAATAAAAACCCGCCATAAATTATTAAACCAAAAGATAGCTCGCAAAGTAGTGAAACAACAAAAAACTGTATTACAAAAAATATCGATCCAACAAAGATAGGCGTTAATATAAACAAAATCGCACAGGCCGCTCAGGGCAGTATTCGAATTGAATGAGATACCCAGGAATCGCTACAAAAACTTCAGCAGGCTGTCACGGCTACTTTAGATGATAAATACGAAATAAAAATACCAGAAATTAGAAAACCCAAAGTTGTTATCATTGGAGTGCCTCAAATATATTTGGTGAATACAGAGTCATTCATAACTAAAGTAAAGGACAAACTGCAATCAATTGATGGAATAGAAATAGTTTTTATTAAAAAATATTTACCAAAGGGAAAAATATTGTACAACGTTATACTGGAGACATGCACACAGGCCTATAAGTTTTTAATGGATCAAAAAAGAATTTCTTTTGGATGGGAGAGCTTTCCGGTCTACGAATTTGTAAGCGTGCTTAGATGCTTTAAATGCTGTAAGTATGGGCATACCGCTGGCAACTGTGTTAATGCAAGTTATGTTTGCCCTAATTGCAGCGGCGAGCATGATTTCAAAAACTGCACGACCCTAGCAAAAACCTGCACGAATTGTAAATATGCCAAAGATGTTTTAAAAATTCTGGACATCGATTATCACCACACTGTATTTGACCGTAAATGTAGATGTTATCAACGAGAGGTAGATAAAGCCAAACAAAAAATTAGATACGATTAGCAACTAAAAATCGCAGGAGGCGAATTACTGTTGTTATGTTTAAATATAGCGGGCTTAAGCAATAGAATGGTAGAGATTAGCAACTTGTTACATAGAAAGGATCCTTTGGTAGTATGCCTGACGGAAACCCATATCACAGAGGTGTTTCAGAATAACGAGATCTCGGTTCATGGCTACAAACATTTTGTGTGTTTTTCGCATAGTCGTCATACTGGTGGTGTCATAATTTATGTGAAAGACCATATACCTACAACTGTTGTAAGGTGTGTAGCAAACGTTGGAGCTTATTGGGCTATACTTGTAAAAATAAAGCTGATCCATCAGGATATTGTTGTGGGGGCCTTATATCGTTCGCCGAATAGTGCTGCAGACGTATTTTTAAAATTTATGGAAGATATAATCAACGATACTACTGTGACTTCATGTAGCTGTTTTTTTGCCGGAGATTTTAACATAAACTGGCATTCCGATAGCGCTAATAAAAGAAGATTGGAAGCGATAAGTAACGATGCTGGTTTTAGACAGATAGTTCAGAGTGATACACGTGTGACCATGGATAGTACTTCACTAATAGATCTCATATTTACTAATGATTACAATTTAAAAGAGGCATCAGGAGTTTTTCCACAAATTTCAGATCACAGGACTATTGGATCTTTCCTTAAACAAGAAAACTGTCCAAAAAAACTTGAAAATAAAAGGATTCGGAATCTTAACGAGCAAAACATGAACCAAATTAAAATTAAACTAATAGAAAAAAATTGGAACTATACCAGCACAAATGTAGATAAATTGTATGCAGATTTTTTAAATAACATTGTTGAAACAGTTGATAGTGTAGCACCGATAAAAAACATAAACATGTGCACAACCCCTTGGATGACTAACAAAATTAAAATTGCACAAAATGAAAGAGATAATGCATATAAAAAATTTAAATTAACAAAATCTGAAAGTGATTGGAGGGACTACAAAAGTAAACGTAACAATGTGGTTGGAGTCATTAGAAGTGAAAAAAATGCATTTTACGAAGAAAATATAGATAGGTGTAAAGGAAGTAAAAAAATGTGGCGAACTTTAAAGGACTTGGTGGGCAGCAATAAAAACCAGGGGAGTGTTTTCGAAAACGTTAAGTTTCCACAGAATATGGGCAAGTTAGAAGATAACTTTAACAACTTCTATGCAAACAGTATTATAGAAATAGCACAAAGTATCCCGGTTCAACCACCAAAATTTGACACCGAAAATTATCTCCCCCTTGGGGTAAACCTTAACAGGTTTGATTCCATAAATTTATCTCAGCTGAGAAAAATTGTTATGCAATTAAAAAACAAATCGACAGCTGATGATGTATGCAATATTAAGCTTCTAAAAAATGTCTTCGATCAGGTGGGGTATCCATTGCTGCACTTGATAAACACCTCACTGTCATCTGGACGAGTCCCAAGAGATGCTAAAGTAAGTGTAATAGTACCAATACCTAAAACGCAAGACCCAATAAAACCTGAAGAATTTCGGCCAATTAATCTGCTGCCAGTTGTCGATAAAATTCTGGAAATAATTGTGTGTAGACAGTTGCGTACATACTTTGAAGGACAGAGCTTCATCTTCTCGGGCCAGTCCGGATTTCGGGAGAAACACTCGTGTGAGTCTTCACTGCAGTATGTTTGCACCAAATGGCGTAAAGACATTAGTGACGGGAATGTTACAGTAAGTGTTTTCATAGACCTCAAACGTGCGTTCGAAACGATCAACCGAGATGATCTAATTAAAAAGCTCTTGAGCTACGGAGTGACGTCATACGCAATTCAGTGGCTTAAAGACTATCTTAGCGAGAGATACCATAAGACAAAAGTGAACGATAAAATCTCGGGTCCGGCTAGGAATGATATCGGTGTCCCCCAGGGAAGCGTGTTAGGCCCACTTCTATTTATCATTTATATTAATGACCTTCACAAAATTTTAAAAAAATCTTATTTAAACTTATTTGCGGACGACACGCTTCTCTCAACTACAGGAAAGGACTATGACCAAATTGTAAATGATATCAACTCAGAACTATCCTTGTTATATAACTGGCTGTGCGTAAACAAATTAAAGTTGAATTCGGAAAAAACGAAATATATGGTTCTGGGTAGCAAGCTTCATTGTAAGTCTTTTATAGATAAAATATTCTCATTAATAATGATACACTTGACATGGTAAATCAAATAAAATACTTAGGGGTAATTCTTGATCCTCAGTTGGTCTTTTCAGCTCATATCGAGTTTATATGTAAAAAAATTGGTAAAAAAATAGGATTTTTTCATAGGATATCAGAAAATTTAAGTCATTGGTCTAAATTGTTAATTTATAATACAATTATTTATCCGCACTTTACTTATTGTAATTCTTTATTAATGGCCTGTAATAAAGAAGAAATAAATCGTTTACAGCTATTGCAAAATAAAGCAATGCGAATTATCTTAGGATGTAACAAGTATACCCCCATTAAACTAATGTTAAATACTTTAAATTGGCTTAATATAGAGCAGAGTATTGAAGTGTCAAATATAATGATAATATTTAAAGTAAAAAATAATTTAATGCCACCGTATCTAAAAAATTACTTAATCCCAAGATCTGAAAAACATTATTACGATATCCGCTCTAAGGATAATTTTAGTATTCCATTTGAGCGAAATTCTTATATGCAAAAACATGTATTTGGAAACGGCCTGCGACTTTTTAATGCTCTACCCACTGAGCTGAAGTCAATAAAAAACTTAAAAGTATTTCTTAAGAAAATTAAACTACACTATTTGAAGGATACATAAAGGCGTTAAATTGGTTTTTCAAAGTATGATAAGATACAGATAAAAAGTGGTACCTAAGTACAAATAATGTATATTGTGAATATTTGTTTTTGTTGTAATGTAAATGTCTGCAGTAGCCAAGTGCTAAATAAACTAAATATTTATTATTTATTTATAAGAAAATCCGAAAAAATACCAACGTCTTCTTGGAAAAGATGACATCATTCATTGGCTTGTTGTAAAGTTGAATAAACCTCTTTGTACGAAATCTGTCCTCGACGAAATTGCTTCAAAACGAAATATAACGGTACCTCGCCTTCCGCCATATAACTATGAATTAAACCCCATAAAATTGGTGTGGGCGCAAGTAAAAGAATTTGTAGCAAGACATAACACCACTTTTAAAATTAGAGACATTGGAAACCTCTTGCAAGGGGAAATAAAGACAGTGGATTGTGAAAAATGGAGTAAGTGCGTCGAACATCTGATTGAAATAGAAGAAAGAATGTGGGAAGCTGATAACATGTTAGAAAACACTGTAGAGTCCAGTGGCGCAACCAGGAAATAAGCTCGGTGGGGGTTGTAAAAAAATAGCGCCGCAGACGAAAAATTTTTGGGTGCCACGTCCTTTTTTCAATGATAATGCTTGGCTTATAAGTAAGAAAAATAGAAAGCACAGCAGAAAATCACAAAAACAGCCAGCTTCGTTTCAATTTTTTTGTAATTTTACCTATTTTAGGTAGTAATGAGTCATTTTTCTTGTAAACAGGTAGTTAGACGACCCGAACTAAGATCGCTCGGGGGGGGGGGGGGGCTGCAGCCCGGTAGCCCCCCCCTTGGTTGCGCCACTGGTAGAGTCCCTTATTATTTCTCTGGACCCCGGCGACAAAAGTTCATCGGACTACTCGGAATATGATAACTAAAATACTAGATTTTTTTATAAATATTAATATTTATTCCAATTTATCTATTTTCATATTATTCTTACTTCTATGTAAGTTTTTATGTACCGGGTGTCCCACTAAGAATGACTGTCGGCCGTATTTCAGAAAATGTTAGTCGTATGGCTTGCGGAAAAAAAAATATATATTGGGTAAAGTGGTCATGAGAAATTGCTGGAAATTATTTTCAAGTTTCTCAGACTGGCGCTAGAGGGCGCAACAGTAACGGTAAATATGAATCACGAAGTTTCCTCAAAAGTCGCCTAGTTAAGGTATCCCGAAAATAACATTTTTGTATATTTCGAAGATTTGTTAATAAAATTCACCTATAGAACGTGTTCGTCACTTTTCAAATAAAGTGGTGGGGGAAGGTTGAACATTATTTGTAATAAATGCTGATAACTCCGGTCTGGCTTAACATAATTTAGTAAACTTAGTTTTGTTAAAAAGGGCTTTTCTCACTCTATATATCGTCTTATGAACTACGGCAATATGTGTTTTCCACTAGGCGCTAGGGGGCGCTGTCTTACAACTTCACAAACATTGCGCGTTTTTTCCATAATTGTAAATATAATAGTATATTTAATTTCACCTGATTACAAGGATGATTAAAAGTCTTAGAAGCCAGCGAAAACCGCAAGTTAATATATATTTTCAATCCGGAGATATCAACAACAATAATCATAATTACGGAACATTATGATTTTATTTTCAAGTTGCCATTGTAAAGGTTTTTTTAAGAGTCAAATAGGCCTTGGAAAAACAAAATATGAATTGAAACTGTGCACGCGTGTCACCTTTCATTATAACGTCAAAATTTTTGTCGTGCCAATAGTGTTGTGTCGTATTTGATTTTCAAAATGCCTCTGTTACTTGAAGAAGCGGTTGACATCATTGCGGTGTATTTTGAATATTTGGAAAATGCAACAATTGCTGAACGGGTTTACGCAGTACGATACCCTCAAAGATGCCGATACGACAGATTCGTTTAGCTAGCCTTTTTCGTACTACTGGAAGTATTCGTCGCCCTGTATATCGCAGACGCCGCCGAGGTCGAACCGAGGAAATATTGCAAATGTTTTGGCAATATGTGGAATTTAATCCACAAATTAGTATTAGATTAATTGTTAGAGACTTGCGCGTTACTCGCTCTACTGTATATCAACAACAATAATCGTAATTACGGAACATTATGATTTTATTTTCAAGTTGCCATTGTAAAGGTTTTTTTAAGAGTCAAATAGGCCTTGGAAAAACAAAATATGAAGGACGTATGTTTCAAGCAAATATATCGTTACGACAATAATTCTCAGTGGCGCCTTCGTTCAAATTGTCGCCCATCGTTCTGTATACACGACTCCAATCTCTCCCTGGTTGATAATATTGCAGTTTCCACCTCTGGCATAGGGATACGGCGGCTGCTGTCCATTATCATTTCTATCATGTTTTCCCTTGTGGTGGGTCTGGTAACGAAAACAAGATCCTTTAATCTCCCCCATAGATAAAAATCTAGGCATGTTAAGTCAGGTGATCTAAAATAGAAATTACCACTTTCATTAACAGTATCACAATATATCCTATAATATTACCTGGCAGGCCACGGAAATATACTACCTCTTCCTATCCACCTTGCAGGAAATGTGTCGTCAAGAAATTGACGAACGTTTGCCGCAAAATGTGCAGGACGTCCATCGTGTTGGAGAACCATATTTCTGCGAATGTCCAAGGGCACATCTTTAAGAAGAATTGAGAGTAAATTTAAAAAATGTAAATATCTTTGCCCGGTAAGCGACTCAATAAATACAAACGGTCCAATTATTCTGCCACTCAAAAGGCCGCACCAGACATTGACACTCCATCTTCCTTGATGCTGCACCTCCCGCATCCAATGGGGATTATCTCGCGACCAATAATGCATATTATGGCGGTTTACTACTCCATTACTATGAAAAATAGCTTCATCAGTCCACAAAATTCTGGAGAGGAGATTTCTATCTTCCAATATCATATTGAGCAACCAATAGCAATGATCCAATCATAATCTTGCGGGGTCAAAGCCTGGTGGAGCACAATATGGTGGGGATGTAGCCTAAAGAAAAACAAAATACTTATTGCATTGACTTGAAAACTATTAAGAAAAATATTGGCATTATTCTAAAATATTTAAGAGTTATAACATATAGATATAATAACTTACCTTTCTTCTAATAAAATCCTATGCACAGTAGAGCGAGTAACGCCCAAGTCTCTAACAATTAATCTAATACTAATTTGTGGATTAAATTCCACATATGCCAAAACATTTACAATGTTTTCCTCGGTTCGACCTCGGGGGCGTCTGCGATATACAGGGCGACGAATACTTCCAGTAGTACGAAAACGGCTAAAAAACGACAAACCTTTACAATGGCAGCTTCAAAATAAAATCATAATGTTCCGTAATTATGATTATTGTTGTTGATATCTCCGGATTGAAAATAGATATTAACTTGCGGTTTTCGCTGACTTCTTAGACTTTTAATTATCCTTGTAATCAAGTAAAATTAAATATACTATAATATTTAAAATTATGAAAAAAACGCACAATGTTTTTGAAGTTGTGAGACTGCGCCCCCTTGCGCCTAGTGTAAAACACATATTGCAGTAGTTCATAAGATGATATATAGAGAGAGCCCTTATTAACAAAACTAAGTTTACTAAATTATGTTAAGCCAGACCGGAGTTATCAGCATTTACTACAAATAATGTTCAACCTTCCCCCACCACTTTATTTGAGAAGTGACGAACACGTTCTACAGGTGAATTTTATTAATAAATCTTCGAAATATACAAAAATGTTATTTTTGGGATACCTTAGGCGACTTTTAAGGAAACTTCGTGATTCATATTTACCGTTACTGTTGCGCCCTCTAGCGCCAGTCTGAGTAACTTGAAAATAATTTCCAGCAATTTCTCATGAAAAGTGTAATGTAAATATATTTTTTTTCTGCAAGCCATACGACTAACACTTTCTGAGATACGGCCGACAGCCATTCTTAGTGGGACACCCGGTACTTAATTTTAGAATAATTAATATCTCAATGATCTGCCTATCTCTATAATTATAATCAAGTATAATTATTATTATACTTTTTATTCTAATAAAAAGGATCGATTCGGGGTGTATAGATCTTAAATATCTAATATACGGAATTTTTAAAAACTATCATTGCAATTTATTTGAAATTTAAAATGCAACCTTTAAGTTGTCCACACTGCTTAATGGGTCCTGTCATTGCAAATTTACATTTTATTGCTCTCTCGCATTAAGGAACAGAGTATATTGCGAAATATATAGTGTAGTTAAATCAAAGATATTTAAATTTATATACTTAATTGAATGATCATTGGCTATATAAAATATTGTGTTGCGGCAATGATGTTTTAATGAAAATTTCAATTAAATTACATAATTCCTTCAATTCAAGATTTAGTTGCGCGTTATCAATTAAATTATTTCATTGACTGAACTATATTTAAGTATTGGGAACTAAACGTTTCTCTTTGTGTAGTAACCCTCAAAACAACCATGCAAAGTAGCTACAACTAACAAACTAGAAATATTTAATTCGAAATCAATCAAACTTTCACGAAATAAATATCTTAAGGGTATTTATGTCTTCTAGATTGTGCAGAGTAGGATTGATTTTACTACTGATTTCTAATATTACTTGAATTCTTCTATTCTTAGAATTCTATGGACCAGAATTCTTAGAAACGGAGTATTATAAATTAAATTGACCTACGAGTTTAAGTAATGTAAAAAACTAATGCTTAATCCATCCTCCAAATTACTGGATACCCTTATCCAACTTCATTAAAGAGTAAACAATCTGTTATCCCTGTGCGCTCGAAAACTCTCTTGTATTAAGAAATTATCTATATTGACATCACGTCTCACAGCATAAAATAAATACACTCATGTTTTGCCGTATAAAATTATTTATAAATGCCTGAGGAATTCCTCAGAGCATTGTTTCATCTGTCAGGCAAATAATTATTGATCAATTAAGGCCTAAGAAATATCAAAAGTATCTGGCCGATTTTAAACATGGTATTATGTCTCTATTGACGGGTTTGATTCGGATTCTGTCGGGTTTTTTGTATGATTTACTCGATATTTGGATTTTTGTATCTGAGTATTTGATGGAGAGAGATATTATTATTTATCTTTTAATCTTTATGCAACATTTACAACAAGATGCACGAGCAATGGCGGCGCAATAGGCAAGATAGAGTGGCGACTGGCTTAAGGCGGAATTTCTCTTAAGCTAATAATAACAATTATTAGGAGTTTCCCACAAAAGCCGAATAAGTCTTATAATTACATTTCTTAGGAAACGAAAAACACTTAAACGCGTTTGTTGTATGATTATAATTCTATATACACACCCAACAAGCATATTAAGTAATGTATACCAGAACTGAAGGAAAATAATCCTAAATTGGCAAATATTTGCTTATTTTTGCCTTAAATGTTTTGTTAAAAATCACAAAAGATTCAAACTTTAAAATCTAAGTCAAAATATGGATATCTACAACTTAAATAATTTGTTATAGGGAATTCCACTTTTAGTTTAATTTACCTAGTTAAAAATTACAAATAAATTACCTCTTTGAGACATTAAAAATATTTAATCCTAGTAAGGAATATGATTAAGTCATAATTTACTTAATTGTTACTTAATATATGTATTCATAATTAAGGAATTTTTTGGCTATTACAACATTACCTAATTATTGCCTAAAAAAAGCCCAAATAATTTATTGACCATGTAGTTTTAGAAACAAGTATTATTTTGGATAATTTTGCCATATAAATTGTTCCCAAAGTTATAGACCTTTTGTGGTTAAAAATTGAGCTACTTCATAACTTTCTGATTAACCTCAAAGACTAACATTGCTTGTACAATTGACCTGTCAGAAAAGTTGTCCTAATTGAGGTCATAGATTACATATTACAAATTACCTTCAAGTTACATGTTCCCTTTATATATCTTTAACGACATTTGTTTATGATTTCAGTTGTGTCTGTATTTTCTTTCTAACCTTAAAGGGCGTAGCAAGGTAACATTTGCAATGCCAAAACAAAATTCGAATAATAAGAAAATAAAAGCATACAGACATACTACACAATATTACAGGATCATCAAGAAAAATCATATTACCGCGACTTGCAGCAATGATTTTCAGCCTGACATTACATCAATAAGTTCCAAGTAGCGCGGATCCTACAAATTGCCCTAAATTTAACTGACTGATAACTAGAAATGTCTTATTTAGGGACGATTTAACTTTAAATTCGATAAATGATTGCCAATTTAACCTCGGACTAGGAAAACATGTTCTCAAAGTTAATAATAAAGTGAAAAATAACTTTAAGGTTAAAAATATAAAAACCGCCATATTTAATAATTATTAGTTTTCCTGTTCAAATCAAATCAAATCAAATCAAATATATTACATAAAATAATTTTTTTACAAAATAAGTTTAGTCATAGGATATTACCACTATTTAGTAACGAAATAATTAATTTATTTCTTATATATTTTATGAGAAAAAATAAATAAAAATATATAAACTATGATTGCAAATAGGAAATTTTGCCTAAGCTGCATTAAGATGCATCTTGTGTGCTACTTCTCCCCATTCGTCATCATCGATTGATATTAACTACGCTGTGGATAGAGTACAGAAAATTTATCATACCGTGCTGTAGACAACAGTGGACCATGTGTGACGAGCGAAGGTTTTTATTTTCTATTTTAGTTTTATTTAGAATGATTCAAGTTAATACTCTTAAGAGGATATTTATACTTTATACTGTAAATATAGGAATAAATACCTGTTGGTTATCTACAATAAATATTCTTAATTCTCGTTTATAAATTTTATTTTGATGAATTTTATTTCTAATGGAAATAGGCAATATGTTATACATTTTAGGAATATTATATTTATCGACAACTTTAAAAAAACAATAATTAAAATTTGAAGAATTACATAAGGTGAGTGGAAAATCCATTAGGCTACGATATCTTTTTTTAAAACTTTAGGTAGGTACATAATATAATATTTATAATAAAGACACTCTGTTTTTAGGTTAACGGTAAAAATACTTAAAATTATCGTAATAATACATAGAAAAACGCATATTTCAAGGGCGCGTTTTGTTTTTCGCAGTATCATCACCATAATTCACAAACACCATTCTTTCGCATCCAAATTTGGGTCCAGAAAAATTATAAAACTTAATTATATCACTTTATTGTTGAAGTTATAACAAGCGGCCATTGCAGATATCTACTTAAGTCGAACTCCATTTTATAATTTATTTTGTCCTGTTGGAAGTGTTGGCATAAGTTGTTGTATTTTCTTTCTAACGCCAGATATAATATATGTTTTCTCTGTATTTTTGTCTAGTGTCTTATTGCTCCTATTTAGGTTATTTTTTATAATTTTTTTAAATATCCTTATCCCGATTTTATTGAAATTTGGTACCGTCATTCATAATGATTGATAAGGGGCTTAATAAGCCCTAACTAGATTAAATTTACTAAATCCAGTAGCGACTCGGGAAGCACCTTAACGAGTATTATTGACAAAAAAATTTACGCCACTAGTTCTTTTCTAATTTTGATATTCTTTTTTGGATTTACCAACTAATAATATAACTTTTTTGTTTCTTGAATTGTTTTCAAATCTTGCTTCGTTTTCGAGAGAAAAAATAGAAACCACTTTATTGCATGTACAGGCACATTTTTTTAAGTGTCTCACCCGATTGGCGATTTTCCTGCTGACTATAACAAACAACAAATATTTCTCAATGCTTTTCGAGAGGGAAATCAAATTATTATTAAAAAATATATAGGTTCACAAATTTGACAGATACGACGCCATTTTGAATTTTTTTAAATGGCAACCCTCATAAATAACCACGCTAGTGAATTGCATGTCGCTATCCGATTTCAAAAACCAACAGTTGTTAATATTTTTTTCAGCCGTTTCGGAAATACGAGGTTCCTAAATTGCCTTCATCGATTTTGTCTTTTAAGTGTCTCTTTAATAAATAGGCCTTTTAAACTGAAAATTCCAATTATTTCACAGTAACGTAATTCCCGTGGTCGAGCTATTGCGCTATAACCAAATACGACAAATGTCAAAAAGTGACAGATACGACGTCATTTAGAATTTTTTTAAATGTCAACCCTCATCAATAACCACACCAGTAAATTACATTTGGCGATCCGATTTCAAAAACGTATAAAGTCTGTGCGTTTTAAGAAGTCCGCTAAGCCATAAAACCTCTTGAGCATTATGTCGGTGGCTCTCAAACAATAAATTATATTGAAGGTAATTTTGGATGTTGATGAATTACATTTTCTAAATAAAATAATTTAAAGTAAATAAAAAATTAGTTTAGGTAAAGAAAAATAATAATTTTTTAGATTTGTAGTATTCAGACAAATTAGTTTTACGAATTCTTTTTTATAAAGTTTTGGTTCTAAAAAGAACCGATTTTGTAGTCTTGCGACAGAACGTACCTACTTGTAGATAGGTACTACTAAAAGTAGTCTTCCTCTGCATTTGAAATTTCACCCATGCTTTCAGACTCATCAGAATCAACATCATCGTCATCATCATCATCATTCGTAATAATTAACGGTCTTACTTCGTCTATAACCTGTTCTGTCTCATAAGATTCAAAAATAATTTTTTCTGTGTGTTCAATGCATTTCCGCCATTCTTCTTTGCCCGCTTGGCTAAGCGCCTCCTCCCATAACTTTATAACGCTAGGCTTACCGATATTTTTACAGGCATGTTTGTCATAATAGTTCTTGCTAATCCCCATACCAATTCAATTGCGTTGTAATGACAATGGTAGGGCGGCAATCTCAAAACTTGATGTCCATATTGAGGGCTAATTCGTCAACAACATACTTTTTTTTAAATGACTGCTCTTTACACTTGCTTAAAAGTTCACCTTTTAAATATAAATTTTCATGGTTTATGTTTTTCTTTGACAACCACTCTTTTATTTCTTCCTTTTTCCAGCTGCTTGTAGGGAATTTCTCTTCGAGTCTCGTATGGTAAGAGGCATTGTCTAAAACAATTAAGGAAGGTTTTTCTAAACTTTTTAAAAGTTTTTCCTCGAACCAATGCTCAAAAATTTCAGCATCCATATTGCCGTGATAATCATCAGTTTTTTTTGTTGATGAAAATATCAAACTGGCTTTTAAAACAAAACCTTCTTCATTACCAGCATGTAATATAATATACCTTTTTCCATTACTTGCACGGGTACTTGAATAACAATGCTTTGAGTCATCCTGCCAAGACGTTTTTGTTGAAGTTCCGTTTGCAAATACCCATGTTTCGTCAAGAAAAACAACTTGTCTTGACAATTCCGATTTTTTGTTGTTTAAATAATCCCTTAAAAATTGCCATCTTTTCGAAACAACATTGGACAGCTCGCAAAGCAGTTTTCTGTTGTTCGTTTTTTTATATTTGAAACCCATATGTTTTAAGATGATGGACAAACTGTTAGTTCCAATATCGCAAAGTTTTTTCTTATCTTTTCAAGAATAGCTTTGAGGGTAACATATTCCTTGGCTTTATACATATCATAAACAATATTCCTAATAGAGAGTTTTATCCGTTGGGATAAATCCAAGGTTTTTGAATGGAGTCGAACCCTTTTATATGGTCTGTCCAAATCCTCTTCACTCTTTTTTCGAAGTCTTCTTAAGGTCTTCTCTGAAATGCCGCAAGCATCAGACGTTCGTTTTTGCACTGCCAAAACAGACTCTAACGGGCCCGAGTTATCTTTTTCTAAAGTAATATAACGTTCCACTTGTAATACCAAACGGCGTTCACCTGGAGATAAATGCCTTCTAGGCGATGTGCCACCTTGCTGAACATTTTCCATAACTTTGCTTAATAACTGATTTTAATTCACACACAATAAGAAACAAACTAAAAGTGAAAAGCACAACTACTTATTTAAAATAAAGTAGAACATACCATCCCGCACTTCAGCAAATTTTAATTATTTCTTGGAAAATAGTAATTATTATGAAGATTTAATTATAATAATCCCAAAATAATGTCATTATCGGAAAAGTATATACCTGACAAAATCTTTAACATATTTAACCATCCCGCACTTGAGCAAATTTAAATTGGTTCTTGGAAAATAGCGATTATTATATAGATTTAACTATAATAATAGCAAAATAATTTAATTGTTTATTTAATTATTATTTATGCTCAACGCGTAATTCTGAATTCTAAGATAATTTTGTTTTGAAACCTTTGATTTCGCCCAGTAATAGAATACAGTAAACCAGTGGGATGTTCGGTGTGATCAAGTATAGCGAAGGTGCGAAGATATTGTAACTTAACCGACTTACTGTTTTAAAAGCGATAACATCCCTTGGTGATTTAATCCGATATCGGACTTCTTAAAACGCACAGACTTTAGTTGTTGATATTTATTTTGAGCCGTTTCGGAAATACGGGGGTTCCTAAATTGCCGTCATCGATTTTGTCTTTTAAGTGTCTTACCCCTTTAATAACTAGACATTTTAAGCTGAAAACCCCAATTGTCGTATTTTGATTATAGCGTACATAGCTTGGTCACGAGAAACTATGTTACTGTGAAAAAAAATTAGGTGTTTAGCTTAAAAGCTCTATCATTAAAGTGGTGAGACACTTAAAAGACAAAATCGATGAAGGCAATTTAGGACCCCCATATTTCCAAACCGACTGAAAATAAATATCAACAACAAACTATAGGTTTTTGAAATCGGACCGCAAAATGCAATTCACTCGTGTGGTTATTTATGAGGGTTGCCATTTAAAAACATTGAAAATGGCGTCGTATCTGTCAAATTTGTGAACCTATATAATTTTTACAATAAATTTGGCTTCCTTATCGAAAATCATTGAGGAATATATAATTTGTTTTTATTATAGTCGGCAGGAAAATCGCCAATCGAATGAGACACTTAAAAAAATGTCCCTGTACATGCAAAAAAATGCCTATGTATTTTAAAGTTAATTAAACCATTTAAATTATAAATAAAAATATTTTTTAACTAATAATACAAGTAAACAATACAACACTTCATCAATCAATCAAAGCAAATGTTGAAAATGGCCACCTTCTGATAAACTGCACGATTGCAATCGTCTCACCATTGATTCCCTTACACGTTTAATAATGCTTGCATTATTTCGTACCGCATTGCAACTTTCAATAATTCGAATTCGTACAGGCGTCTTGTATACAAGCGACTTTAGGTGTTGTCAAGGTATTGAAGAAAAACTAGGCTAAAATTTAGCTGGGGCGCCGTCGTGCATGAACCACATATTAATTCTTATTTGTAGAGTACGTCTTCTAACAGCACGTCAAGTTAATGAGATAGAAATTGCGTATAGAAATTCCCATTCAATCGAGGTGGTAAAAAGTTTGGTCCCATAAGATAGTCGCCAATGATCCCAGTCCATGCATTCACCGAAAATTGTTGCTGAAAACGACCTTCTCTAATTTTATGAGGATTATCGTCCGCCCAAAAATGTTCGTTATGAAAATTCAAAATGGCTTCTCTTGAAGAAGAGGCCTCATCAGTGAAAAGAATGTTCGGTAAAAAATTGTTGCCATGTGCTACTGTATGCAGCAACCACCTACTAAAATCAAACATTGACTGAATATTCACGGGGAAGCAAAGCTTATAGACGTTGAAAATGATATGAATATAGTGGATAAAGATGCAAAGCCCTCCAAACAGTTGATGCACTTGTTTGAAGTTGCAGCACTGCTACCTTCCTGACACTAGTTAAGGGATCATCTTTTATCTCTCGAAGTATAGCCTCTTCTAACTTAGGCGTCGTTACTGTGACAGATCGGCCAGAAAGTTTCGTAATACGTTTAAAACTCCCAGTCTCACTCAATCTTTCATGGAGCTGTCTAAATGTTTTGGCACATGGCAGTACTCTGTTTGGATAACGTTCCTGATAAATTCGCTGAGCTTCTTCAGCATTACCATTTGATAGGCCATAATTGAAATGCATCTGGGCCATTTCAGCGTTAGTAAAATTATTCATTTCTGACTTGTTATTGACAAAACAGGTAAATTAGACATCTAAGCATTTACCTCATATACAGGGTGGCCAACTAAGAATGCGAGGTGCTGTATCTAGGAAACTATCCATCGTAAAGGCTTGAGGCAAAAAAAATTATCACTAAAACGGCCAAGGGAAAACCTGGAAAATATTTTCAAGTTTCTGAAATGGCCGCTAGGGAGCGTAACTGCAATCTTGAATCTAAAAAGTGATGTTTTTTGTAAATTCCGCTACATTAACCTAATAAAAATCCTGATCTTTAAAGTCGAGGATAGTCTGAACCTTTTTTTGTTTGACACTTTTTGCAGTATCTCTAAAAATAAAGTGGTGGGGGGTATTCAAACGTTTCCGTAAATAACATCCTGTATCTTCGAAACGGCTAAGCTTGGGCTCGTTAAAAGGAGCTATTCTTGGGCTACAAATATCATTATATTTTAAGTTTTGTAAGTTTCACATATCGCCGCTAGAGGGCTTTTTTCGACATTCCAACAGAAATGGTTCATTTTCTCAACAAAATAAAATGCATTGGAATGATTTCTTTTTCATGAAAAAGTAGCTAAATGATACCTAAACTAGCTCGCGAAACCCGCATCTCGATATCTTGTTCCTAACCCAAAATATCGGCAATAGAAAATTTAATACGAAAATTCCTTAAATTTTCATTTTATTGTAACTATATTTTTCTGGCATTCTTTCTATTATGTAAGTTGTGGCCCTAAAAGGACCGATTTATAAAAGGAAGATTTTTAATGCCCTCGCAAATGCTCGAAATGCTGACCATCACGTTCTATGCATTGCTGAAGCCTCTCATGGGTAGACAAAACTGCACTTTCAATTTCGGCTCTCGATATAATGTTACGTATTCCATTACGAATCCGGTTTTTCAAATCTTCTCTGGTCGTAGATTGAGTCTGAAACACGATGTCCTTTAACCGCCCCCATAAATAAAAATCCAGGCAAGTTAGGTCTGGTGATCGCGGAGGCCATGGAAACAGACTTGCTCTTCCAATCCATCGCTGTTGAAATACTGCATTAATATGCTCTCGCACATTAACGGCAAAATGTGCTGGGCAACAATTCCAACTGCGAAAACAAGTTTTGCCTTGTTTCCAAAGGCACATCTTTCAACAACAACGGTAATTGTTTGGCCAAAAAATCAAGAAAGACATTGCCATTTAGGGATTGCTCAAAAAAAATATGGCCCAATAATTCTGCCTTCCAGTATGCCACACCACACATTTAAACTCCAACGTCCTTGATGCTGAACTTTACGCAACCAATGCGGATTTTCTGCAGACCAATAGTGCATATTATGTAGATTGACTCTCCCGTCACTACTAAAGGTGGCTTCATCGATCCAAAGAATTTGAAATAAAAATTCTCTATTTTGGCGTATCATACCTAACATCCAATGGCAATAGTCCGATCAAAATCTTCCCCTTTCAAGGCCTGATGCAAAACGACACGATATGGGTGCATTTTATAAGTAATTAAAAAAAGTTTAAACGAATACCTAACTTTGATGGCCATTAGAACTTACCTATGGTCCTTCAAAATATTTTGAACCGTTGTTCGTGATATGTCCAACTCAAGGGATAATGCTCTTGTGCCAACATGAGGATTTCCTTCAATATACCCCAGTACGTAGTTAATATTTTCTTGTGTTCTTCCAATTCTTTGCCGTTGAATATTGGGCCGAAAACAACCATTGGCTCGTAAACTCGCCACTAATCGGGGAAAAACTCTCACATCCCAAGGACGCCGATTTGGATATCGAGCGGCGTAAACTCTTTTAGCTACTGCGGCATTCTAAAGACATTCAAAATAAACCGCAAGCATATCAACAGCTTTATCATTCGTAAAATGCATTTTGTAAACACGAAAATTACTCAAAGTAACGCAAAACTTTGACAACTATTGACAATTTGGATTATTTATGTTTTGATTAGGTATTTGTTTTGTTTCCATGGCCTGCTTCTATTAATTGTCTTTTTTGTGCATAGAACGTGATGGTCAGCATTTCGAGCATTTGCGGGGGCATTAAAAATCTTAATTTTATAAATCGGTCCTTTTTAGGGCCACAACTTACATAATAGAAAGAATGCCAGAAAAATATGGTTACAATAAAATGAGAATTTAAGGGATTTTCGTATAAAATTTTCTATTGCCGATATTTTGGGTTAGGAACAAGATATCGAGATGCGGGTTTGGCGAGCTAGTTTAGGCATCATTTAGCTACTTTTTCATGAAAAAAAAATCATTCCAATGCATTTTATTTGGTTGAGAAAATGAACCATTTCTGTTGGAATGTCCAAAAAAGCCCTCTAGCGGCGATATGTGAAACTTACAAAACTTAAAATATAATGATATTTGTAGCCCAAGAATAGCTCCTTTTAACGAGCCCAAGTTTGTTCAAATCGGCTTAGCCGTTTCGAAGATACAGGATGTTATTTACGGAAACGTTTGAATACCACCACTTTATTTTAAGAGATACTGCAAAAAGTGTCAAACAAAAAAAAGTTCAGATTATCCTCGACTTTAATGATCAGGATTTTTTTTATTAGGTTAATATAGCGGAATTTACAGAAACATCACTTTTTTAGATTCAAGATTGCAGTTACGCCCCTTAGCGGCCATTTCAGAAACTTGAAAATATTTTCCAGGTTTTTCTCTTGGCCGTTTTAGTAATAATTTTTTTTGCCGCAAGCCTCTACGATGGATAGTTTCCCTGATACAGTACCTCGCATTCTTAGTTGGCCACCCTGTACATACATGCAATAAAGTGGTTTTTATTTTTTCTCAGGAAAACGAAGCAAGATACGAAAACAATTCAAGGAACAAGAAAGTTGTATTATTAGATAGTAAATCCGAAAAAATATATCCGTGTGAGAAAGACGTCAGTGGCGTATATTTTCTTGTAGTGCTCCCCGGGACGTCACTGGACTGGATTAATTTAATCTAGTTAGCCCTTTATCATTATGAATAACGGTACGAAATTTCAATAAAATCGGGAAGAGGATATTTAAAGAAAAAATATAAACATTATTTTTTTTTTAAACTTTAACACTCTGTATATCAAAAACGGGGCAACATGTTCATACGAACTTTTTCTCTTAGAATAACATAATCACACCCTTAAGTAACGTACCGTACTTCTAAAACACCCTGTATAATGAACATCCTATAGAAATCCAGGTTTAGACTTAAATTGTATTTTTACAAACATTTTTTTCTAAATCAATAAATTGAATGTCCCTTGGACGTATATTGTAAAATTTATTATAATATAGATTTTTTGGTTTTACAAATAGTGTTGGGAGTTGTTCGGTTATTGTATCATACGATAGAAATAGACAGTTTTTTCTTTGGTCTGTTTGGTTTTTATCAAAATAAACTCATCAGGATGCGTATTCACTATACAGGGTGGGGATTTTAATGTGTTAGAATGCAAAATCCGAAAAATGGCTGGAAATATTCTATTCTATTCAAATTCTAGACAAATTTTCAAACATTTTTGACATTTACCCCCCTTGCAGATTTTATCTGGCTGGTGACAAATTTAAAACATCAATTTTATTTTCCGTCAACAACTATGTGAGTGGGCAGATAATTTAATGTTACATTTAGGCCCTTCGTCCACCGTTACAACGCAACTGCAATTCAAGTATATAACGATTGCAATCAAAGTTGCGTTGCTTTCGCAGCCATCCACTAAAGCAACGCATTTATCAGTCGAAGTCAAAATGCAAAGTAGATCGGACGATGAAAATTTTATAACTACGAATTGATTTTTAAAGAAAAGATAAAATGTCAAACTTAAACGTTCGGTTCATCCATTTATCAGTAAAAATTAAAAGCGAAACGCTTTTATAATGGCAAACGCTTTACAAATAGATGAACGCTGGTTTAACGTTTTCTACAGAATGTCTAAAAGTTTGTTTTTGGAATTAGTGGAAAGATTCGCCCGTATTATGTTAAGAAAATACCCGAATTACAGACCTAGCCTAAATGTTGAAGAAATATTACTTATAGCATTGAGGTAAGTATTTATTTACATTAAGGTATGCAGGCCGGAACAGCGACGGGGGCATTTACAAAGCATCCAGAATGGGTCAGTGGCTTAACATACAAGAACTGGACTTGCAATAACCACAACCTCTGCCTTTTGATAATTCTGAATTTCCTTACTTCTTGGTAGCTGATGAAGCTCATTCACTTGGCATAGTCACTAGGGCAGCCTAGCAGAAGCTTGGGATACTTTTCCGAACTAAGAACCTCTATACACCCCAACAACTTTTGATGGTCTATAAAGCCTAAATTCGACCATCGCTGGAATACTGTTCGCATATTTGGGGCTCTGCTCCTAAACGTAATCTGAGATTGCTGGATTTCATTCAAAGAAAAACCATTTGCTTGATCGGTGGCCAATGTCTAAAAAACAACCTGGAAAGCCTAGAACATCGAAGGCAGGTTGGCGACTTGAGTTTATTTTAAAAATATTTTCATGACAAGTGCTCAACTGAAGTTGCCCGCTTGATTCCACCCAGAGCGGTGTATGGTAGAAATACACGACGAGCCACTGCAGCCCACCCGTACGTGGTTAAGCTTAGTGTCCCTCGAACGACACTGTTTAAATATTATTTAATCTGGAGAACGGCATCATTCTGGAACGACCACCCTGAGGCCGTGTGCCTCAACGAGTATAATCTGTAAAGATTTAAGACCAACGTGAATCGTTTCCTGCGCACATGCACCGCTCGCATAGCGCCATAAAGGATTAATCCTGCAGTGCTCTGCCTTATCATAAAAAAAAAGCTTCAGGTTAGTTCAGGTTTTTATTTTGTTCGAAAGGTCGAATCACTCACTATACGCTGTTATCCAAATTTCCTTCTTACAAAATAAAATAACGCTTTTAATACTAACAGCTTAAATTAATATTGTGTGACCACATTTATTTTTCGTTCATAAGCGAGAAATTGACAAAGTGAATTGAAATTTAATGTAATAGTTTTCTACTAAACCAACAGAAACGAATCTTTATTGCTGCACTAACGATGTAAAACAAGACTGAGGAGTGGCCGTATCCTTCTTTAAAGGTGGATAGTAGCAGTTTAATTTACGATGGTACCCAATACTTGTAGGATGATAACACTAAATGTACAACAAACCACAAGTTTGGTCGTAAAATAGAAATCTCGAAGAAGCAGGATCTAAAGCATGCTAGTTAAGTGGGCACAATGCACTTTGATATTATGGTTTAAAATCAAATAATGCCATTTAGGTACCTCATTGTTATTATCAAAGGTAGGATACCGCTCACGAAATAATGGTACATTATATACCTAGGTTGAGAATTGAGCTATTATATGGTGAGCGTTTTTATATCGCGCCGAAAGATATAATGTGCGAGGTATATAACAGCTTTCCCGACGTAAATAAAGATTACTAACATAAAAATATTATATATTTGACTCGTTTATATATTTATATGACCCATTGCTGCCTAATTTTTACAATATTTTGAGAATTAAGTAGCCTGGAGAAATAAAACTACGGAAATGCGATTTTAAATGTCAGTTTGTGGAAAATTTGTGGTCGTGTTGACATTTTTGAATATGAAAGTTTCCTTTTGAAGTATCTTCCAATTTATGTTGAAAACTCCTGTTTTATTAAAAATTTGATATTATCTTCCGGAATTTCTTCAATTAAAATGGTTAGTCATGACTAAAAACCAATAACATGTTAAAGAAACGGTGAGTAAGAATGCTAAAATAGTGTGTAACTTAACTTCATTACACAGAAAGCTTTTCATTTTCTACGTAGGCGATTATTTATTATCGTTATCTCCCTAGGCAGAGAAAATTTACTTTTAGTTAAAGAAATGGAGTAAATAATGGCGATTTTTCAAGTTAGTAGTAGAAAAACGTGCATAAACATCAATAAAATATGCTTACAACTCTGAGGCAATGAAACTACGTTTCTCTGCTACTAACTTGAGAAGTCGCCATTATTTACTCTATTTCTCTAATAAGAAGTAAAATTTCTCTACCCAGGTACCTAGATAACGATAATAGATGATCACCTATAGGTCAATAATGAAAAACTTTCTGTGTAATGAAGTTAAGTTACACACGATTTTAGCATTCTTACGCACCGTCTCGTTAACATGTTATTGGTTTTGAGCCTTGACAATTTTTTTTTAATTTTAAATAGAAAAATTTCGGAAAATATTATCAAATTTGTAATAAAACATAAAATTTTATCATAAATTGGAAGATATTTCAAAAGGAAACTGCCATATTCAAAAATGTCAACACGACAACAAATTTTCGACAAACTCACATTTAAAATCGCATATCTATAGTTTTATTTTTCTCAGGCTACCTACTTGATTTTTAAAATATGTTTCAAAAACTAAGCAGAAGTGGCTAATACTATACCCAGGGTGTTATTTAATAGGTGTCCGATATTTTACAGGACAATTCTTCAGTTATTTATAAGGTGAATAGTTCATATAAGCATGGGTCCGCAAGCCCTTCATTTTTGAGATACAGGGTGTTTAAAAATTTATTTTTAATTTTGTTTCTCGTAAATAATTGTTTAAATAATGTCTAAATTTGGACGAAAATTGGTATCTGGGGTTTTTTTAAAATTCGAAATTCGAATTTGATGTTAGTATGGCTCCCACTTGTAAAAGGCGCCACCTACGTGTTTTTTTTAATCTTTTGAGGAGTCATACCTTTTTTATATGTGCTTGTATTACATTTTTAAGCGAAAAAATGGATTTCTTTCATCATTTTTACATGAAAAGGGCATACTTGGTAGAAGTCGCTACGAGCAATCGTTCTCAAGAAAAAGAATAATAAAGAAATAAATGGTATTTATTTGCATATCTCTATGCCCATATCAGAGTTTGATAAAATAGCATTTATCTCCTAAACAAAGCCAAAATAAAAAAATTATGACAATATACTTTGCATCAGCCAATAAAGTGCCTACATAACAGTGTTATCAAAAGAGATAATGGCAGTGGCGAACATATTTTTTGTTCCTGTTAAAAATTGTAACACCCTGTATCTCAAAAATGAAGGGCTTGCGAATGCGTATATGAAACTTTTCACCTTACAAATAACTGAAGAATCGTCCTGTAAAATATCAGACACTTATTAAATAATGCCCTGTATATATACCATACAGGGTGGCCCACTCTCAACGCAGGCTTCCATAGCATCTAAACTACTCAACTTTTTAATACTTTTCAAAAACAGGGTAATAGGGAGATATTAGGCCTACAGTTTAAAATTATTTTGAAATATACCGTATGTCCCAAAAAAAGATCCATAGCAAAGTTATTTGTTTAAATAGAACACCCCTCGGAACACCCTATATCTTACAATATTTTTGGATTCTACATAAAATAACAATTATTTTATAGTAAGTGCATTATAAGTCTAAACTTAATAGTTTCTGAGATATCGAGTTTTGAAAAATGATATTTTTGAATTTTGACAGCTTCTAGCTTTCTACGGTACGTCTTAGAGCAAAACGGCTTGCATGTCCCTAACTTACTTTTTATTATCTCCCCAAAAATGTAAACTTTTGCTAAACCGGATATGACTCGAAAGCCGGAAATATGGTACATTCGGTTTAACCGAAAATTTGTATGATGACCCTGTTTTTGAAAAATATTAAAAAGTTGAGTAGTTTAGATGCTATGAAATCCTGCGTTGAGAGTGGGCCACCCAGTATATTTAGGAAATCCCATGTATATTCTGAGGTGGCTAAATATTGGCTCCCCTGTACATTTTAGAGAAAAATTGTATTATAATTTATTAAAGAGGCCGATATAATAAACCGATGTGCCAAGTTTAAATAAATATTAATAAGCCAATCCTAACTTATTCAATTAAATGTGATGGCAAAATTACGCAATTTTCATAGTTTAGGTAATACAACAAACACCAGCAAATAATTTCTATGACGCTATTGCCAAAAATTGGCGTAAAACTGGACATAACGAATAAAGATTATTTCACATTAAAACATATTTTCGTTTCACCAATCTGGCAATCACACATCCAAAATAAAAGACACCATTATGTTTTTCTTAATATGCTTTTAATTTAACATAACATACCAAAGACTACAGATTTTCACAAAAACATTAATTAATTAAATGTTCAAATAACCCTTAATTAACAGCTAAACAATATCCTAACCGAGCATAAAATTCATTTCTAACATTACTGAGTTGATATTGAGAAATTCTGTCACATTCTAACGAAATACAGTTTTTTAGCTGGTCTAGATTCTCAAATTTTACATCTTTATAAATAAAATTTTTTACGTGATCCCACAGAAAGAAGTCGTTTGGCGAAAGGTCAGGAGACCTGGCTGGCCAAAGGATTAGATGCCGTGGGCCAATAATATTTTCGTTAAAAATATTTTGCAGGTATTCCCAAACTATGAGAGAATTATGGGCAGGACAACCATCCATTTAATACTAGATCTCCTGATTTTCGCGTACAACTTATTCTAGTGCGGGTTCAATTCGATTTTGTAGTAAGTCCAAATAGGTTATTTTTAATTTATTTAATTTATTTATTTAATTTTAATTTAATTTCACATTAATACATTTTCACAATACAATGTGGCATATAAAAGTTTATTTACATTTGATTTAATATAATATACTCTTAATTATACACCTAGGTGTGGAACACCTGTATGTGTTGGTTTAGGTAAAATTTTAAAGATAAACCTATCATCTTTATTAAATGCCATGCAGTATACAATATAAATTTCTTTACCTTATTTGTTTATTTAATTTATTTTATATATATATATATATTTTTTTTTGTTTTTTAATAGAATGGGTAGGCAACTAAAAAAACTGAAGAAATCTAGCAATATTCTCAAAGAGGTAGTCACTGAATTGTTTTTTAAAATGTTTTTTGTTTGTTAAGGTTCTGATTTTTTGAGGTATTAAGTTATATAATTTTGGACCATAGTATGTTACAAAATGTTGCATCATTGTTGTTCTAGTTCTATAAATATATACTAGTTCATTTGTATTGCCTTTGGTCTGATGATCGTGTGACATTTTTAATTTGTTGAAATTTTCATTTGAGTGAAAAAAATTACATACCGTAATAATATATAATGTTCTAATATTACAAAGTTCTCTGCAATAAAGTTGGTTCGTAGGGAAAAGTTTTGGTTTCTTAAGACTAATCTTTACAATACAATTTTGGACAACTCGGAGTTGTTCTAGATTATTGTTATACATTCCTCCCCAGACCAGAATACCATATCGTAGTAGAGGTTCGACAAGCGCCCTATATACCATAATCATGAGCTTTTTGTTGAGAATTTCTCTCAGAGTATAAAATTTGTGTATTAAACATCTAACTTTTTTATACAAATATAAAACGTGTTGGTCCCATTTAAGGCGCTTGTCAACGACTATACCTAAATATTTAATGTGATTGACCTCTAATAGTGGTTCATTAATATCAGGAATAGCAATTTGATTAAAGTAAGGTCGATTTACAGAATTTAGAGAGAAGGCAATGTAGTGTGACTTTTTGATATTTAAAGTCAGTTTGCGACTGTCCAAAAAACTTTTTATTTTTAAGAAGCCTTTTTTTATTTTCTTCTGCAATAGAAACCAACTTTCATCGCTGAAAACAACAACCGTATCATCCGCATACGCCACAACCTTTTCACCGACGCCAAGACTGCAGATTTTATCTATGTACAGGTTAAACAAGATTGGTCCCATCACAGTACCTTGTGGTACCCCATGCCTAACAGTCCCGGGGGAACTAAGCACGTCCCCAATCCTAACGTGCTGGACACGTGCGCTTAAGTAGCTTTCCAGAACTCTCCACGCGATGCCCCTAATGCCACTACATTCAAGGACATCAAGCAGTATGGAATGGGATACCGTGTCAAATGCCTTTGCCAGGTCCAAAAACAAAGCAATACATTTTCTCCCCTGGTCTAAGTTTTGGGCCACTTCGCGTGTCAGCTCAAACATAGCATCAGCAGTGCTGCGTCCCTCAACAAACCCAAACTGATTCTTAGATAACAAATTATTGTTATTTAAAAAGTGGACAAGTCTATCTTTTAAGCATTTTTCAAAAAGTTTTGCGACATTGGAGATAACGCTTATTGGTCTATAGTTATTTATGTCTTCTTTACTGCCAGACTTAAAAATTGGTGTGACAATTGATACTTTAAATGCTTTAGGAACATTACCTGTCTTAAAAATTAAATTCACTATATGCACTATAGGACTAGTTAATTCTCTGTGCAGAAGCTTAAGTATACTGGAAGATATGCCATCTGAACCTGATGAACAATTGTTCTTTAAGTTGTTTATGTGTTTGTTAATCTCAGTGTCGTTAGTAGGATATAGAAACATTGATGTACAATTGTTGTTCTCTGGCTGGTGTTGATTTTGATTTGTAATTTTGTCGGACATATTTTTTCCGATATTAATAAAAAACTCATTGCATGTGTCTGCTATTTCTTTTTGATTTGTTATAATTTTATTATTTTTATCCTTTATCTGAGTTAAAGTATTTTTTGATGTAGTCTCGTCTGACGCTTCACTAATCAAATTATAGATTTTTCTCATGTTGTTTTGATTTTGTTCAATTCTCTGTTTATAGTAATTATTTTTTGTATTTTTTATTATTAAGTTCAGTTTATTCTATATTCCTTGTATTCTGTTAGTTTTTGTGGAGAAGCGTTCAACCTCAGTTCCTTTTTTAGTTTGTCACGTGTTTTTATAGATTTGATTATCCCATTTGTAATCCATGGTTTAATTTTTTTATATTTATTATTAATACGATGTTCGTATTCAGATTTCTCTATTATATTTCTAAGATTCTGTGTAAGATATTCAGTGGCTTGCTCGGCGTCATTAAAACTATTTGTATGATCCCAGTCTATATTATCTGATAAAGTTTTTAGTTTGTTAAAATCAATTTGTTTTATAGTTTTAGACCAACAGTTTTTGCTCGTACCTGTGTTGCCATGCTTGGGGTCTGTTACATTAATCATTAGCGGCAGATGATCAGTTATATCATGTTCAATGATGAAAGATTGAATGCTTTTTAACTGAGATTTTAATCTATTACGTATGAAGATGTGATCAAGACAAGACTGACTTGTTGGTCTTGTGATATCCTGACAATGCGACACATATTGCTATAAGGTTGACTTCCATAAGAAATGGTCTAATAATATGATGCCCTACAATTCGCGCTCAAACATTTTTTATCTGTGGATATTGCGTCCGAGTATGAATAAGACGATGTTCATTTTCTTGACTCCAATACCCGCAATTTTGAACATTTGGTTCGTTGTTGAGGGTGAATGTACATTCATCGGTAAAACAAATATTTCTCAAAAATCCCTATTATTATTTGCTCTTTCTATTACCTCAAAACAGAATACCATTCTCCGTTCTTCATCACCTTGCCGTAGCTCTTGATGTTTTTCATACTTGTAAGGAAAATATTTATGTTTTTTTAAAGTGCGCAACTTTCTGGATTTGATGTTTTCCTACGGCTTGCCCAAGAATCCTCGTGCTAATCATTTTATTTTCCTCCACGTGCAGTAAGATAATAAGATCTCTATTATCCCTTTCTGCAGCTCTATTGACATTCTGAGTTGAGCATTCACAGTGCCTTTAGACTTAAATTTACTAATGATAATTTTAATTAATAAAATGGAAAAAATAGGCTTATCAGGAACATTTCAGACACTGCTATTAAACTGTTTCATGTAAAATACCACTTATTCATAGTTACTTTTTCCTTAATGGAATAGCTCAAATTTAGCTATAATTAAAGCGCATTTAATGAAAATGATGTCACTGACGCTACGTTTCGTTTTGTCAATGCCAAATAATAATTTGCTGGTATTTGCTGTATTACCTAAACTATGAAAATTTCGTAATTTTGTCATCACATTTAATTGAATCTGAATTTCTCTAAAATGTACAGGGGAGCCAATATTTAACCACCTCAAAATTTACATGGAATTTCCGATGTTCAACCCGGTATATATTTTAGTATTATCATATTATATCCTTGAGCGCTTCGCACCTCAGGTAATAAAAGCACTCTCTTGTAACAGCTCACTTCTCAACCTAGATATATAATGTACTATTTCAATTCTAGCACTTAAAACGCTTCGACCATATAGTACCGGGTGTAGAACTAAGAAAGCGGACGGCTGTATCTGGGAATCCGTTGAACATAAAGATTTGAAATATAAAAAAAATAAATTATTTTAAAGTTTCTAGGTCGACCACTACAGAGCGTAACTATAGCGACCTTCTATAGAATTGTTCTTTCCTCCAAAATTTAGTTAATCAAGATATACGAAAACTACGTTTTATTTATTCTTACGACAATTTCCAACAAGTTTAACTTGGGATTTTTTGTCTATACTTTCCAAAGACATTAGAACTACTAGACGAAACGATTCATTCATAATTCCCATAAAATTATCGACTATTATTGTTTTAAAATAATTGGCGAGTGCGAGAGAGAAAGGCAGATCTCCTTGGCCCGATCGGCAACATTGTAAACCGTCCATTGGTTTTGATCGCCAGTGGTGTAGAGGTTAAAACCTAACAACAATGTATGAAAATAATACAATAATTTTTTTGTATCAGAATTTTTTCCTAGGAATGGAAATAATAGGCTACAAGAAATATACTACAATAAAAAAAAAATTAATCACATTGCTTGTTTCATTTAATTGTTTTTCGTCTGAAATCCTTTAAACATATTGGATTAATTCCGAATCTTGAATTTCAGAATCACAAATTCACCTTTAATATAAGATTCCGAAATTTCTGAATCCCAGTATGAAAGAAAGAGGTTATTTGGAAAATTCCTATTTTAAATTAGTTTCAGTTGGAAATTATCAGAAAATATGGGTAGGTACGTAAATGCAAAATAATACACTGCTACTATTGCAAAAAAGTTGCTAAACTTTATTTCATTATTAGAATTGAAAACATTATAAAAACCTTTGTAAAAATTGTAATTACGAGGTAGACTACATATATTCTTATTAAAATCTATGCGACATTATACGAGTATCCCAATTCTATTTGGACATGAAATATCTTAGCTCCTGTATATAAAAAAAAAACAATGAATACAAACATTTCTTATTTCAAAAACTGCCTTCAACAAGTATATTAAGTATTGAACACCTGCTGTATAAAAAATAAAAAAAAATTGAATGTGCCCCTTAATGACCCCACTTCACCTGAATGACTTTATCTTTATACGTACTGAAACAAAAAAACAATATTTTTTTTAAATGAACACCCTGTATGAGTTCTAATTTGATATACCTTTTGTAGCATTTTCTATAGCTGCATAATTTTATTAATAGGTTGAAATTCTCCTACTTCCGAAGCAGTTTCGGTGATTAAGGATGACATCTCATCAAAGTTAGGACTGTTTATTTTCAAAATGATAAACTAGTTTACAAAAATAAATTGTGTTAAAGATGTAAAGTTACCTAAAAAGAAAATATGCTTGCCCAATTCCAGAAGGACCAGGAACTGACATTAAATTTGGAACAATATTTGTAGGCCTAAAATAAAACGAAGAGATGGACATAGAACTTTTTTCTAGATTTAACAGGAAAATAAAAGAAAAAGCTCAAATAGCATTTTTTTTCATGATTAACATTTTTTTAAACAACTTTTGTTTGCATAGGGCCTACGTACCTTTGAATATTAGGAGAATTATAAATAATCTTCTAAGGTTCATCAGCAATTCGATCAGCATCATCTGAATTAACCAATATATCATCAAAGCATAGCTTAGACATCCTAAAAATGAATAAAATGAACTTCTAATTAATATTAAAAGGGTTTCATAATTAATATTATAAATATTATAAACCAAAAGTTTGATTTGTCATAAATGTAACATTACTAATTTTATTATTAATAGATATTACTTACGCCAATGGTTTTTTTGCGGCAGGTGGTGTTTCAATAACGGTTGACTCAGAACTAAAAAACAAACAAGGATATTAAAATATTTTAAATAATCCTATTAAGGCAAACCAAAACTTGACACTTCCCAATCTTACCTGTTAGAGAGGTCGTCTAGAAATAAGCCTTCACAGTAACGAGGGTTTGCTCCCTTTCTAACATATTTAGCACCATTCACCTTACTAAAATATCTGCAGGAAAAAGTGATCCGAACACAACTTTGGATTGTTTCGTAAAGGTTGGTTATCCAGAATACATACTAAAGAAAACCAAAGTTTTCTTTTTTCAGCATGTTGAGGAAACCTAAACAGAATGTTTATATGTTATACATAAAACATCTCAATAAATAGGTACCTAATTAAATTTAGGAATAGGATTTCAATTTTACAGTATTTTACTAGTCGATATCTTTTTACTCGTTTACTGTTAAGTAGCTACCATCAGTTATTTATCAATATCTACTCTTAATTGTTTCTAAGTATAACAAAACTTTTTTCATTGTGCATAAAAGTTTTAATAACAATGGTGCTATCACAGCATTAGTAAACAAACCCATAGGCTTCACCAATGCTTTTTATAAAACAATAACCTAACCATACTGTACGCAACTTTTGCCCTGTATACGAGAGCTTTTTCATTTGCGGCGTGCTGACTCACATCGCCCGCCCGGCCGAACGATGATATAAGGACTTGGGCAGAGAAATCATTGATATCGACGCTTTCTTTCGCTAAACTTGCATTTTTGGATTATTTCATATTTTTGTGTAACAATATAGTCTAATTTTGAAAAAGGACTTTTGTTAATTATTCATAGTAGTTTACAATACTTACCGATGAAATGATAAATTTGTATTAAAATGATCCACTTTTTACACACTACACAGGCACGAACCATGATTGTTTATTTCTACACTAATGTTTAGGCAAATACACAAGGAAATCAAAAATAAACTGCAATAAAGGCACAAAAACACAAGCTAGCTGCTGTGACACACTGGCAACATCGCAATCACTACAGTCACAGTCATTCAAAGAAACTCTCCGGTTGTAAAATCGTATTACAATGTTGCCGTAGTGAATAATATATATAATAATAATTTCAATACTTTTTAAGGTTTTTAACAGTTTTCGATAAAATATTCGCATAACATTGCAATCATGAATGCATAATTTGATACGCACACCTTAACTTTTTTGTATGTTAGGTTCTGGGCGTTACTGCAATTACTAACTCAATCTTTTAAAAACAGTTTTTCCCTAGTATTTCTAACAGACAGATAAAGCCGGCTAAGGTCAAATTTTGAGCGACAGAGATGAATAATAAAGAGGGAATGATGATTTGCCATATCAAAATGTAAACAATTTGGTCTAGTAGTTCTAATGTCTTTGATACTTTCCAAATAAGTGCGGGAGGGTGGGGGTCAAATCTTGTTACCAAAAAATACTTAAAATGCTTAGAGCGTGTTCTTATGAACCCTATTTAATCAACAGGTTGCTATTTAAAATGAAGTAGACTTTGAAAATAAATGCTACAAAACGCAAACAACAAAAAGACTTGTCAAATTTTTGTTTGGCGTGTAAGCAAGCTTTAGCCAAAATGCCAGTTTCCAACGGGGTAGCATTTGATATGCTTGCGGTATATTTTAAAAATTTTTAGAATGCTTGCAAACGAGACAGCCCATGATTTTTTAACATAATGGTTTTCCAGCGCGTTTTTCTGCCAATGTCTGACGACTTCTTGATGAAAGGTCTCCAGGCAGATGGATATGTAGAAGCAGTATATTCCCCTGGCCCGCTAGGTCCCCAGATTTAACGTGTTTGGATTTTTACTTATGAGGATGACTGAAAGAAAGAGATTTTCAAACTGGACCAACAATGAGAGACGCCATCTGAATGACAGAAATAGAAGCTGCGGTTAATTTCACGTGAGAAAAAACTTAACTTGTTTATTGAAAATGATAGTGAACATTTTGAGCAGCTCACTCAATATTAATTAAATAATAATAGTAATTAAAGAAACAAAAGAGCTACGAAAATAAATGCGTTTAATCCTCATGTTTGCTACGCGGGCAAACATTTTATTCCTGGTTTGTTATTATCTCCAGTTCTAGAAAAGATATCGAGATGCGGTATTTGCTATTTTATGGAAAATTTACCGTTTTTTAAAATAACGCCCTCTAGCGGTCACTGTAATATCCGCAAAGAGTTGAGTCACTATTTGTTGACTGTAAAAATATATGCTCTTTCCAACAAGTCCAATCTGGCCCAATTCCGTTTATCCAAACCTAAGTTAAAATCATTCTTTGGTAACAAGATTTGACACCCCGCCCCCCCCCCTTTCTCCTGCACTTATTTCGTGAGTATAGACAAAAAATGCCAAATTAAATTTGTTGGAAATTGTCGTAAGAATAAATGCAATATAGTTTTTGTAAATCTTAATTAATTAAATGTTGGAGAAATAACACCTTTATAGAAGGTCGTTATAGTTACGCCCTCTAGCGGTCGACTTAGAAACTGTAAAATAATTTCCAGCAATTTCTGTCGGCCACTTTTACAATATTTTTTTAAATTTCAAATCTTTATGTTTAATGGTGTCCCAGATACAGCCGGCTGCCTTTCTTAGCTGTACAGGGACATTTTTTTAAGTATCTCACCTGATTGGCGATTTTCCTGCTGACTATAATAAAAAACAAATTAGATATTTCTTAATGATTTTCGACAAGGAGACCAAATTTAATGACAAGAAATATATAGGTTCATAAATTTGACAGACACGACGCCATTTTGAATTTTTTTAAATGGCCTCCGTCGTCAATAACCACACCAGTGAATTGCATTTCGCGGTCCGATTTGAAAAACCTAGAGTTGTTGATATTTATTTTACCCCGTTCGGAAATATGGGGGTTCCTAAATTGCCTTCATCGATTTTGTCTTTTAAGTGTCTCACCCCTTTAATAAATAGACCATTTAAGCTGAAAACCCCAATTCTTTTTAAAGTAACATAATTTCCCGTGATCAAGCTATTTGCGCTATAATCAAATACGACCGATATCAAGAAGTGACAGATACGACTTACTAGAGACTTAAAAGACAAAATCAATGAAGGCAATTTAGGAACCCCCCTATTTCCGAAACGGATGAAAATAAATATCAACAACCCTAGGTTTTTGAAATCGGACCGCGAAATGCAATTCACTAGTGTGGCTATTTATGACGGTTGCCATTTAAAAAAATTCAAAATGGCGTCGTATCTGTCAAATATGTGAACCTATATATTTTTTGACATTAAATTTGGCTTCCTCCAAAAATCATTGAGAAATATGTGATTTGTTTTTTATTATAGTCAGCAGGAAAATTGCCAATCGGGTGAGACAATTAAAAAAATGTCCCTGTACACCCGGTACATCGATTGCTGGAACTTTGAAACGCATTTTTATTCAATATTTGAAATTTAATATCTCAGGAAATATTAAAGATATTTAAACGCGGTTTAAAGCATATTAGGATTTATTGTTTGCTCTTAGGGTGGATTGATTAGTTCTTGTTTATATAAATTTTAATTTTAGAATACAGGGTGGTACATAAAACAGTGCGAATTTAACAAAATTTCACGGAGACGCTATTTCTTTCCAAAAGTACTTTTTCTGTATTTCTGAGTTTTAGAAGAATCACGAGTTCAATGGTAAAAAACGCTTTCGGGTTTTTAAATAAACGTGGTAGTCATACAGTAATTAGAGCTTAATCAAGAAACTACACTTTCGTATATAACAAGACATATTCCTTAAGGGGATACAACCTCCGCTTTTGTGCGTTTTATTGTAATGTGCGGTTAGGTACTCAATTAAATTTTCTTATTATGGCCTTGTGTCAAGTGGAAATATTGATTTTATTGTAATCATGTGATTTATGGACCGCCGCGCGAAGATCGGTTCGATTGCCCGCACACGAATGACTGACGTACGGGACCTCGACAAAATAACGGAAAAGGTGAAATGATTAGTTCTTTTGTTTACCCCACACTAACCTACGGTTCGGCGACATGGGGTTACGCAGCCCCATCCAGAATCTCTCGAAGACCGTACATCCGAACTGCTATGGACATCCCGCCATTATTTATTCATAACGTAGATGTCTATCGCGATATCAAACACACACTCCTACCATAATACCTCCAAGAAAGAGCAGGGCCGGATTTACCACTAGGCACACTAGGCAATTGCCTAGTTGCGCCGGCGTTCTGGCTTTTTGATTAATTGATACCTGCATGGGAAAACGAAAAAAGAATGATAACTTTACTTAAATTACTCCATTAGTGTAGATTCTACCCCCGATATTACACATTCAGACCAGTTAACTTTTATTGTAAAATATGTTACCAATACCATTACGATTTTTAACATTTGTTCAAAATTGTGGTCATAAAAGTGCCGACATGGAAATAGTTATTATCCTAACAAGTGCGGAAAGAGCCACTTTCCCGCACGCGACTGCCGTTACCCGAACGACGCGAAGCGGAGTTCGGGTAAGCAGTCGAGTGCGGGAAAGTGTCTTTCCGCACAAGTTAGGATCAAAATTTTTCCTACAGGCGTTGGAAAAACTACAACAAAATATTTCTAAAAATTTAATTTTACTGAAAAACAAACACAGATTTAATTTCTAATTATAACTAATATTTACATTAAAAGTACAATTTGATGCATTATGCAAATTGATTGCGGATGAAGCCATTGAAGCCAACTGATCCTGATGAGCGGATGGTTGCAAAGAAAGAGGTATCGAGCTGTTGTTAGCGCTGCTGGGAAACTGTGGAGTTTTTGCTTCTAAATTATAGCTCAAACTTGATGGACTATTGAGATTGAGAATTTTGTTAGACATGTTTTTTTTGTGTGTGATGGATTCCTCCAGGTAGCCTTCGGCAACAGACGTGGATTTCCATCCTCCTAAACGTTTAATGTTTGTTATTTCTTCGCCAGAATTAGCAAGTAGAGTGGCCGAGGAACGTCTAAAACTGTGGCCTGTGTATAATTCTGGATTTTTGAGTCCTATATAAGCTGCAATGTTGGAGGGCATTTTTCCTATGGTATTAATTCCAACACATTGGGTACTGCATTTTCCATGTTTGTAGTTCAAAAAGAATCGGCGGTGTGGAGTTTGCTGTGGACGTAAGTTTGCATATTTTCTGTATAGATTTAGAAAAATTTCATTATTGACTGCCTTAGTTATTACAAAGGATCTAGCAGAATGGTTTTTGGAGTCGTTTATTGTGACAATTATAACGTCTCCTTTGTCGTCTATGTCGTCAATGGTAAATTTAGTTAGCTCCTCACGGCGGCAGGCACCAGCCAGTCCAAAAATCGTTACCACTTTAATTAGAAGGAAAATTTCATCAGGTGCTTCTTTCATAAATTTCGCAATCTCTTCTTGTGTAAAAACTTTTGCTTTTTTTGCTCGAAAACCTACATTTTGTCTCTTGATGTACGCAGTAACTTTATAGTATTTACTGATATCTAAATCTTTCTTAACCTTAAGTACACTTTTCAACATGGAATATCGAGACCATAAAGTATTTGGCTTCCAAAGTTTAGACATTTCCAAGAAATATGCCAAAAGTACTTCTTCTCTTGGTGCTTTTACATTTTTCGCTTCACACCAAGTAACAAAATTATCGTATTGTTTTTCATACCTGACTATTGACTTTTTTGGTAGCAAATCCAAATTTGCGACACTTGCAGCTTCTAGAATATCTTCTGGAAGCTCATCGTCCGAGAAATTATCTATGGAAGACATCTGTATCAGAATCTGAACGAAATTATAAATCAAAGCCACGCTCCGGTGAAATGTTGTAAGGTGTCACTTTGACAATTAAATTTTATGTGTGTGTCGTGGTTACCATGTTAACATCTATGTACGGGGTTTTTGAAATAAACCGTTTTAAATCAGCTTTTTTAAAAATGTTTAAAATAAACGGCAAAAATTAGTGTTTCTGTAATATACCTCATTTACTTTCAATAAAAATTTATATTTTATTTATTAAAGTGTCTTTCCGCATGAGTTAGAATCAAAATTGTTTCTACAAGCGTTAGAAAAACTACCACAAAGTATTTCTAAAAATTTAATTTTCCGTGCGGGAAAAATTTTCCCGCACCGTGCCGGAAAAATTTTCCCGCACCGTGCGGGAAAATGGGTCTTTCAGAACCAAAACGAGTGCGGGAAAACGGTATATCGCGCACGCTTGTAGGAAAAATATGTTACCAATACCATTACGATTTTTAACATTTGTTCAAAATTGTGGTCATAAAAGTGCCGACATGGAAAATGCATTTTAGACACCCTTGAGAAAAACAAAATTAAAATTGAAGACTGCAGGGGACAATCGTTTGATAATGCTTCAAATATGTCAGGGGTTTATAATACTGGTCTTTAAGCATATATAAAAAAATTAATCGTTTTGCGACGGTGCCCTGCGCTGCACATTTCTTAAACTTAGTGGGAACAGCAGCCGCAAAGTGTTATTTGGGTGTAACCGAATATTTTATGTTTGTTCAAAAGGTGTATACATTTTTTTCGGCGTCTACAGGGAGATGGAGTATATTAAAAAATAGTTTGGAACAGGAAAAGCAATTACAAGAAACCAATTAGTCGACAGAAAGTAAAACTTCTAAAATTATGCTTCCCAAAGCTTTATCAATAACTCGTTGGTCAGCCAGAGCAGGCGCTTGCAAAGCCCTTGCAACTTCCTACAATGGATTTTGTGAAGTGTTATCAACTGTATCCAAAAATAGTTCTGAATAACCGATAACAAGAGCTGAGGCCACGGGGCTACTTAATGATTTTAATTCATTAGAATGGGAATTTTAACTAACTGCATTTTAGGAAAAATGTGCTCAAGCCAGTAAGTCACTCCAAACTGTCGATACAGATTTATCTACCGCAGTAAAAATAAATAAAGTAAAGTCATTAATAGGGTATTTTTGATCTATCCGAGATAACTAGAATATCTTTTTATGAAATTCTGTATAATAAAATGTTTAGCCTAGGAATTCCAATAAAAGTCCTACAAAACATATACTCCATGTACAATACCCGCCTCTTATACGTCAGAACTCAAGAAGGTCTAACAGATCCCAAAGTGACGAGAATGGGACTTCCACAAGGGAGCATATTAAGTCCACTTTTATACATAATATACACATACGATTTGGAATCACTGTTCGAAAATGACTTCAAAATTCTTCAATTTGCTGATGATGTATGTATACAGGGTGAGGATTTTAAAGTGTTACAACGCAATATCTGAAAAACGGCTATAAATATTTTAGTCAAATTTTGGGACGTGGATAGGGAGGTTGGGGGACAAATTTTAAAATATTTTTGATATTTACCCCCCCTCCAGATTTGATGTGGCTAGTGACAAATTTGAAATGTCAAATGGAAAGGTATTTTTTTTTTGATAATTCGATTCCTCGTCAATAACTACGTAAGTGAGCAGAAAATTGTTACATTTGCTCTACTAGTTGCTTAGTTACGAATTTTTCAATAAATAAAATAGGAATACTTAAAACTACACATTTTAAATCATGACACCTATGATTATTGTTTATCCAAACCTTTAATTATGTTGTATCCTAGGAAACCACTTTTGACTTTGACAAGTAGTGATAATCTGATAAAGTTCATTATTCAGTGCAATTATGGAACAATCTTATGACATTGAAACAGACATGTTGTTAATTCTGGGAGAATGTAGAGAAAACTACCGGGAAGCGGCGCAATTGTGGACTGTTAGGTTTCCCGCCATTCAAAAATCTCATATGGCATTTAAGCGATTAGAAGATCGAGGCCGCAGCACGGGAATCCTAAAAAATAAGAACAGAGTTAGAAGACAAACAAAAACTAATGACGATATGGCCGTTGGAGTGTTGGGTGTAATAGCTGTAAATCCTCATGTTGGTTCAAGGGAACTTGCTCGTGATTCAGGAATGTGCCAAAAATCGGTACTGGCTATTTTACACAAGCACAATTTTCACCCTTACCACATAACTATTCATCAGGAATTGTATGGCCAAGACTTTCAAAATAGGATTACATTTTGTACGTGGTTACAAACTTTAATTCACGAAAACAATGCATTTTTAAGAAAGATAGTATTTTCTGACGAAGCTACATTTACCAATTGTGGTCAGGTAATTATTTAAATCAATATGGATTAATGTAACTTTTAATAATCAAAAATATGTAATCCACTACTTGATGGGTGTACATAAATAAATACATATCTAAACACCCGTTAACGGGTGTTTAGAGAATATTCACATACATTTAGATTTATTTTTAATTTTATACTGATTCAATCAATTTTGCTTTTCTTAATTTAAGGTCAACCGGCACAATTTACACTATTGGGCACCTCAAAATCCTCACTGGATGAGATTTCTGCCAAACCAACATCCTTGGTCGGTTAATACCTGGTGTGGCATAGTCGGAGATAGAGTCATTGGACCACATTTTTTTGACCGTCACCTAAATGGAGAAATGTATAATAATTTTTTACAAACCGATTTGCCACAACTTCTGAATAATAATGGAAATCAACAAGAACTATGGTTTCAGCAAGATGGTGCTCCGCCACATTTTGCCCGACAAGCTCGAGATACACTAAATGAAATGTTTGGAAACAGATGGATTGGTCGTGGTGGTCCTGTAAATTGGCCTGCAAGGTCACCAGATTTAACCCCATTAGATTTTTTCTTGTGGGGATTTATAAAAGAGAAAGTTATGGCTACACCACCGACCACACCAGAAAACATGAAAGATCGTATTCAACAAGCATGTAATTTAGTAACGCCTCAAATGTTAACTCGCGTGCGCAACTCATGTCAAAAAAGAATTGCAAAATGTTTAGAAATGGATGGGGGTCATTTCGAACACCTTTTGAAGCATGATCGTCGTTAGATTTTTTAAGGAATTATCATTTTTAAGTATTCCTATTTTATTTATTGAAAAATTCGTAACTAAGCAACTAGTAGAGCAAATGTAACAATTTTCTGCTCACTTACGTAGTTATTGACGAGGAATCGAATTATCAAAAAAAAAAAATACCTTTCCATTTGACATTTCAAATTTGTCACTAGCCACATCAAATCTGGAGGGGGGGTAAATATCAAAAATATTTTAAAATTTGTCCCCCAACCTCCCTATCCACGTCCCAAAATTTGACTAAAATATTTATAGCCGTTTTTCAGATATTGCGTTGTAACACTTTAAAATCCTCACCCTGTATATACAGGGTGACTCGGATCTAAATGTACATACATCACCAGGAGATAGTGGACATCTTGGGGGTTTTAAATAATCTATCTTTAGTGGGTCCATTTTTCCTCGTTACTTAGATACAGAGTGTCTTATAAGGTTTGGCTCATTTTTGTTTTTGTCATAATTCTTTTAGCACCCGGTATAAAATGTTCATATTCGGTGAAAATATTTTGAGTAGCTATCGCTTCAAAATGCCGTATGAAAATTTTTTGAAATTCAGGTCCGGACTTTAAAAACAAGACTGATTTAATTTTTTTAAATTCAACACCTTGTATATCATATTTTTGTCAATTTTATTTTTTATTTGAAAAACACATAAAAAATTAATTCTAATGACATACTTATCAAAATCCCCGCACTCGCCGCTCAGCCATAATAAATTGCTCTTCTTTAGATGTTGAAACACATACAAAATAATAACTGTTTTTTCCACTACTAACCTATAACATCGCCATTATTGACCGATTATTAACATTAGAAATCGTTTTTCTCTACCTTATAAGTTATTATTGACCATGGTCAATAATAAGGCATTGAAATCCATTATTGACCGATCTTCAAGAATCTATTTGAAGGCAGGTAACTTGATTTTTTGATTCTACAACATGAATTCATAAACATCATTTCTTGTGGTTAGGCAACCAGATAATTTTCAATACATATTAGATTATTAGAGACGCCTGATATAAAATATCGATAGGCACAATCAACATTTTTTCTGCTTCCATCCTTAATTCTGGAGGTGTACACATAATAATATCACTAACATTTTCTTCGCTCATTTAAAAAAACGGAATACTCGTGAAATCTGATGACATAAATGAACAAAAATTGACATTGACAAAGCCACCTGACAAAACAACAAAATATTTTACATATGCGAGATGTTACACGTGGCGACATCTCGTAGCAATCGAGCTATCCACCTAACCAGACCAGCGAGGTCTTAGAGAAGACCAAACGCTGGAAGGGATCCCGCATAAGCAGGTATCTAATGTCAGGTGGCGCTGAAAGCCAATCGTCGGTTTCTGTGAACCGAAAACATGATATAAAAGAAAGATATTTTCCCCTTTTCTTTTCGTCAGGCCCAATCCTTGGACGCGTTTCGCCGTATTACGGCTCATCGGCAAGGCTATAGAGTCTGACGAAAAGAAAAGGGATCTTACAGTGTTTTCAACACATAATGTATAAATACATATGCGAGATGTTACACGTGGCGACATCTCGTAGCAATCGAGCTATCCACCTAACCAGACCAGCGAGGTCTTAGAGAAGACCAAACGCTGGAAGGGATCCCGCATAAGCAGGTATCTAATGTCAGGTGGCGCTGAAAGCCAATCGTCGGTTTTTATTTATTTATTATTTTGCCAATTCCAAAGCGCAGGTAACTTGATTAAAAAATATACTTATACCTACCTATAATTTTTTATAATTATTATTAATACTATAAAGATAAATGTCTTATAAAAGTTTGTAGTAGTGAAAAATAGTATATTATTAACCAAGGTTTAGACAGCCATCATTATTGCCCGAGCGGCAAGTTTAAATCACGAGGAGCGGAGCGACGGCTCGCCCGTTACCATCGCAAAATCCATATACAAATATTATATCAGCGTATTCTTGGTTTGAAAATTGATGGGGCATTTTAAACAAGAAGTAAATGTTTAACAAAAATATCCTCGTAATGCCCAAAAATCTGACAGGTTACAACTGACAATGACTTATTATGTTTTGTTGCCCCCCATTATTTCGTTGTTCTGAGGTGCCGAGCCATGGAGTCAAATTGAATTGAAAATTTTCAAATTTTAACACGCCGCTATTTTATTACTTTGGTTTATTTCTTATTATTGTCGTTATAAAAACAGTTATTATTTTGTATGTGTTTCAACATCTAAAGAAGAGCAATTTATTATGGCTGAGCGGCGAGTGCGGGGATTTTGATAAGTATGTCATTAGAATTAGTTTTTTATGTGTTTTTCAAATAAAAAATAAAATTGACAAAAATATGATATACAGGGTGTTGAATTTAAAAAAATTAAATCAGTCTTGTTTTTAAAGTCCGGGCCTGAATTTCAAAAAATTTTCATACGGCATTTTGAAGCGATAGCTACTCAAAATATTTCCACCGAATATGAACATTTTATACCGGGTGCTAGAAGAAATATGGCAAAAACAAAAATGAGCCAAGCCTTATAAAACACTCTGTATCTAAGTAACGAGGAAAGATGGACCCACTAAAGATAAATTATTTAGAACCCTCAAGATGTCCACTATATCCTGGTGATGTATGTACATTTAGATCCGAGTCACCCTGTATAAATGATAGGTCAATTGACAACGCCAATACTAAATTAAAAAATAAACTAACAGAAACAATAGACTGGTTTAACAAAACCGACCTTAACCTGTCAGCAGAAATACCCTACAAAAATACAGTAAAATATTTAGGAATAGTGCTAGACAAGAAACTGTTATGGAAGGACCACATTAACTACCTTATTAGAAGAGCTGAAAACGGTATAAACATTCTTAGAACATTGACACATCAAAAATGGGGATCAGATCCAAATATTGCTTTAATGTTCTAAAAAGTCTACATTCGATCCATGTTAGATTACGGTTGTCAATTTTATGGATCAGCTGCTGAGACTCACCTTTAGAAAATCGAAAAAATCAAAAATAAAAGCATAAGAATCTGCATAGGTTGTTTAAAAAGCACCCCTATCGTGGTCATGGAAGAAGAAACAGTAGAACCACCACTATCGAAGAAACTGCCTTATAGATAAACTGCTCTTAAAATTAATTTCTAAAAACAGAAATCTAGTGACGAGTATACACACACTCACAATACTAAACCTAACCCACACTTATTGGAAAGCTAAAAAGAGCGCATTGTTAGTAACAAGTTATTGCTGGATAACCGACATCAAAGATACCATTCAATCATCAGACTCACCTCCTTATTTTGAACTTCAGGAAAATTTTTACAATTACACTCCAAAAATTGTAATACAAACTTGTGACACTAAAAATCCTGTTCTACTTAAAAAAATATTTTTAGAGAACTCGGCAATTTGGTCAAACTACGAACATATTAATACGGATGGCTCTGTTCTAGATAACCGGACAGGTTGTGCATTTTACCATAAAAATAAAAACATCTCCAAAAAATTTAGATTACGAAACAAGGTGTCTATATATTCTGCAGAACTCTGGGCTATCTGGGAATCATTGAAGTATTGTCTCGAATTTAATGAAAATCATAATTTTGTAATATTTACAGATAGTAAAAGTTCTTTGCAAACTCTACTAAATAGTCAATATAAAGTTTCTGACAATTATTTAATAACAAGTGTATTAAATACCTATATAAAGTTAAAAGATCTTAACAAAAATGTAATATTTGTTTGGATCAAATCCCATATTGGTATAGCTGGTAACGAAATTGTTGACAATCTTGCTAAAGAGGCAACAAAAATCGCAACTTATGCAAACCATTTTTTAATTCCATATACTGATATCTATAGTATAGCTAAAAAGCGACTAATCGATAATTGGCAGGAGCAATATAATCTAGAAAATAAAGGTTGAGGCCATAAAAACATATTTCCTAAATTACGTAAAAAACATGGTTCCAAACAGAATCGAATAAAAATTTTATAAGGACAATATCTAGGATTAAAAGCCATCACGCGCTCTACCCCAATCATAAGAAAAAAATTGGGTTGCAGAACAATGTAAATTGTGATTGCGATTGTAGGATGTTCTAGTTATAATATAGTATACACAAATAGATTATATGACGAACTTGCAAACTTAGTAGAAACTCCGTTTAATATTGACTCAATTATTTGTACAGAAAACATGGACGCATACCGTAAGTTATTTAAATTTATATTACTTTTGAATCTCAAATTATAAGAAGTTTAAGGATAAATATGGGAAAAAAAATAATAAAATAAATTAAATATATTTAAAAAAAATTATTAATAAAAAAATAGACAAGGAAAAAAGAAAATCTAATAGGTACCCAAAAGAAAAAAATAAAATAAAATAAAAGAATAAAAGAGAGAGAAAAAAAGCACAAAACCTTAAGTAAGTATAACATTATAAACTATCGAAAAAAACACTAGATTAATAGTTACTTGTATTGTAAAAATCCAAAATCTCAGCAAATTTTAATTGAAAAAAAAAACAAGCAGGGATGCTGGCCATTTGGTGTAAACCAGAGCCATAAAACATAATTTAAAAAAAAATTCATTAGAATGGGAATTTTAACTAACTGCATTTTAGGAAATATATGTTCAAGCCAGTAAGTCACTCCAAACTGTCTATACAGAGAAAAATGTATGCAAAAGAGGAAAATTAGAAGAAAGACCAAGGAAGAAACAAAACAAGTAAAAGACGATTTGATGAAGGCGTTGGCGTAGATGTCACGTTTGATGGAAAAAGTGATACCCCCTCATCAGACAAGCCTCTAACTATGACATCGATGCCCCGCATCGACACAGTCGCCCCAGATACCACTTCTATAGGTGTAGCCACAACACACCACCCAACTAAAGTCATTTTCTTATCTCATCTTATATCATACCGGCACATTTTTATATTGGAAAGTTTTGCCTCTCGTTATTCTACGGTCTTTAACAATGGATTAAGGTCCAGTCAAATCAATATTATTCATGATCCACTTTTCCTCTTATCACTTGTTTACTTGCTTGGATGTGTTTACCTTATTGCTGCGATAATCTGACAGATTGGCGTACGGGACAATCCAGTGACAGGCAGTTTTCCAGGTGTGAAGCCAATTTTACGGAAGTTGCAGGCCCGTGACGGAGGCATCGAGTTTTACCGCCATTTTCTGTGCGCCTCTTGTGCTTGAAGCGGTTGGGAAGCAAGCTATTGGATGAGCCGTTGGATGAGCCGTTGGATGATTGGACTGAAGGAATTATCGTGTGTTAAAGATGAGTACCTTTCTATTAATTTAATAATTATTCCGTAATGACTAATTAGAGAAAAGCCTCGCTTGACATTGTTAATTAATTCTAATGCGAATTTTGCTGCACACTCTATATTGTTTAACCCTTGACTTCGGTTTCCGCATATCGAGCCATTGGTCAACTAGCTTAAATATTAAAATATATTTTTTTTGGAACAGAGCAACATATTCTTATAATTTCAGGGATCTCTGTACTTAGCCTCGAATTTGTAACACCCTGTATAGATCAAAATTTGGAATGTTTATTTCACACTGAAATTGTAGGTTTGTTTAGGTAAAAGTTCGACAAAATATATAATTAAATCGATTTGACTTTAGACCATTAACGTTCAACCGTCTCGCTTTTAAAAATATTCTACCAAATTAATAATTTTTAGATTTCAACCGACTATCCTTCTCGAAGTCACGAAGACACATTTATATAATTTGAGCGCCTTTAACCAAAAGAATTATCATTATCTTTTACAGAAAAAAAAACCGGTGGCTCCTTCGGACTGAGCAGCTATAGTTTCAAACTCAATTATTTTCGAACTACAAAAGATTATATTTAATTTTATTTAGTTCTCTCACAAATAACATAATTATTGACCACTTTCAACTGTTTTTGTATTATTATTCGTCAATTCCTTTCTAATTTGCATTCTTCTAAGAAAGGTCGGGTCGCCACGAAGTCAGTGGCAATATTAATCCATCAGAATCCCGATGGGATTACATAATGGTGCTATCATCTGCATGCAATGGGAATTTCAATGTGAATAATTTATATATTATTATTTAATCGTTGATATAACAAAAAAAGGTTTATTAAATATTATTTTTTATACTGCTACGGAAATAATACAATGTATTTAGATCCATTATAAGTCGAACCATTATCTATCTATATCTATACGGGTGTTATTTAATAAGTGTGCGATGTTTTACAGAACGATTCCTCAGTTGTTGTTGAGGTAAAAAAATCATATAGGTTGTGACTCCCCAAAAGAGAAAAGACCGGTAGGTGGCGCCCCTTACAATTAAGGGCCAAACTAAGATCAAATTTGAATTTCTCATATTGAAACATCCCCAAATACCAATTTTCGTTCAAATATAGACATTATTTAAAAAATTATTTACGAAAAACAAAAATAAAAATAAATCTTTATCTCAAATAGGCTTGCATGCTTATATGAACTTTTCACCTTATAAATAACTGAGGAATCGTCCTGTAAAATATCGGACACTTATTAAATAACACCCTGTATAATCTGTCCTTATTTTTGATTTTTTTAATAAAGGGTCGCTGGTTATAAAAAGTCTTGCCGTTCTGCGGAAATTATACCTAGTGATTAATTTCTTATTTCCCAAAATTGTATCTGATTTGCTTCAGTCGTTTACGAGCATAAATTAAAAACAATAAAAAACGTTTTGGCATTGGCATTATTGGTAAATGTGCATTTAGGATTATTTTTGATTTTTTAATATATTTTCAATTTTTGAGAGGGGTATGCCATCAAGGGCAACGACCATTACCTATGATGGCATATCCTAGTAAAATTTAGTGGTATTTTTTATAGTGGAAATGAAATTAACAATATTGAATCTATGAAAAATTATACTAAAATAATTGAAAAATGGTGTAATTGTAATTTTCTTTCTAAATAAGAATAAATGTTTCTAATTTAAAGAAATAATCCATTCTTAAAGTGGAGTTGAAATTATAGGGAAAGGAAGGAAAGTCAAAAAGTCTGAGGTGAGAAAGACTTTTTGACTTTCTTTCCTTTCCCTATAAATGTTTCTATTTAAAAATAGGAAGACTGGAAAATAATAACTTACCAGATATAGAATAAAAATAACTCAATAATTAGAATAGTTGATAGTGATTTAAATTTTAATGAACATATTAGTCAAATCATAAATTAATTAAATAGGTTTTGTAGCATGTTTAGAAGAATTTCCTATTATTTAAATACACATACAAAAAAATTATTGTATTACCTATACCGGGTGTTGCATCGTCGAGCGGGACATAGGAAATCCCATGTAATTTTAAATGGGGTCAATTATTGGCTTCCCTAATTATTTTAGAGAAAAATTCTATTTAGGTTTATTAAAGAGCACTAAAACCCACATTCAAAAGAATAACTTTAGATATTTTTGATGAGGCCGTTTACGGGTTATCGCCGGTTTCTTTTTAACTATTTCTCCTTTTTATGGCCCCGTATTTGCGGGGGGCGGAGGTAAATTCCTCACCAACCGCAAAGGCCATAAAATTGGATAGGTATATTCCTCACCAGAAATATGAAGACGTATTTATCCTATAGGTATTTTCCTCACTCGTTAACTAACCTGAACTAACTCAATTTTTGACCTGCAACTCGGCTAATGCGGTTTTATAGACTTATATTGGTTAAACAGCGCTAACACGGCATCTAATCCACCTTTTTGGTTCCAATTCGCCTTTTTCAAGTTCACCGGAGAATATTATTATTAATTGTTTGCCCCTTTTATAGACTTATATTGGTTAAACAGCGCTAACAAGGCATCTAATCCACCTTTCTGGTTCAACTTAATTGACCACCCCTAATCTACTAATATTTGCATTTAGTGAGCAAAATACCTATCGGATTATCGGACCCTTTTATTTACGCAGGTAAAACAAGATTTCTGGTGAGGAAAATACACCCGCCCTTTGCGGGCACCAGTCAAGGTAAAAGATGACTGTCAAGTAAAGTTGTCATTTTGAAATGTGTGCTTTATTGTTATAAAAACTCGTACATCGAAAATATTAAAGGTGTATTTATGAGTACAAATTAATCTGAATAAAACTAAAATAAAGTATCCAATTACAAGGTTAATTATGACATTTTACATGTTTCAATATTTTACTAATTAATAGGTAGGTACTATTAAATTGTTAGAACTTTAGGATTTAAGAAGATGTTCAAATATTCCTCAAAGGGTCGTTGGTCAATAAATCTTTGGGGAGGAATTGTTGGAGAACATGTAGGCCCTTACCGGTCAAATGGATTTAGAATTTTTAAGAAACGATTTACCTGTATTGCTTTTAAGTTTACCACCAAATATGCAAGCATAAAATATGTGGTTACAACAGGATGGAGCTCCAGTCCATTTTGCGCGGCGGTATTTTATAAAAAATAATTAGTTTAGATCCATTTTATGTAATAAATATTATATGGTCATCTTTATAATATTTTAATTAATTAGACCGGAATGTGTTATTCCGTAAACCCAAAAGGTGGTTTGATTAAGCTATAAAAGACAACGAGTCCCAAGGCCGATGGTAATCTTGAATAAGCCATTGTCCCAGAAGTTGTCAGCGTGGGCACATTAAGTCGAAATCGAATAAATTTTATTGATCAAGATAAAAAGGTGATTTTCGACCCGAAGATATTTTCTAAATCAATTGAGTTTTATTTACGACGTGTTAAGCTATTTTTTATAACTAGAAAATGCTTGATGATTCATAAGGAGACCATTAAGATGTAATTTTTTTGAAGAGCACCGTAGGGTTACGTATAGCTAGAACTTTCAAAACATATTTTTCGCATATTTGATATCTACATGCCCAAGCCATAACCTATATGTATTCAACAAAACTAAAGAACAGAACTTGTATTTTTTTTTTCTGGTCAATACAACATAAAGTGTTTTATTATTGCTTACATTTTTAAGTGTGGGAACAACAATCGTTTTCTGTATTAAGTGTATTATGTTCAAAATTTTTATAAAGAGCAGAGCGCTTTCGGCCTTAGGCCATCTTCAGTGCTTCTTTGTCAGTATCAACTCAGTAATGGTAGAAATTAATTTTATAATCGGTTAGGATATTGTTTAGCTGTTAATTAATTAATATTCTTGTGAAAATCTGTAGTCTCAGGTACGTTATGTATTATTAAAGGCTTAGTAAGAAAAACATAATGGTGTCTTTTATTTTGAATGTGTAATTAGTGAAACAAAAATGTGTTTTTAATGTGAAATAATATTTATTCGTTATGTCCAGCTTTACGTCAATTTTTGACAATAGCGTCAAAGAAATAATTTTCTCCACGACCATTACTGAATGCAATAATTCCAAAATCATTTTTGATAATAGAATGTAAAAATTCTCGCTCTTGAGTTGGAATATCTATTCTGAAACACTTGCTTCTTATGCGTTTTGCGTGTATTTTCATTCCATAATAAAATGCGGAATGAATATTCTGTAATTGATCTAAACGACATAGGTTGCCATGAATTTCGAAACTGTCAGTGTCAGATAAAAATGGCCGCGTTGTAATAATTATTTTCAGACAAATTTTAGTGCAAGTCAAAAAATTAGTGAAAAATCGGATGAATCAGATATGGAACTGGATAATACTCCACCTGAAATTATGAATATTGCGAATAGTATAAGCGAGAACTTGCTGCCGCAAAAATCAAGGCATGAGTATGAAAAGTATTATGCATTGTTAAAGGATTGGCAACACGAAAAGAAGACGGACTCCTTTTCGGAAAACGTTTTACTTGCGTTTTTCGGTGATTTGTCGAGTAAATGGAAATCTTCGACTTTATGGAAAATATATTCAATCATAAAAGCAACGGTCAATGTGAAACACGACATCGATATTTCAAGATACAAAAAATTAAAAGCTTTCTTAAAACGCTCTTCTGAAAACTATGTAGCGAAGAAATCGAGGATTTTTACGGAAGATAATGTTAAGCAGTTCTTAGAAAATGCTCCGGATGAGATTTATTTAGCTATAAAGGTAGAAAATTTAACTATTTAATAACTGTTTAAATAAATATAGTTTTAATTTTTAGGTCGCCCTTATTATTGGTGTTTTGGGGGCTTGTCGAAAGAATGAGCTCTACAACATTAAAATTTCCGACATTAAAAATTTGGGATCAACAATACTAATTGCATTTACAAAGATGCAACCGGGGAAGACATTGAAAATGCCGAAGCAGAGTGCAACGCTTGTGACTATTGTGAGATTTGAGATTTGCGAAAACTCATAGATTTGAATGTAATATTTAGGTAGTTGATATAAGTTTTATTGATTCAACATATAAAAAAATAGTAAAATAAAGGTTATAAACTCTAACGCGCCTCTAAGGTATGGTTTCGCTGGAGCAGTCAGCGGCCGCGGCTGGCGTTCGCGATTGGTAGCTCGTTACTGGTTTAATGCGATTTGTATGTACACGGTTTCACTGCCGCAGCTCAGCGACACAGCGCTCGCCGTCAATTGCAGCGGCTGCGTTCGGACTGCTAGAGAGACCAGTCCAGCACCGATCGTTCAGCAGAATGCCACCGTTCTCGGCAATTGCTGACGAGTGTTTGATAGAGGAGATGCAAAAGTAGTCCCCTTTATACAACTACAAGAACGAAAATTACAAAAATGTTGTAATGAAAGAAAATGCATGAAAAAAAGTGGCAGCAAGTGTAGGGAAGAACGGTAAAGTGTACAAAACCATTTTGTTTATTTTTCAGCATTACATTACAAAGTTTATAATTAGGGTAGGCTGGGGCAAGTGCGAAGCCCTTTTTAATAGTTCAAGTTTATTTCCTTCCTACTTTAAATATACAATATTTATAAAAATGTCTTTGTAAGAAAGTAATAGTTTAATATATTTACTTTTCATACTGCATAGGGCACACATGAATTATTTTTGAGATCTTGAGATTTGAATGATTATTTTTTTTTTGATTATTTATTCTGAAAAATAATAAGTAATCCAAAATAACACTCAAAAAAGTCCTAATAACAAGAATAATATTTTTATAAACGTATTTATCCGTTCAAAACCCAATGTTTGGCTTTAATCTCTAAAACAGTAGGAATTATTCCCAAGCAGAAACTAAAACAGAAAAGAAACTTAAAGTTTAAAAATTCGAATAATTTTATGGAACTTGTTAAATATTGTATCCCGCAAATTTCACATTAAAATGAAAACCTCCTCGGCGTGTTACTACCGGTTCAGGTAAACGAGTCGCTATATCGTCTAGCTGTACTACATTGACATCATTGGTGAGTGGCCATAAAAAATTGTCTTTTAATTTTCTAGTAAACTTGATTTCAAAGCCGTTGTCAACAGTATTTACCTGGCCAATGAAATGTTTGTTTGCTTTTGGTAATGTGTATTTAACCAGTACCCAGTCTCCAATGGAAATATTGTCTGTGTTTATTTCAGGAATCTGATCTTCGCAATGCGATTCTAAAGTGAAACTTTGATCCGATTCCAGAAAAGGTACACTTTCATTATCTGATTCACTGGAGCAGGATTCAAATTGATACGGACTTGGCCGACTTTGTTTACTCTTTCGGTCAATTTTCATAGCTGGTGTAGATATAGAAGAACTTGTAGAGAGTTTTTACTGACTACTTGCGATAGTACCTGCAATGGTTTGGCCACTTTGAATTAAGCGCTTTCGTTTCCTTGGATTAGAAGAAGGACTCTGTCGGAGCGAATCAAGTAGTAGATCATCAAAACCTGTCTTTTTTTCTTGCCGATTTTCGGTTGTAGCTGGTAATGCAGCGTATATTTTGTTCATTTTGATCAGAGCTGACAATTACTTTGAGATTGGTGGCACTATTAGATGCTGATGAAGGAGCTGTAAGTAATTCTGCATTAGATGCTAGTTTCCTTTTAAGTGAGGCGCCAGATGTAGAAGGCTTTACTGTTTTTAACATTGACTGTTCGAAAGTAGCGTTTTTTTTTGTTATATTCGGTGCTACAGCATTCCTTTCAATATCAATGCGTCCTGGCCTCGGTTGTAAATCTGTTACAGATCCTTGATTTTTCAAGTGTTCCTCCCATCTTTTTAGGGCATCGATGTCATACTTCTCTTTAGGAATAACATGTCTATTAAATGGAACAATACCACCCTTTCTGAATCCTGTTTTTATGATTCCGGAATCTACTTCAGCCCAGGATTTCACTAGCAATGTGGCGAATTCCCTTTTTGGTAACCGTTGTCCCTGATGACGTCTTTGCGATGTTATTACTTCCCTCTCCCATATTGCCTTAAAGGATCTAAACACACTCAAATCGAGAGGATGAAGTAAATGACTTGTATGGGCTGGCAGTTTAAGTATATGAATATTTTTTTACCTTGCGGCTTGAATTAATAAGCAATCCACATGCAAGACATGCCCATCATATATAACAATAATTGGTGCCTGATCACGAACCAAAGGAATAAAAGTCTTTAGAAAGTAATTTCTAAATATTTCAGAGGTCATCCATCCATTGGCGCTGGCTGCATATACGGTGTCTTTGAAGAGGTCTTCATTTCTTTCTGAATTCCAGGAACTCCATACATTATTGCCTTTAAATATTATCAATGGTGGTAATTTTCTACCACTAGCACTTGCTCCTGCCAGGACGGTTATATATTCTCTGCCCGATTCAGCAATAATTCTTGAAGAGGGATTGCCTTTCGCGCCAACAATTTTAAGACGAGAAGGATCTCTACACAGTGAAGTCTCATCTAAATTGTAAGTCCATTCAGGACGATCCTGAAGACCCAACTCCAATATAGCCTTTTCCAATAAAACAAAATATTGGTCTAAGTATTATGAATGGGTCCGTAGATTTCTTTCTGCAGTACTCTAAGCTTTGTGGTTTTTTTCATACTCAAAAAGTGCCGTTGTTTAAACTTTATTAGCCAGTCTGTGCCTGGCATATTGTTCTTAAAAGGATTGGAAATATTATTTAAAGTTACAAAGTCATCTTGCCAAGAAAGTATTGGAGGTCGGCCCTATGTCTTGCTTTTTTCGCCACGGCGGCCAGTTACTCTACAGTAGATTATAATGTATGGGATTCTGAATTCGGTACTAGCCATCGACATGGTTAATTGACCTTGATTGACGGCATTTACTGCAGCATTTAATTGCTCCTCCCCATAGGCAGCCCTATCGGACTTTCTTTTATAATTTCGTACCATGACGCCAACTCTCTGTAAAGAATAAAAGCTTTAAGTGTCAGTGCCAACGAACTTTAGCATTCCCAGGAAAATGGGGCAAGTGTAAACTAACCTTTACACTTGCCCCATTACAATTTTCACACATGCCCCACATTATGTTTTTTATGGGGGAAGTGCAAACCTATTCGTGAGTAAAACCGCTTTTAGATTTGGTCGGTATATAGGATTTTAAAGCTACAACAATTGACTAAACATAAGAAAATGCAATAAAACTAAAAGTATATTGATTGAATTCACCCTTATATTTAATAACCTAGAGTAAGGATGATATGTTTATGCCGCCATTCCGACTAATATCAGGAATGTAGAATCATTTTTCTATACGCTTGCTTGGCTAAGGCGACAGAGTGTTGGCCTCTCACCCGGGCTACCGGAGTTCAATTCTCTAGAGGAGCATGTTAGTATTTTTGCTTTTTATTTTTATTATTATTATTATTTTTATTTGTAGAAAAATTCTTTAGATACTGATTAATAGTTTTTTGTTATTTATACTTTTTGTTATGGGTTCAGTCAATGATTGTACGTTTGTAAAGATGTTTGTGGTTGTTTGTTACATATAATATATATGTTATACTGAGACCGAGACTTTGTGTCTACCAACCCCATAGATTTTTAAAAGTATATTATAAGTTTTTACCTTTGACCAATTTTTTATGGAGATATCACACACTATTCAACGGACCGATTCGGAGATTATGTTACAAATAACTACTCAGAAAGAAAAAAACACCTGGTAACTCGCCGGGAGTGGATAATTCAACAGCGCTAATGTATAGTTAGTTGCCTCGGACCACACAGACAAGTAAACTTTCAATATTGCCTGATTGGCGCTCTGATTTTCCACTTACCCCAGTTTTACACTTGCCCGTCTACCCTATACCATATTCAAATCCAAGATTATGCATACCAAGGACACATTGATCAGTACTTAATGACAACCGTAACTCTATTTCGATTGGTCAAGCGGCAATAAAACTAAAAGGCCCTGGGCGACAGGGCTGTAATTAGTTTACCGGTGATTTTCGCATTATTGCATTGTATCGTTTGGTGTTATTGTTTGTTGTCAATATTTTGATATAAATATTTGTGTCTTTGACCGTTGTATTTGAATGTATACAGGGTGTTTCAGAAGTACTAACCTGAGTTGCCCCGTTTTTGATGTACAGGGTGTGTAAGATTTTTAAAAATTGGTACCGTCATTCATAATGATAAGAGGCTTAATTAGCCCTAACTAGATTAAATTTATTAAGTCTAGTGGCGTCCCGGGAAACACTTCAACAGATATTATTGACAAAAAATGTACGCCACTGACTTTTTTCTAATTTTGATATTTTTTCCGGATATACCAACTAATGATACAATTTTAAAATGTTTTTATACTTTGACGTTTTATCCAAATTGATTTGTTTACTTGGTATGCTGCAGCTCTTTAAATATGGTATAGCATAAATTCAAGTCTTAATATGACGCTTGTCGAAATGGAGGAATTTGGGCTAACATCTCCTCTTCATCTTCTTCCTCCAACAACAGCATGCAACTAATGTTATCGGCGTTCATTATAAATTATACATAAGCGCTTGCACTACGAAATACGAATAATATGATCTGAAGCGCGCTGCTCCAGCAGCGCCAGCCAAACCACCCTGCGACGACGGCTCTACGCTCGATCGCGAACGCCAACCGCACCCGCTGACTGCTCCAGCGAAACCATACGTTTACTCCCAACTTGGTCCGATCCCGATCACTTTAATGCGGTGTGACGTCAGGGACAAATGCAACACAAGAATTTCGAATTCGGTACCCATACTTACGTGCCCGTGAGATAATATAAACATTTTTAATGTTAAAAAAAAACCAAGAGAGTTTACAATCACAGGAGATTTTTATAATATTCTTAAAAAATACTGGGCTCTGAGACCTTGTGATGTTCCTTCAGATCATTTTTTTATTAATTTCCAAAAAAATAAATGTACACGACAAGTAATTGGAATCAATAAACTGGGAAACATGCCTAAACAAATTGCCACATTTCTGAATCTAGAAAACCCACAAGAGTATACTGGCCACTGTTTCCGCCGTACCTCAGCGACTACGTTGGTAAATGCAGGTGCGGATATTACAACATTGAAAAGACATGGAGGCTGGAAGTCTTCTCAGGTAGCAGAGGGATAGGTACATAGAGAATTCTTTGCAAAATCGAATAAATGTAGCAAATCAGTTAGTTTCTTTACTGACTGGATCTAATTCGTCAGTAGCCATCCCCTTAACTTTCAATTCTTCCTGCTACACGACTGTCAAGTCTGCCTCTACAAATCAATCCGTTTTGAAAAATGTTACGGAAAATATTTCCAATGCACCAGTTTTTAATTTCAGTAATTGTACCAACACTATAAATATAAATATTAATACAATGTAATAAAATATCCCAATAAATAACTTAATTGCTTTGTACAGATTTTATTTGTTTTTATTCGTACTTTTTGGTCGTGGAGAAAATATAGTCTGCTACTCGGTTAGAATGAAAATTCGATCCGAGTGGAAGATTCCGAACGCGAGCGTAGCGTTACCTCGTTACAGAATCTACTATTCTGTTGTTTGCTGTATTTAATAATATATAACTGCATCAACTTTAGTAGATCTTTTAATCTTGCCGACATCGACCAATGGTATCATTGTGAAAAATCCATGTTTCATCCAAGAAAACGAATTGGTACAAGAATGCTTCTTTTTCTTTAATATATTCTTTCAAAAATACCAGTCGTTTAAATACTACATGGGAAAGTTCCAGAAGCCCTCGCCTCAGTTCATCTTTTTACCATCCGGAGCCTATTTTCTTAAATAGTCTTCTTAAAGAGTTAAGACAACCATCAAACAATTCGCTGTCTTTTAATTTGTAACTTAAAGTTGTCAAAGTTACAGCTTCTGAAGACCTACTTTCGAGTTCAAGGTAGAATTCATATAAGTTTTGAGATAAATTTCTGTTAGTTCAGATTAGTTAAAATTCGTTAAATTAATATATTATAGCACTTAAGTATAAATTACCTTTATTAAACAGGAAAGAAAAATCCAAAATTCTTCACAAATATTTAATAATTCGCTCTACGCGTTTCGGTTTCTTAAACCATTTTCAAGAGCTATCTAAAAAGTTTATTCATATAATAATCTCAATTATAATTTAAAATAATTTGGTGTTACTTACATAATATAAACAAAAACTTTACATTAAGGACACAAACAAGCTCACAATGGCGAGCACAGGTTTACTAACTATATAAAATTGATCAACGGGATAAACCCAAAAAACATTTAAAAATGAAACACTTAAATAATAAAACAAAATACACCGAACCAGAGCGACATCTAGATTGCACAAAGAGAGGTTCCATTATTTAAACAATCATTCACTACTTAAACTCGTTTACAATTCTCGCCGCTTCCCTATAGTGGGCGTTGACAGGATCGTTCAAACACTCAATTTGATTATTTATCTCTAATTTCGCTATTTCAATGTTTTCTAAAAAATTCAGCTTTAGGCCTTTATTCGCATTATGTAGCATTTTAAAGTTGTCTTTAGTATTAAAACTATGTAAATTCTCTCTTAAATGTAGGCCAAAAGCTGATTTCCTGTCATTAGGCGATTTCTGAGAGTTTAAATGTTCTTTTATTCTAACATTAAAACTACTTCCTGTCTGACCAGCATATTTAGCCGTGCAAGAGTTACAGGACAACAAATACACCCCACTCTTGTCAAGCACGTTAATTGAATCCTTTACTCTCGAGAATAAGCTACGTAAATTGTTAACCGATTTGTAAGCTATTTTAAAATTGTTGTTTAAAGACTTCAATACATTACCCACTCTCAGAGAAACAGTGCCCAAAAAAGTAAGCCTTATATACCTAGGAGGTTGAAAAGATGTTATGGTCTTATCCAAGAGGTCAGTCAACACCCTCTTAAGCATGCCATTAAATTTTTTTCTTATTAAATTATTGATTAGTGATATCTTGTATCCGTTGTTATAAGCAATTTGAAAGATGATGTTCTTTTCCCTCTCAAATTCCAAAGGTAAGAGTGGGATGGTGAACAAACGATGGATCAAAGAGTTAAAAGCTGCCATTTTATGAGCTAAACAATGATTTGAGTCAGCAGGTATAACCATTGTCTGTATGTGTGTTTTTCCGATAAATAGCATACTCAAAAAAGTTATTCACTCTCTTTATTGTCAAATCTAAAAAATTCAGACAACAATCAGATTCTATTTCTTTTGTAAATTTGATGTGGTTGTTTAAAGAATTTAAAAACGTGAAAAAAATTTCCAACTCATTCCCTGTTCCTGTCCAAACAATAAAAGTATCATCAACATATCTGCGCCATAATAAAATTTTATCTAGAAGGTAAAAATTTGAATTAAACAATTTATTTTCAAAATCACCCATAAAAATTTCAGCTAAAAAGGGAAAAGACCTGAACCCATGGGTAAACCATCCGTCATTTTAAAGAACTTGTCATTAAATCCAAAAAAATCTAAACCTAGACATTTAGTTAAAAGGGACGTTATACCCCTCCGTACATTATCAGACAGAGATAAGTTCTCTCCAAGCAAACATTCCACGATATTCACCACCTGTTGTCGGGGGATACTTGGAAACAGATTGACCACATCAAAAGAAACCAAAAGGCAATCATTTGGTAAGTTAATACTTTTTAAATCTTGAATTAATTCATTGGTGTTCTTAATACTGTATTTATTTTGATAATCCAAGAGGCTTCTCAAACATTTGTCTAGCCATTTTGCTAAAAAATATGCCGATGAAGATACAAAACTAACAACAGGTCTAATTGGCATATCAATTTTGTGAATTTTGACCATACCGTATAATAAAGGGGCACTAGAATTCATAGGAATTACAGGTTTATTGATCTTAAGTTCATCATAAAAATTTTGGCCATTAATTAATCTTTTAAGTTCTGTAGTGTAAGACGCATTCGGATCTTTCTTAAGCTCGATAATCATATTATTATTATCCAAAAAGTTTTGAACCTTATTGAAATATTGTTGTTTTTCCATAATTACCAAACAATTGCCCTTGTCTGCCTTTCCCAATACTAAGTCATTTAATTTTATTTTTTGTCTCAAAGTTCGGCAAATATTCTTTTGTACATGAACTTTATTATTATATCGTTGATTACCAAAATTATTCTTATGTTTCCTAATAATGTGTCTACAAAACCCTCTAACAGAATTCATCACATCGCCAACAAAGAAGTCACATCCTTCTCCCCTATGCCCAAATTAAGGCAATATTTTAATCCCTTTTCTAAAAATGAGAGTTCAACATCTGAAAAGGCGCAATTTGTCATTTTCAAAATTTTTTGGGTGAAAAACATGATCAGAATATTTACGATGTTCTAAACACTCAGATTCGTGTTTCTGTTTTGATAAGTTCTTTAAAATGCTACATAATGCGAATAAAGGCCTTAAGCTGAATTTTTTAGAAAACATTGAAATAGCGAAATTAGAGATAAATAATCAAATTGAGCGTTTGAACGATCCTGTCAACGCCCACTATAGGGAAGCGGCGAGAATTGTAAACGAGTTTAAGTAGTGAATGATTGTTTAAATAATGGAACTTCTCTTTGTGCAATCTAGATGTCGCTCTGGTTCGGTGTATTTTGTTTTATTTTTTAAGTGTTTTATTTTTAAATGTTTTTTGGGTTTATCCCGTTGATCAATTTTATATAGTTAGTAAACCTGTGCTCGCCATTGTGAGCTTGTTTGTGTCCTTAATGTAAAGTTTTTGTTTATATTATGTAAGTAACACCAAATTATTTTGAATTATAATTGAGATTATTATATGAATAAACTTTTTAGATAGCTCTTGAAAATGGTTTAAGAAACCGAAACGCGTAGAGCGAATTATTAAATATTTGTGAAGAATTTTGGATTTTTCTTTCCTGTTTAATATGAGTAATCTTCACCCCGGAGATATCTATGATTCAATTTAAATTACCTGTTTCGTTTAAATAAACGTTTTAAAAGAATGTATTTGAATGTACCCCAGCTTATGAATAAATATTATAATTTTTAAATAATACAACTTACTTGTTTCGTATATTTCATAAATGGTGTCACGGATAGAACTTATATCCAATCTTCGCACATTTACAACTCTCATTGAATTAGACCGTTTATTTTGAGGTGATTCTAATAATTTATTTCCCTTAAATGTTGTTGAAATTGCGCTTACAGTGGAGATATTCAAATTTAGGGCAGCTGCTACACGCTAAAAATTAGTAAAGTAGACATAAAATATCTAGACCTTAACATACTCTTTAAATTTACTTCTCTGTACTGCTGTCAAGGGTAACAATAGGCCATTGTTGTTAAGTTCTTCCTGAAAATAGCTTCTTAGAGAAGCTGTTAGCTCTTTGCACCGACTATTTGAATGCTTCGGCATTTTTCACAAATAGTAAACAACGTAATCGACAAAGATATGTATGTGACTTTTTGTTTCTCTTAATAGAACAGTGTTTTAATGTTATTTATGAAAGAATCTAGAGTTTTTATTAAAAACTAGACGCACAGCAACACGGAACCACTAGCAATTAAGGTTAGTTTTGCATGAAACGTCAAACAAAGCCAACGAACGAGCTGGCGCCACCGCACCGCTTACAGTTGTGTTGCCAACTATCGGCCAATAAAATTAATATAATTTGAATTTTATCAATTAAAAATTAAAAAGAAATTAACAACAATGGCCCATTGTTACCCTTGACATCAGTTAGAGAAGTACATTTAAAAGGGTATTTTAAGGTCTATACAGCGTGTAACAGAAGTATGGAACGCTTTAAATATCTTTAATACCGTTTGTCCGATATAGCTAAAATTCGGTATCCGTATATAAGAGGTTATCGCGGAGCTGCTAGTGATATTTGCAATGTTGCCAAATTTACAGCTTTTTAGCACTTTAGAATAATTCTTTTTTTAAATGGAACACCCTATATATTATTCAAAAAAATTATTCCGCAACAAATTCTAAATAACTTTTATATAAGTTACTTAATGCCTAAATCTAGCCATTTTTTTGATATTGAGGTTTAAATATCATAAGAACTCCTTATCCAAGAAAACTGATAGAGATATAAGTACTAATAAGTAGGTCTTGGAAATTTGTGACACAATTAAATTCCGACAGCGACATTGACAAACTTTTCAGAAAGTATTTGTGCTTCATAATTTATCAGTTTTAATAATTCTTAAAATGGATTTACTAACGGAAACACTGCGAATAGAAATATTAATGATATTGTGTTACGGGGATCGAAGGCGAACACAGCAGGAGGTTGCTGAGATTTTTAATGATAAGTATCCCAACCGAAATCCATAAGCACGGTCCACAGTAAGCAAAATTTTAAAGAAATATAACGAAACTGGCCATGTAAAAGACATTTCAAAATCTGGGCGTCTAAAAACTGCGACAAGCGGCGATAAAGCTTTAGATATTTTGCTTAGCATAGAGGAAAATCGACACCTCTCTACTCGAATTATTGGCCTCGATTACAACACATCGCACATGTCGGTAGATCGCGTATTAAAGTGTGAGAAGTTCCACCCATACAAAATTCACCTGGTTTAAGAAGTCTCTGAGGATGACTTTGACAGGCGTTTAGAATTCAGTGAGCAAATGATGGATTTGTGTAATGCCAATCCAAATTTTATTAATAAAATAATGTTTTCCGATGAGTCGACGTTCTGTCTTAATGGAAATGTCAACCGGCATAATATTCGTTATTGGTCCAAAGAAAATCCTCATTGGATTCGAGAACAGCACACCCAATTTCCGCAAAAAATTAATGTTCGGGCAGGCATTACAGGACAAAGGATAATTGGTCCATTGTTTATGGATTATAATTTAAATGGCGATAGATATTTACAGCTCTTAAGAAATGAAATTGTTCCTGCTCTTGCGATCCTATTTCCAAATCCTCGTAAGTTAGTTTCATTAAAGTAAATTAAAACTGATTATCAATCAACAAAGTTTTAGACAACGTTGCGGGATTAAATAGCGAAGTATGGCTGCAACAAGACGGTGCACCACCACATTACGCCAGACAAGTACGGGAGTATCTAAATGAAGTATTTTTTGAAAGATGGATAGGGAGACGGGGTACAACTGAAAGGCCAGCTCGGTCACCAGATCTGACTCAACTCGATTATTTCTTGTGGGGACATTTAAAAAATGTGGTCTACAAGACAATGTCACATGATATAGAAGACCTAAAACAAAGAATTGAAGTTGAGTGCCGATGAATCGAAGAAACAGATATTCTTTCTAATGTTTTAAATGCTTTTCCGCAATATTTAGCATATTGTCAAGAAGTAAGTGGAAGGCACTTTAAACATCCAATTTAATTTCTTTATTCTGTAATAAGTAAGTTTAAACAATAATTACCTTACAATAATGTTTCAATAAGTTCTCAATTTTCGAGCTCGAATATTAAAAGAATGGCTAGATTTGGACATTAAGTAACTTATATAAAAGCTATTTAGAATTTGTTGCGGAATCATTTTTTGTATAATTTATATATGTATAAAAAAATTTTTCAAATTGCTAAAAAACTGTAAATTTGGCAACATTGCAAATGTCACTAGCAGCTCCGCGATAACCTCTTATATGCGGATACCGACTTTTAGCTAAATCGGACAAACGGTATTAAGGATATTTAAAGCGTTCCATACTTCTGTTACACGCTGTACATTTTATTTTTACTTTACTAATTTTTAGCGTGTAGCATATTGTCATCCTGGAAGATTTTACAAATAAAGTAAATAAATTTGTGTTTATTTTTGTCCTGTTTGTTTATCTTGTTTTATGAAGAAAACAAAACCCCTATAATTCCCCCACTCGGTTATTTTGGTTACAAGCTGGCAACACTGCCGATAACTGACGTCACTCGAAGGGTATGACGTGCATTGGAAATTGTTTTGCATCAGCTATACGAGCATGCACATGGACAAAATATACGACTATTTCATAAAAGTAATAATAAAGTAGGGAGAGGAAAGAAAGTCGGAAAGTCTTTCTCCACTGATTTAATAAAGAGCAATCAAAGGCTAAATTTTATAATAAAAAATCGTCTACATGTTTCAAAGGTAGTGACCTTCATCTTTAGGAGACAAAATTAGTGTTGCTGTTGGTATTAGCAATAAAGAGAAATTATTGGTGGAAGCTGACGTTGATGGAGTTTTAAGATTTGAAATTTGAAAATATATTAAGCAGTGAACGTAATCAGCATACTGAAATCTCAAATCAAAATTTTTAATTAAAAGTAATTATGAAAGGTTTGTCACATTTAGTAGGTTATAAAAAAGATTATGTTCTTTCCGTGAAAGCTTTAAAAAGGGATATACAGGGCTGCCCAGAAGTCCGGAATAAAATTAATATAGCCTTAACCTGTAACTTTTGGGGAAAATGCTCGGACACGTCAATTTAGTTTTATATATGCTCACATTTTGACGTTATTTGTTTGTTTTTTTATAGACATTGTCAAAGATATGACGACATCGATCTTTTTTTTTAATGGAAACATACAGCTTGTGATACATCATTTGAAAGCTAATATCTCGTACATTATGCTCATAAATTTTGGCGCGATTCTGTCAAGCTATTTCAAAATCGCAACTGTTAAAAGTTTTAAAAAAATCCCTATTTAAATAAGCGAAAATGATAAATCATTGATGTTTTTTTTACCTTTCATAAGGTAAAAAATCTTCATTTTCTCACGTTCTGGCATTTTGTGACGTTGTGACTTAACAATAGTTATGGTTTATTTGTTATTTATTCTTATTTTATCTCCACATCCTAACAATATTAAGACTTCGGTACGCTGCCTTTCCGACAAAACCATTTTTGTTTAGAAAATTGTAAAATAATACTTCGGAAATACCTAAATTAATTTTACAAGTTCACAATGCCACAAAATGTCAGAACGTGAAACAATGAAGATTTCTTACCTTAAAAGGTAAAAAAAACATCAATGATTTATTATTTCCGCTTATTTAAATAAGGATTTTTTTTAATTTAACAGTCGCCATTTTGAAATAGCTTGACAGAATCGCGTCAAAATTTATGAGCATACTGTACGAGATATTAGCTTTCAAATGATGTATCACAAGCTGTATGTTTCCATTTAAAAAAAGATCGATGTCGTCATATCTTTGACAAATGTCTATAAAAAAACAAACGAATAACGTCAAAATGTGAGCATATATAAAACTAAATTGACGTGTCCGAGGATTTTCCCCAAAAGTTACAGGTTAATGCTATATTAATTTTATTCCGGACTTCTGGGCAGCCCTGTATAAATGAAATTGTGGGACATTTCAATTCATATCGTGATATTTGTTTTAAAGGCAATTTTTTTAGAATTTAAGAGTGATTTCATTTTGTTGAAGACTCATTTAACTGTCAATCGATTCAGAACACGTTTTCAGTTCTCATTTTTTTTGTGTTTGTCTCCCTGCCTCGATCTTTAAGGGTATATAAATTAAATATTTTGTGTTTTTCTTAATTGATTACTTCTCTAAAAAAAATAATCGTTAAAAACAAATTCACATGTTCACTTCACTGCAGATCATAGGCACATAAAAGACTTGCTCCTACCAAAACTGTACAGAAATAGATAAATAATAGCGAATTCCATTGGTAAAAAAAGTGCGGATCGAGTGCAAAATTTGAAAACCATTGGACATTTCAGTGCAAGTATTTGTAAACCATTGGGAAACCGGTGCAACAAATGTTGCACCGAGTGCAACCAGTTCCGCACGTGCTCTTGGAGACCGTGCTGCACCGAAACTAGATGAAAATGTCAAAAAAAACAGTGCTTTCATTTTTTCGATCTTTAAAATTTTATTTTGTCTCAAGTTTTGTCCAGTGGTAAGTAAAATCATTGAGGATTGAGGAGTATTATCATCAACTTTGTTGGAAAAATGCACTTAAGGTCTAATCCGAAAACCATTAGTACCCAAATAGTGCAACACTTTTTGTGCACTGATGCAGTTTTACTGACTGACATACCGGTGCCGCACTTCTTTTACCAATGGAATTCGCTATAACTGTCAATCGATTCAGAACACGGTTTCAGTTCTCATTTTTTTTGTGTTTGTCTCCCTGTCTCGATCTTTAAGGGTATATAAATTAAAGATTTTTTGTTTTTCTTAATTGATTACTTCTCTAAAAAAAATAATCGTTAAAAACAAATTCACATGTTCACTTCACTGCAGATCATAGGCACATAAAAGACTTGCTCCTACCGAAACTGTACAGAAATAGATAAAGCAGTTACAGCACTCTGAATAATAAAAATCAAAAATGAACCAATAAAAATGAAATAAAGAAAAAAAGTATGTATAAGCAAAGTTCAGAAGATTCCAATTAGTAACCGCAAAGGAAAAATACAATTAGAAATATTAGCAGTGAAAGTCTTAATTTGACTAACTCAATCAACTACCCATACGACGGAAACCATAGCAACCGAAACCATAAGGAACGACGTAGGTACAAAAATCAACCTCAGGAGCGGTAGCGGTTTTTTTTGCCTCAGGGAAATTTTAAATATTTTACTTTATTTCTAGCTGGCAAGAGAAACCTTTTCTGCATCTTGTGGGTCACTTGCCTATAAATTGTCTTTACAACCTACACAGAAGTCAAAAGTAATTATTAAATCGCACCGACACGAAAAAACCATCCGAGAAGTAATTCGGTAATTAAAAGCTGCACTTGCCTTGCTCATCGTCTATTTTTCACCTTAGGGATGTACAGAGTGACTTTTATAATTAATTTTTAAGCCCACGTTGTCCTGCTGTCCGAATGATTTATTTGTAGCATTGCTCGGAGCCTCAATTAACTGCTAAAATTTAAGCAATATTACCCGAGAATATTACTTGCATGATTATCTCGGATTCGCAGTGGTTCTTCATAATGTAGTATCTAGTGGTAATCATTATTCTTCTTCAATAACAAAACTTGTTGTAACAGAGCGTTAAAAATAGAGGAGGGAACTGACCATTTTTCCCTTGCCGCCTCGCTGTAAGTATGACAAATTTTAATAGACAGGTATAGTCAACTGCATTATTGAGGAGCGTCCTTTATCTCGCTCCAAATGTCCTTTTTTTAATTCAGATTCAGAAACTCAAATATATTTTAAGTGGCTTCACGCCATAACCATTTTTCAGTGTCGTCACTGTTGTTTCAGTTTGTTTGTTTGTTTACGCTGTGCTGTGTGAACCGTTTAAATTCATAAGTGTAAGTCACTGGTAGGGATGGGCGATATCGCATTGTGTCCTTTTCTCGCTTATTATAGCTGTCGTTTAGCGAGAGAGAGAAGCCAATAGTATCGCCCATCCTCAATCCTGGTGTAAATGCGCAGTTAAGTGTTGCGCACGCGTGTGTGTTCATGTGGGTCAACCATAATTCACACATATGTCAATACGTGAAGGGCAGTGTATAGGGTTCACTCAGTATTGAGCTCTTATTGACATTCAACATTTGTGCGAGAAAACTTTCGTATTTTTTGATATGCCAGTGGTTTAAACAGTGAGTAGAAGTTGTTTCTTAATCTTCTTATTCCATGGCTCAATAATATAATCATTGCATATTTGATGTTATTTTTCTAGGGATGCAGGTACAACTTTTGCTATCGTTGGAATTCTAACCTCAAACTGCGAGATGCCGAAACGTAAATGCAATTTTACCAATGAACTTCAAAAAAAATACCCATGCTTCAGCAAGGGTGAGACACCTACAGTAGCAAAATGCGAAATATGTAGATGTAGTGTTTCGGTGGCTTATATAGGTATGTAATGTACTTGCTTGATTTCATTCTCTTTCCAACACTGTTTTTGCTCGATTTTTTCATGTGTGAAAAACCCTATCTTTTCTATTAGATATTAGCGTTATTTTCTCGAAATGGCTTTTATATAAATAGTTATTTGTAGTTGCACGGTTTTCATGTGAAATTCGGAAAATTTGTTTGCTGCTTCTACTTCACATTCAATGAACCAATATGTTGTGAAGAAAACTTCTCCGCTTGCAACAAAAATTGCCATCGCCGAGGGGACTCTCGCATTTCACACAATCACACATCACATGTCTTATCGGCAGATGGATTGTACGGCACCTCTCCTCAGAACACTTTTTGCGGACTCAGAAGTTGCATCAAAAATATCATGTTCGCGAACAAAAACCGAAGCCATTATAAATGGTATCTTTTCTCTATATTCAATTGAATTGATAAAACAAGAAGTGACTGATGTACCATTTATAGGAGTCGGTACAGATGGAAGTAATCATAAAAATTTGAAAATTTTTCCTATCACAATTCAATACCTTGATAAAAATGAAGGACTCAAAGTCCGATTGTTACATGCTAATAACCTTCCAAATGAAAAAGCTGAAACAGTTGTATCGTACATTGAAAAAACTCTTGATGATTATGCGTTGACTGAGAAGTTCAGTGCTTTTGTCGCCGATAATACTAACACGAATTTTGGAGGTGGGAACCGCGGAGGAAAAAAAAACATTTTCTATACCTTGAAAGAAAAATTGAACAAGCCCCACTTAGTAGAGATAGGCTGCTCTTCACATATTGTTCATAACACAGTTCACCACGGACTGGACAGGGTTTGGCTTATTTGACATCGATTGTATTGTATTCAAAATATTCGAATATTTCTCAATTTATACTGTCAGAACCGAAGAATTGAAGTCATTTTGTGAATTCGTTGAATGTACGTATCACGAGTTGTTATGTCACAGTCGAACGCGGTGGTTAAGTCTTTTTCCAGCAGTTGAGCGAATTTTAAAAATGTTTGAACCACTGAAGTTATATTTCTTATCGCAGAAAAAAACTCCAGTCATGATAGAAAATTTCTTTCTGCACGATCTTGCAGAATGTTTCTTACTTTTTGTTCATTCTCTCATGTCTCTTTTTCAACCGAAAATGCTGTTGCTCGAAAGAAAAAATAACAGCATTCTGGAAATGGATTCAATATTCGAAGATCTTTTTGAAAAATTGTACGGAAGAGAACAGTCAAATTTCGTCCCTTTAATGGTCCAATCAATTTTGACGAAACTCAGAAATGATGGAAAAGGTCAAACGTGCGATGATTTTTTAGCGAGAATCGGAATTGTGTACCATGAAACTGTAGAATATTTCGAAATGTGGACGAAGAGTTTCTCCGAATTCAAAGTATTCAAATGGTTGGACTTCAAACGAGGCAAAAACTTGCAGTACAAAGATGTTGAAGAATGTGTCAAATACTTGCTGGAAAAAGACATTAACATCGACGATGCGAAGCTGCACGATCAAGTTATCAATTTAAAGAACTTTCTGGCGAAGAAAAGCGATGATGACAATTTTTACAATGAAAAATGTGCGAGCTCTCGAATTTGCGAATTTTTTACAGCTAATGAGAACATTGAAAGTTACTCTGAATTGCTCAAAATCGCTCAATTTTTTTATGCTATCCCAGCACATAACGCTAATTGCGAAAGAGTTTTCTCTCTCATGAACGCACAATGGATAAAAGAGAGAAATCGCTGTTCTATTGAAACCATGCGACACATTTTGAGAGTCAAATTCAATTTTTCAGAATACAACTGTATTCAATTCAAGCAACTTCTGATGCAACCAAATAATGTACGCATTCTTGAAAAAATAATTAGTAGTGAAAAATATGTCTGAGAAAAAGTGAATCTATTTGCTTGTAAAACTAAGTTATTGTTGACAGCAAGAATAAATGAATTTTTGTAAAATCAAAAAATTTTTTGCCATCGAAAATAATTGCGTAGGAAATTGATCCTTTTTTTGTGTCTATTTTTATTATATTTTATGATCGTAGGCCCTTCGCGTTTCGTAGGCCCCAGGCAAGTGCCTAATGTGCCTTATGGATAATCCGGGTCTGGGTCCTCTCAATTTACCACCACGACTAAATGGTGTGGATTATTTAGAACATTTACAAAATACGCTGCCACATTTATTAGAAGATTTGCCATTGCAACTTCGACGAGGTATGTGGTTTATGCATGACGGTGCTCCACCACATTTTAGTTTAAATGTCCGCAATTATTTGCATCGACAGTATCCAAACAGATGGATTGTTAGAGGAAATGACGCTCCTGTAAAGTAGCCGCCACGCTCACCGGATATGACTCCGTTGGATTATTTTTTATGGGGGTCTTTAAAAACGATGGTATACTCCAGACCGATTAATAATGAAGAGGAATTGTGGGGAAGAATTCAAAATGCAGTCAACATAATACAGAACGATGCGAAATTGTTGCAAAGAGTAAATTTAAACTTTTTACGTCGTATTAATCTTTGTACTTATGTTAACGGAGGTCATTTTGAACAATTACTAAAAGTTTATGCTAATTAAAATTACTTTTAAAATAAAATTGTTCCTCATTTAATTAAAAAAAAATCCATACTCAAATTCTTCCTCCAAAACTTGCTGTAAGTAACCCATAAGCAACCCAAGTGAAACATTTTTTCCTGCTGAAAATTTACTAATAGCGGAATTCTTTATTCAAAATAATTTAAATATTCCGGTGCGGCATCGAACACTAAATGCCGAAATATTTTAAAAACGGCTTACTTTAGCGGACTTTCACAAGAGTTCCTTTTTTGTTTCCAAATGCTCAAGAAATTAGTTTCTTAACAAAAAAAGAAAAAACCTACGCTGATAAAAAAGTTATGGCCACTCTAAACCATAAGAAGTGCATTGTGAGGCGCCCTCTAATGGCCACAGTGAAAAGGTGTCCGTATTCGGGTTTCGCATCCCAAAAAACCCCCAGGTACCAAGTTTTAAAGTAATACGTTAAAAAATGTTCATAAATTTTAAAAAATTCGATTTTTATTTTTTTAATTTTACCACCCTGTATCTCGGAAACGGAGCAATTTCAGACTGAGGTAAGTTGCTTTAAATCGCCTTATTTTGGCCTCCCTCAGAATTAATTGCTCAGATTTTGTACAGACCTTTTAGAGACACCCTGTATTTTTGAAAAGCTCTAAAATAACCCAATCAAATAAGTGAAAATTATACAGGGTATCCCATTTAAAAAATCATAGTCCCAGAAAAAAAGCAAGCACGCCACTGAATTATGCCTAAAAACTCTCTTCTAAACAGTTCTCAATTTTTTTATATGTTAAAGGATAAGCAAAGTACAGTATAAGGGTGGTCAATAAGCAAACATTTTCGAAAACACCCAGTGGCTTAAAAATTAAGAAAGCTATGACAATTCTGTATGGGCATCTTTTGTTTCACGAAAAAGTTGCGCATTAATGTAAAAGCCGCAAGTATCTATCTTTACTAGTTACCGAGATTACCAATTACATCGAATAAAAGATACCCTGTACAGTAATAATAATATTGTTTATTACAACCTGCTTCAAAAAAATTGAGCCCTGTTTACTTATGATTTAGAAATAAAAATATATCTCTTCTTGCTCAAAGCATTTTCCAAAATAACTTTTCACTGTCAACACTCTGTATCTCGTATGATGAGGATCATAACTTTGATGACTTAATCGCCTAGTTTAATGTAAACCAGTTGCTCTGTGGTCCATTAGTTATAGGACAGCCTGTATATAAAAGACGAAAATATCATCTATAATAAAGTGTTAATATACCGCCCTGAATGCCGCCACTGTCTTCGCATTTTGCAAGTCAGAAGCGTCCTATTATGCTCGTTTTGATTACCGAACTCAGCGGGGCTTCGACTGTCACTTTTTGGGCTAAATTACACCTAATTATTGGTATAATAGAGGTCGAATTTTAATCGGTAACGAGCTTTACACCAGTCACACAATGCCCACTTAAGAAGTTAGATCATTGTTAATATCCAAACTCACTGTCGTCATTCTTAACTGTTTTATAGTGATCGACATTTCCGTTTTTTACTGTTGAAGAAATAATTGAAGGTGCGTTTGCCAAAATGCAAGTTGGCCTTTCATGCACAAATAAGTTTTGATTGATATTTAGAAAATAAGAATAATAAACCATACAGTGCATGGACTGTGTTTTCAATATAATAGTGTAAACATATTATTTTCAGACGGAAAGTTTTAGTTATGCAATTTTTATGGTGTACAGGGTATTCGCGTATATTTTGCCCAATAGATATCTTCATTAATATTGGTTTTAGAGAAATGGTTAAATCATCAAAGTTATAGCATTTTCAGCGAACTTTCAGAAAATGAAATGAACAAAAACAACTGATTATCGGAAGTGACAGTTTTTTGACAAGTGACAGTTTTTTCAAATAGAATACACCCTAGTTTTTCATTGTATCCGTTAAAGAATGTTATCCTCTTTTTAAATATATAGTGATTGTTGGGGTTATTTTCTACCGTCTTGGAATTATAAGAAGATATAATAGAATTATCATTATCCTCAATAAAATTTTGTAAATGGCTCATGTAACTCACAGCAATACCTGTCCCCTTGACTAAATTGCTCTTGGCAACTTCTGTCTTCTTGACAAATCTTAATAAACGTTGTCAAAATCAGGGTCTAAATGGGATATTCTGAAGAGCAAAAGTTCGAAATTCTTAAAATATATACCAAATGTGGACACATGCGAGAAGCGCAACGCAAATAGAGAAGGCGACATCCATATTTAGTAATTCCTAACGAAAACACTTTCCGAAATGTGTTTCATCAACTTTCTGAACGAAAGACATTATAAAGAAAGAAAAGGCATTGTCGGATACTCACAAAATTCGATAAGGGACTGTGCAAGATATATTGGCAAATGTTGCACAATAGTTTTTAAAATTCTGAAACGGCATAAATTCCACAACTTTAAATTCAGAAAAGTTTAAAAATTAACAGAAGAACAGAAGCAAAGACGTTTGAAGTTTTGCCGTCACATGCCAAACATCCTCAACAATTAGAATACAAACATTTTTCTTGACCGTATAGCTTTCGGTTTTTGTTTTTCGGATTTTCGGTCATTAATAAAAAATCCTGTTTCCGGTTTGTTACGTTTCGGTTTGTTCAACCATCATCAGACTATAAAAAATTACAAAATACTAACGATACATAGTAATACAGAAAGAGACCAACATTTAAAGTTATACATATTATACGAAATATCACAAAAATCAAGTATCTTTTTACAAGGGAAACAAAAAAAAAGTGTTAATAATTCGCTAGTTGATAGGGCTGTAATACTCACTAATGCTGAGCATAGACCACAATGTTTGGAAAAAGTAAGGGGAATACATCGTGAAAATGAATACCCCAAAGATTTTGTTGAACCAATTATTAAGAGAAGAATACATAAAATTTATAACTCTGAACAACAAACAACCAATAAAACCATGAATAATAATTTTGTTTCACTACCATATATTCCCGAAATAAAAAATAAAAAAATATCCTTAAACCATATAAAATTAATATCGCTGAAAAACCCTATAATAACACTAAAAGCTTATTCACCAAATTAATACCCGAAATATCAAAATTGGAAAAAACAAATATAATATACAAAATTGACTGCATGGACTGCACACAAACTTACATCGCACAAACCAAACAATACTTAAAAAACAGGATAAATGAACATAAAAGGAGTATAAGAAAATTGGGTCAAAATAACACCGCTCTTGCAAAGCACGCGTTAGACCTCATTCATAATTTTAATTTCGAAGAAGTTCCAAGTTTTGGATTACGAACCAAATTACAGGAGTAGAAACAAAAGAAATGATTCACATAAAGAAAAACAATATTACTTTAAATTTTAGAACAGATACCGATAACCTTAGTTGTATTTATTATGATCTTTTAAATCTCTAAAGATGTTTTCCTTGTAAAAAGATACTTGATTTTTGTGATATTTCGTATAATATATATAACTTTAAATATTGGTCTCTTTCTGTATTACTATGTATCGTTAATATTTTGTAATTTTTTATAGTCTGATAATGGTTGAATAAACCGAAACGTAACAAATCCTCAACAATAACGCCAATCGGACCTTTTAATACAGCTTAAGCTCCAAATCCCAAAAACACACACTTCTGGGCATCGCAAAATCCGCATCTTACAGTTGAAGTGAGATCATGTGCGTTTTCTAAGTTAGATCCAATCTTTAACTTCTTTTCTTTCTTCGTTCAACTGTTCGGCTGGTCATCATTAGATAAGTCTTGGATTCGGAAATAGTTCTTTAAATAATTGACGTGCGTCGACGGCGTTCAAGCTGGTACTTAAATTGATTGAATTTGGAAGGTTACTTTAACGAAATTAATCCGGTCTTGGTAGAGGCCAGTCTTTTGGTAATTTATATGTTCTGTTTGGTAGAGAATTAATGTGGGAGGTTATAATGAGTTCATTTTGCGACACGTCTCTCCGTCTGAAGTAATTTGTTATGACTTTATCAAAAAATTCATTTGACGTCGGCATTCGTAAGTCATTGTGCAGTACGTGAGTCATCGTATGTCTAGGTGCGTCCGCAATAATTCTTAAAACTTTGTTTTGAAAACGTTGCAGTCTTTTCATTTGAGTCTTGTTAATAGTGCACCATGTCGGTATACCGTATGTCAGTACCGGTCTTATTATTATTTTGTACAAGTTCGTCATTGTGCGTATGTCTATCCTGCTATTCCTGCTTAGCAGTGAATAAATAGCATCAAGCTGACCATTCGCTTTTTTCAAGCGCTGGTCTGCGTTCGTGTTCCAAGCCATTTGTTTGTCGAAGCAGAGACCCAAATATTTTATATTATCTCGCCAGTTTATCCTGGTGTTATTTGTCAGCAATGTTTCCGGAAATTTCACTCTGGACTTTGAAAAGTAAATAGCTTGGGTTTTAGTGTCGTTTAAACAAATTTTCCATATTTTTAACCATTTTTCCAGAAGTTTTATATGGCGTTGCAGCTTTGATACTACTAACCTGGGCTGTTTGGCAGTGGCGGTAATCGCAGTATCGTCAGCAAACAGATAAAGTTGTGTTTAACCAAATTTTGGGATATTACTGGTATAAATATTGCATACGTTCTGAGTGGGTATCAGTAAATGTGTGGTGCGGCATAGTGCAAAACAGAATCATCGGTCCAATTTTCATTGATGGATTTTTAAATGGAGTTAGATATCGTGAAATGCTTGCACATGAAATAGAGGATATTCTTGAAACTTTTCCTCTAAACGCAGCAAGATGGTTCTCCATGTCATAGTGTTCTTCCAGTTAGAGAATATCTCAATGAGAATTATGACATTTGGATTGGTCGTGGAGGGACGATTGCATGGCCTCCCAATAGGGCTACCTCAAAGACAAGATATGTGTATCCAGACCAAATAGTGTTGCCGATTTGCAGGAACAAATCCAAATTGAAATCGACTTTTTCAACTTCGGTAGGCCAGATATGATTGCTAATGCAACTGAAAAACTAAAAGAGGGTTACCAATCTTGCATTTTAATGGACGGTGGCCATTTTGAGCAATTATAAAAATAATATATATGTTGTGTTACGTTTTAATTTCGTACCAAAAGGGTTAAAAGATAACCCCAACAACCACTATGTGTCCTGCAACAGTGCGTCGGGCTTTCATAGCTCCTAAACGAATTAAGTTAGAAATTTCATTCATATGCGGGCTTATACTGTATCATAGAATATATTTCAGGAAAATATTTTTGCATATACAGGGTTGCCCAAAAATGTGTGGTAACATATAATAAACGTTCTTTTTACATTTTTACACAACAGAATTTACGAAATTTGCAATTATTTCGTAAACGGCTGGAAATAACCTACATGTTTCTATTGCAAAAAATGGTTGTTTATGAATTCTACGTTACATTAGTTTAAAATATACAGGGTGTTCCATTTGAAGAATTTGAGAAAAATGAGTTTTTAATGACTCATTTTTGAAACCTTATTTAGAACACCCTGTATAAAATTGATGAAAACTCTTCAATTCATCGTATCTCTGGACCCCTTGTCATTATTTCTGTACAATGCCGTGATTACCAAAAATGTTTTTAGTTTTTTTTTTTGTTTTTCTTCAGAGCTGCTAAATTTTCTTATCTTAGATTTTAATTTATTGCTCTTAAACTCCCGAAGCAAATTGCATAAAAGTATCGACATTTATAAAGAATAATAATACAAACCAAAATATGTAAGAAAATACAGGGTGTCCCATTTAAAAAAAAATCAACATTATGTTACCACACTTTTTTGGGCAACCCTGTATATGCAAAAATATTTTCCTAAAATACACTCTATGATTAATTAAGCCCGCATATGAATAAAATTTCTAACTTAATTCGTTTAGGAGTTATGAAAGCCCGACGCACTGTTGCAGGACCCTGTATATTTAAAAATAGAATAAAATTATTTAACTGATACAATAGAAAAATAGAGGGAACTCCATTTGAAAAGTAACTTGTCAAGAAACTGTCACTTCCGATACTCAGTTGTTTTTGTTTACTTCATTTTCTGAAAGTTCGGTGAAAATGCTATAACCTTGCTAATTTACCAATTTCTCTAAAACGAATAATAATGGAGATATCTATTGGGCAAAATATACGCGAACACCTTGTACAAAAAAAAAGCTATATAGTTGACTGTTACTGTTTTCACTTTATTTTCTTAATATAAAATGCCTTTTCTTTCATCATGTTGTCTAAGTCCCACATTTTTTCTTTTTTAATTGCATGTTATAGGTATAGCTTCTTGCCAATGTTCTCCGTGATAATTGTTAATGAATATTTCAATAACTCACGTGCTTCTTTTAACATTGAAAATGTTTATATTATCGCACGGGCACGTAAGTATGGGTACCGAATTCGAAATTCTTGTGTTGCATTTGTCCCTGACGTCACACCGCATTAAAATGATCGGGATCAGACCAAGTCGGGAGTAAACGTATGGTTTCGCTGGAGCAGTTAGCGGGTGCGGATGGCGTTCGCGATCGAGCGTAGAGCGTAGCAATCGGCCGTCGGCGTCGTCGCAGGGTGGTTTGGCTGGCGCGGCTAGAGCAGCGCGCTTCAGATCATATTCGTATTTCGTAGTGCAAGCGCTTATGTATGATTTATAATGAACGCCGATAACATTAGTTGCATGCTGTTGTTAGAGGAAGAAGATGAAGAGGAGATGTTAGCCCAAATTCCTCCATTTCGACAAGCGTCATATTAACACTTGAATTTATACTATACCATATTTAAATAAGAGCTGCAGCATACCAAGTAAACAAATCAATTTGGATAAAACGTCAAAGTATCAAAACATTTTAAAATTGTATCATTAGTTGGTATATCCGAAAAAAATATCAAAATTAGAAAAAAGTCAGTGGCGTACATTTTTTGTCAATAATATCTGTTGAAGTGTTTCCCGGGACGCCACTGGACTTAATAAATTTAATCTAGTTAAGGCTAATTAAGCCTCTTATCATTATGAATGACGGTACCAAATTGCAATAAAATCGGGAAAAGGATATTTACAAAAATAATAAAAAAAACGATTTTTTTAAAAATCTTACGCACCCTGTACATCAAAAACGGGGCAACTCCAGACACATGTTCAGGTTAGTTCAGGTTAGTACTTCTGAAACACCCTGTATACATTCAAATACAACGGTCAAAGACACAAATATTGATATCAAAATATTGACAACAAACAATAACACCAAACGATACAATGCAATAATGCGAAAATCACCGGTAAACTAATTACAACCCTGTCGCCAAGGGCCTTTTAGTTTTATTGCCGCTTGACCAATCGAAATAGAGTTACGGTTGTCATTAAGTACTGATCAATGTGTCCTTCGTATGCATAATGTTGGATTTGAATATGGTATAGGGTAGACTGGGACAAGTGTAAAACTGGGGTAAGTGGAAAATCAGAGCGCCAATCAGGCAATATTAAAAGCTTACTTGCCTGTGTGGTCCGAGGCAACTAACTATACATTAGCGCTGTTGAATTATCCACTCCCGGCGAGTTACCAGGTGTTTTTTTCTTTCTGAGTAGTCATTTGTAACATAATCTCCGAATCGGTCCGTTGAATAGTGTGTCATATCTCCATAAAAAATTGGTCAAAGGTAAAAACTTATAATATACTTTTAGTTTTATTGCATTTTCTTATGTTTAGTCAATTTTTGTAGCTTTAAAATCCTATATACCGACCAAATCTAAAAGCGGTTTTTACTCACGAACAGATTTGCACTTCCCCCATAGAAAACATAATGTGGGGCATGTGTGAAAATTGTAATGGGGCAAATGTAAAGGTTAGTTTACACTTGCCCCATTTTCCTGGGAATGCTAAAGTTCGTTGGCACTGACACTTAAAGCTTTCATTCTTTACAGAGAGTTGGCATCATGGTACGAAATTATGAAAGAAAGTCCGATAGGGCTGCCTATGGGGAGGAGCAATTAAATGCTGCAGTAAATGCCGTCAATCAAGGTCAATTAACCATGTCGATGGCTAGTACCGAATTCAGAATCCCATACATTACCATCTACTGTAGAGTAACTGGCCGCCGTGGCGAAAAAAGCAAGACACAGGGCCGACCTCCAATACTTTCTTGGTAAGATGACTTTGTAACTTTAAATAATATTTCCAATCCTTTTAAGAACAATATGCCAGGCACAGACTGGCTAATAAAGTAAGCAACGGCACTTTTTGAGTATGAAAAAAACCACAAAGCTTAGAGTACTGCAGAAAGAAATCTACGGACCCATTCATAATAGACCAATATTTTGTTTTATTGGAAGAGGCTATATTAGAGTCGGGTCTTCAGGATCGTTCTGAATGGATTTACAATTTAGATGAGACTTCACTGTGTAGAGGTCCTTCTCGTCTTAAAATCGTTGGCGCGAAAGGCAACCCCTCTTCAAGAATTATTGCTGAATCGGGCAGAGAATATATAACCGTCCTGGCAGGAGCAAGTGCTAGTGGTAGAAAATTGCCACCATTGATAATATTTAAAGGCAATAATGTATGGAGTTCCTGGAATTCAGAAAGAAATGAAGACCTCTTCAAAGACACCGTATATGCAGCCAGCGCCAATGGATGGATGACCTCCGAAATATTTACAAATTACTTTCTAAAGACTTTTATTCCTTTGGTTCGTGATCAGGCACCGATTATTGTTATATATGATGGGCATGTCTCGCATGTGAATTGCTTATTAATTCAAGCAGCAAGAGAAGAAAATATTCATATACTTAAACTGCCAGCCCATACAAGTAATTTACTTCAACCTCTCGATTTGAGTGTGTTTAGATCCTTTAAGGCAATATAGGAGAGGGAAGTAATAACATGGCAAAGACGTCATCAGGGACAACGACTACCAAAAAGGGAATTCGCCACATTGCTAGTGAAAACCTGGGCTAAAGTAGATTCCGAAATCATAAAAACAGGATTCAGAAAGGGTGGTATTGTTTCATTTAATAGACATGTTATTCCTATGACATCGATGCCCTAAAAGTTGGGAGGAACCAAATCAATCTGTAACAGATTTATAACCGAGGCCAGGACGCATTGATATTGAAAGGAATGCTGTAGCACCGAATGTAACAGAAAAACCGCTACTTTCGAACAGTCAATGTTAAAAACAGTAAAGCCTTCTACATCTGGCGCCTCACTTAAAAGAAAACTAGCATCTAATGCAGAATTACTTACAGCTCCTTCATTAGCATCTAATAGTGCCACCAATCTCAAAGTAATTGTCAGCTCTGATCAAAATGAACAAAATATACTCAATAATCATCAGGATCCTATAACTGAAGCTGTATTACCAGCTACAACCGAAAATCGGCAAGAAAAAAAGACAAGTTTGATGATCTACTACTTGATTCGCTCCGACAGAGTCCTTCTTCTAATCCAAGGAAACGAAAGCGCTTAATTTAAGGTGGCCAAACCATTGCAGGTACTATCGCAAGTAGTCAGTAAAAACTCTCTACAAGTTCGTCTACTATATCTAAACCAGCTATGAAAATTGACCGAAAGAGTAAACAAATTCGGCCAAGTCCGTATCAATTTGAATCCAGCTCCAGTGAATCAGATAATGAAAGTGTACCTTTTATGGAATCGGATCAAAGTTTCACTTTAGAATCGCATTGCGAAGATCAGATTCCTGAAATAAACAAAGACAATATTTCCATTGGAGACTGGGTGCTGGTTAAATACACATTACCAAAAGCAAACAAACATTTCATTGGCCAGGTAAATACTGTTGACAACGGCTTTGAAATCAAGTTAACTAGAAAATTAAAAGACAAATTTTTATGGCCACTCACCAATGATGTCAATGTAGTACAGCTAGACGATATAGTGACTCGTTTACCTGAACCGGTAGTAACACGCTGAGTAGGTTTTCATTTTAATGTGAAATTTGCGGGATACAATATTTCACAAGTTCCATAAAATTATTCGAATTTTTAAACTTTAGGTTTCTTTTCTGTTTTAGTTTCTCCTTGGGAATAATTCCTACTGTTTTAGAGATTAAAGCCAAACATTGGGTTTTGAACGGATAAATACGTTTATAAAAATATTATTCTTGTTATTAGGACTTTTTTGAGTGTTATTTTGGATTACTTATTATTTTTCAGAATAAATAATCAAAAAAAAAATAATCATTCAAATCTCAAGATCTCAAAACTAATTCATGTGTGACCTATGCAGTATGAAAAGTAAACATATTAAACTATTACTTTCTTACAAAGACATTTTTATAAATAATATTGTATATTTAAAGTAGGAAGGAAATAAACTTGAACTATTAAAAAGGGCTTCGCACTTGCCCCAGTCTACCCTAATTATAACCTTTGTAATTTAATGCTGAAAAATAAACAAAATGGTTTTGTACACTTTACCGTTCTTCCCTACACTTGCTGCCACTTTTTTTCATGCATTTTCTTTCATTACAACATTTTTGTAATTTTCGTTCTCGTAGTTGTATAAAGGGGACTACTTTTGCACCTCCTCTATCAAACACTCGTCAGCAATTGCCGAGAACGGTGGCATTCTGCTGAAAAATCGGTGCTGGACTGGTCTCTCTAGCAGTCCGAACGCAGCCGCTGTAATTGACGGCGAACGCTGTGTCGCTGAGCTGCGGCAGTGAAACCAGAAACCGAACGCAAGCCGCGGCCGCTGACTGCTCCAGCGAAACCATACCTTAGAGGCGCGTTAGAATTTATAACCTTTATTTTACTATTTTTTATATTATGAATCAATAAAACTTATATCAACTACCTAAATATTACATTCAAATCTATGAGTTTTCGCAGATCTCACAATACTCACAAGCGTTGCACTCTGCTTCGGCATTTTCAATGTCTTCCCCGGTTGCATCTTTGTAAAGGACTGTAAATTTTATTTTAAACGTAGTGCTATTTTTTGATACATAGCCTTTCACTTGTGCCCATATCAACTCAATTGGATTTTATTCACAATGTTAGGGCGGTAATCGAAGTAAAATAATACCACGCTTTTTACTCATTTCGTCGATTACACATTTTCTAAAACTTGACTTATTTTCTCAAACTACTTTTAAAAGCTCTTTTTTTAACATATTGTCCTCAATGGGTGTATTTTTCTCAGACAGCCAATTTATAATATCCTTTTTTTTTTGAAGAAGTCATAGGTAGTTTTCTAGAAGCCTTGAATAATAGCCTGGGTATGACAGAATTTCCGGTAATCAATTTTATCAGTTACCTCAAAATACTCTTCGAGGACGTCAGCAGTCATTTCGTCATGATAATCGATCTTTACCTGCAGGTATTTTCAAACCAGTAGACCAGTGGTTCTCAAACTTATCTCGCTCACCGCCTCTTTGAGAATAATTTTTTTCTAGAGCCGCCAATTTTTTTTACTTACCATCTGTCGCGCATCTATTACAACTATTTTTTGAATCGTGCATTATTTATAATAGTATATGGCCCCTTTCTAATTCTGAGTTTAAGGAAGAATGTTTCAATGAGAGCAGTTAAAACGCATACTTAATCATATTCAGAAGTATTTTTATTGACATTAAAAATACATTAAATTTAAAACTTATTAAATGTGAAACATGGAGCCGATTTCCCTTTTTAGTTAGCAACTTTGCTACAGCGCTAAATCCACGTTCAGATAAATCCGACGATGGGAATGCTATCAGAAATCGTTCAACAATCGAAACATAATCCTAGGTACAGTTGCGAGATTGGCTTCTGAAGCTAAAATTCTTGGTAACCATTCTTGAATTTAATTTTTAGTTCCTCATTTGTTGTCAGTTCTATAAGTTGTTCTTCTGACTGGGATGATCCTGCTGTGTTGACATTTGAAAAAGGATCTAACACCCAGTCTGGTATGTCCATGTTTAAAATGTCCTCGAATGGTTTCTTGAAATCACCGTGGAGGTTTTCCAAGTGTTGGCAGTAAACAAGCAAGTCATCGTTATTTAATGTGTTACAGTTCGAAAATTGCATTTCATAAGTTTGATTATCTCTGTTAAGTTTTCGGTTTTAAATTGTTAAAATACATATGTAGACTCTCACCTTAAACATTAATTACTAATTAAGTTACCTTTAATAGCCAAAATTTTTATTATGTTTAGTTTTAAACCTTTGTTGATGTTTATATTCCAGGAATGTTTTGTATCTTGTAAGACATAGCCAAGTGGATTGATTTCTTCTGTTCATCGTTTGGTACTACTTGCAGATGGGTTTGGTTTCAAATCTTTCTTTTGGTTAATTGGTAATTGGTGGTTTATGGCTGTTTGACCTAGTGTTTGAGTTGTAGGTTAATTGTCTCGGCTGTTGTAAATCCTCTATTATGGAAATTATGGGATCCATAAAAAGATTTTGCTTACTTTAAATTTATAAAACGCATTTCATGCTTTCTGGAATACATTTTACGCTTTTTGAAATACTTGATGGTTTCTGAAATACAAGTGACGAATCTGAAGTACAATTGGCCCTCTCTGAGATTAAATTGACAATACTATTTAAGCTTTCGGAAATAAAACTTGTTAACCTAAGACACATTTGATGCTTGCGTGCATATTTTCTTCCTCTCTTATTGCCTTTTTTCCTAATTATCTCATAATAAATATTATGTTTGGTGTGGTTGGGTTTCTGCTAATGTACGTGTTAAAACTTTACCTTAATTTCTTTCTAATACTCATAAACTTTGACTACTGTACTGGTCAGTGTAAAGCCTTTATAGATTTGACAGTCTCTACTGTCTGCTTCGTTATATAATGTAGTGATAATTCCTAAAGCCCAATCTTCTAGTGCTTATATTTTCTCCTTTCTTTACTTCCTTCAAAATAGATCAAACTTCGTTCAATATTGGTATTGTAAATTAATATTACAATACTCAACAGCTCGTGTCGTAATATGAATCTTTCCAGTACTTACATAGTAAATAAATATTTTAATATTTACAAAAATTAATTATATGAATTTCAAATAAAACCTACGTTGTAATTCAACCTCGTTTACCACAAACATACCCTTGAGGAAACCAATATATTTTGTTCTTATTCCTAACAATTAACTTTTCTCGTAATCCGAGCGGTAGGAAGCAGAACGGGCGAGCGTGTAAGCTGGTAGTTAAGTAATTATGTGCATTTTCTTAAAAGAAAATTGGCCGGGTTTGAAACTCACCGCGGGTGACTGCCGTGATACTAAGCCGGAGCTACCTGAATTTATAAACTCGAAATGCTGGGCTCAATTAGAATTTATACGGGAAAGAATTGTTAGTTAAAGCTGAAGAGGTGACTGCAGATTTCTGGTTTAATTACATTATGAATTGTGTTATGCTCGGTAAGCACTTAATCCAGTTTATGAGTTACTTAATCACTTGTGAAAGCAGCAAGGTGTCACTTTTATTATTTTTTTATTGGTTTTGAAACGGCCTTTCTAGTTACTTAGGGCGATAGCAGAAAATAATATTTCTTTAATGTGTTTTGAAAAATTATCGCAAGGAAATGTTGAAAATAAAAACTTACGTATTAAATGGCGCATTAGACGTTCATAGCGAACAAGTCAACGGAATGATTTTTGCATAAACGGGAATGCTGCACCCAGCTAAAAAAACCATTAATTGCCCATAAAGGCCATAAATTCGTGTAGCGTCTGTAAAAGAACTTGCTTCACCAAGCCATCTTGGCAGACTGCTTAATTACCCAAGAAGTAGAGGTGGGAAGATCGATTCTTTTTGGTGAATCAATTATTTTGATTCATTCAGTTGAAAAGGTTTGTTCAGAAAGATTCGTTCTCAAATGATTCACTTGCGCCTGTTATGAAGATTGTTGCCATAAGTGGTAACAAAATACCCAAATATTAAGCCCAATGTTTACGTTCTTGATATGTCTTGAATGAATAATGAATAGATTCCTATCCAAAAATAATATTCCCCTGTTGTTTATTAAAATTTGTACAACCAAATAAAAAATTAATAAATACCAAACAAAACAAATCTTTCATGCCATACATTTTTCTCTTTTCCTTCTATTGTACTTTACGTACCTTCGTACCTAATTAAACTGTTGTCTTCGTCTGCATCGTGAAAGTCAAAGACGGCATCACGCGTCGTCGACCGACCGACGCGCGACGGCCGACAAGCCAACTATTGATCTTAAGGCCAACTCTCTAGCACGAGCGTTCGAACTGCGGACTTGCCAGCGAGTGAATTACTAAACTGGTAAATTGCCTTTTCGGGTTTCTGGTAAGTGAACGAAATGCGACTTTGATTCATCAATTCTTTAAATAATTATTGATAAATTGGTGAATTTAAGAATCGAATCTTTCTGAAAAGATAAATTAATTCTTTAGATTTAATGAAGTGATTCGTTCATTTTAAACGAATCATTGGTGAACGACACACCTCTGCCAAGAAGGCCTTAAATTCGTGGAACACACGGAACAGCACTGGCTTCACGGAGTCATCGCGGAAGACTCTTAATTGCCTGATAAAAGGCCTTAAAATTTGAAACGTGCGTAAGAGCACTCGTGCTTCACCGAGCCATCATAGCACACTGCTGGCTTCACTCTTGCGCCGTGCTTCTTGCCTTTCGTAACCGGCGCGTGATGCGACACGACTCATTTTTCGCCCAATAGAAAGCTCGCGTCCCAATGTTGACGTTTCACAAGTACCGTTGTGAAGCGCTTTTGACTAGCTACGTGACTGAATACCAATAACTGCGTTAATTTACAAACAAAAATAGCAGAGATTGAAATCGCACGCACATATCATTTACCAACCTATTCTCCTTGACGTGTTGATATACGTTTCCCCAATAGCGGTGTTACCGTTTTTACAGGGATGTAGTAGCAACTATGGTATTTAAAACAAAGCACCGTGTATAATAACATATTTTTACAATCAGTTATTATCTATCTATTACCGTTTTTGAGATATTAATTAATTTCCACTTTTTTTTTCGAAAAATATGACTAGCAGTGAATGCTGATATTTTTAAACTCTGAGATAAAACATACCGCTGCCTGTTTACTTCCAAATACTTTAAAATGCGCCTGTTGTTTACACTCGTCTTTACAGATCTAATTTCTTTTGGATCTAGAGGTTGAAATTCTTGGTTGAGCCGATGTACCAACTCGAATTTACTGGCGATTTGTAAACCATTCCTTTGAACATACTCCACAAGCAGAAATCTAATGGATTAGGATCCGGTGATCTCGAAGGCCAATGCCATGGTCCTAAATGCGTTATCGTCATTAAATTATCATAGCCTATTAAGTTCTGAGGTAATCTACGATGTGCAGGAGCTACGTCGAATTCATACCAATCATCAAGAATTCAATAAACAAATCTCAATAAACAAGGGACGTTCGATACAAGGGCTGCAGTGGCTTCTGCTTATTCTGTTTGATTGTAGATTCAATTGTTTATCCATGATATGTTTCAAGAATTCTTAAATATGTTTACAGCCACATTTCAACGATTAACCACCTAGAAGAAAAACGATATTTTTATTAGCTACACATATACACATAAATGCATATTTTTAATTTTTAAGACTTTTACTGACTTCGGGTCACTTGAAAAGGAGATAAGAGTATTGAGAAAATATGAAGCAGTGTCTTTACTAAGATTAAGTTAGTTTATTTTTTTAATAAAACAGCTGCTGGTGTTTTACCTATTAAAATTAGTCTATAAAACTAACTATTAATTTGTCTCTAATATTTTATATACAGGGTGGGGACTTTAAATGGAACGCTGCTTATAGCTGATCTGAGAATAAGATTTCACTAAAATACAAAAATACGTCCTCAAAGATTTTTTATGGGCTACGTTTTTGTCATGTAAAAAAAAATTTAGGCACCAAAGGCGCGGGGGGGGGGGGGGGCGCAGCCCTAACCAACTTTTTTTATAAGATTGGAAGACACCACTTGTGACACCTTTTTGGAAAGCTCATTGAAAAGGGAGTCTGTTAATCAATTTTTTTTTTGACATCCGTCAAACCATGTGCCAGGAAGTTAATAAAATCCAATTTTAAACAATTTGGTAAACAATTATGTTAAAATACCATTAAAACTGTAATGTCATCTTTTTAGCTTACCAATTGTTAGAAATATGCCCCATTAACCTGTTGGCATAGAGTCAATCGTAAGTCAATTGTTTTGTTTCCTTGGTAATGCCGCCAGTTTTGTTACGTTTGAGAAGCAGGTACTAATTAAAATTTTATTTTTGACGGTTTCATTTAAAAATTTCAAGAATGTATTTAACTGAAACCTAAAAGATTGAAATACTGATGATGGTCGAGTTTGGAGAAAGAAAACGAAGTCAAGAAGAAGTTTGTGAGTTGTTTCATGAAATTCATCCCGATTGGCTACCTCTGTCGCGAAGTACAGTCAGCAAAATTAAGAAGCAATTTAGGGAATTAGGTCGTGTAAGACATGTTCCGAGACGAAGACCCCCAAGAGTATCAGATGAAACCAAATTAAATGTCCTATTGAGTTATCAAGAAAACCCAATTACTGCAGCAAGGCAATTATCTCGTGACCACAATATTGATCATGAAACGGTGTTGAAGATCACAAAATCTGCTGGCATAAAGCCATTCAAAATGCGGCCAGTGCAAGAGTTATTGGAGGATGACTTAGATAGAAGGGTAGAATTTTGCGAAGTTATGATGACCGCATTGGACAACCGACACATTGATTTAGAGTGTATACTTTTTTCTGATGAAGCAACATTTACTTTAGAGGGCCAGGTAAGTTTGAAAGTTAAAGGGAATTAACCATTGTTCTTGACAATCACTGGGCAAAGTCTTACTTTCTAAAGCGATTAGTAATTAATTTTCATTTTAGGTTAATCGTCAAAATTGCCGGTATTATGCCGACGAAAATCCTCATTGGATTGTTGAATGTCACTCTTAACACCAAGGGAAAGTGAATGTTTGGGCTGGAACAATAGGCGACAGAATAATTGGTCCATTCTTTTTTGAACATAATTTAAATGGAGACGTGTATTTAAATTTTCTTCAAACATTTTTAATACCAGAACTCCAAAGAATATTCCCAAATTATGGAAATCTAGATCGAAGGATATTTTTTCAGCAGGATGGAGCCCCTCCCCACTTTGCAAGGATTGTAAGAGAATTCTTAAGCACTGCATTTCCAAATAGGTGGATAGGGCGGCGAGAATTTTTAGAGTGGCCGCCCAGATCACCGGATATTACACCCTTAGACTTTTATTTGTGGGGGGATTTAAAAAGAAGGGTATATGTTACCAGACCTAACAATTTGGAAGAGTTGAAGGCAAGGATTCGGGCAGAGATACGTTTAATCACGCCAGAAGTTTTGGGAAGAGTAAGGGAATAGTTTTATCATCGGTTAGGTTTATGCCAACTGGTTAATGGGGCACATTTTTAACAATTATTATAAAGTTAAAAAGATGACATTACAGCTTTAATGTTACGGTTAATATAATTGATTAACAGATGTCAAAAAAAATTGATTGACAAACTCCTTTTTCAATGAGCTTTCCAAAAAGGTGTCACAAGTGGTGTCTTCCAATCTTATAAAAAAAGTTGGTTAGGGCTGCGCCTCCCCCCCCCCTTTGGGGCCTAAATTTTTTTTTACATGACAAAAACGTAGCCCATAAAAAATCTTTGAGGACGTATTTTTGTATTTTAGTGAAATCTTATTCTCAGATCAGCTATAAGCAGCGTTCCATTTAAAGTCCCCACCCTGTATAATAATATTGTTTGGTGCTCTGCTTTTAACACTTTGCACAGTACACAAGATCAAACAGGTTCTCTTAAGTCTTCGGCCGTGATGTTGATTGTCCAGCAGCTGTAGGGCTTCTGGGCTGATATGTAGGTGAAATCGGGCTTCATGCTTGCCGGCACACCTTTTGATCACTTATTTCACTGTTGAAATTCCAAGGTCTCGATAAAGATCAGAGTTGTGAACATACTAAGAATTAATAAATAATTAATTAATTTCCTCTACCATACTAAGGAACATTCAATCTGTTACGAAGCACTTTGTTCTGAAGCATCTGTAACTTTTGAATATCACAGGTTCAGCCCAAAGCCGAATACCGCCTAGTTGGAAATTAGCATTTTATTGTAGATTGATAATTTTGAATTTCTTTCCACAGGGCAATAATTTAAATCTAGCTCAGTTATTTTCTTCTTCAAATACTCTTTCCACTGAAGTTTAGCATCAAGAGTCATGCGAAGATATTTAGCATTCATCTCATGGGGCACAATTGTACCGTTAACATCAAGGAGAAGAGGCTGTGCCAGCTTCTTGTTAGTAAAATTTACATAGATCGATTTAAGTTCGTTGAGCTTTATTTTCCATTGCCTTATCCGGTCTGCTCCCATGTTGCTTGCTATTTGGAGTTTTCTAGTAGAGCTCTCATGATATTGATCAACTACTTGGGGCTTGCCGGCTCGTATTTCTTTCAAGTATGAATATTCATCCTCCTGCTTGATTCTAAAAAGTCGATCAGGGTTATAGGATGGTAAGATCTCTACATACTGCTCAGGAAGTATTTAATTTAATGTGCAAATCAAACCTTCATGCCCCACCTTATTGAACGCTAGTGCGACATCTAAGAATACTGCGGTTCCCAGAGATATCATTAGTATTGTTACCAAATAGGAGACGCTGTGTTTTAGCTTGATTTAATGAGAGACTGTGGGCAAGAGATATTTCATAGATAATTTTAAGATCTTGATTAATATTAGTATTAGCCACCTCAACATCACCAGGACCAAAGCTATAATATAGTTGAAAGTGGTCAGCGTATTGATGCGAATATGAATGTTTTAAATAGCCTCCAAAATATGCCGTATACAGCGAAAACAACAAGGAGCCCAAGATACTGCCTTGGGGCACCTCACGGCTCATGTTTAACATATCAGAAAAGTTATTGTTAACTGTAACTCTATGACGTCGATTACAAAGGTAGTTTCTTAAAAATTCGACAGCAGTAACGTGAAGCCAAGATACGTAAGTTTAGTACACAGTGTATCGTGGTCAAGGGTGTCGAAGGCTTTAATGTAATCAAGAATCGAATCAATGTTAGAAGCCAAATATGAATCGACCACCAGCTTAATTTTAAAAAACAAATTTCTACAACTTTGTTTAGACATATAAAACTGCGTTACAGCCAAACACTTCAGAATGTTAAATTTTAAAAGCAAGGAAGGGGTTAAGCAATTTAACCATAGGTCAAATGCAAATCTATATGCCAGCATCTGCTAGAAGTGTACACTATTGTACGCCCGCTGTTTCAGCAACTAACAAAATCAACCATTAAATAACAGAAGAAACATCCTCACTATGAGTGATAATGATGATCCGCTATCCCACAAACCAACCACATAACCCACCAAATATACAAAAATACAAGGGAAAAAGATCGTGATTCGAATTCGTATATTCAGATTAAGTTCAGCGCTTTGTAAACGACTAAACTGGCTTCTAATATACGAAATGGCTTTTTAACATACGATTCAGAATGGGAGCGGTCTTCTCCGACGTCAACAAGGTGTTTGATATGGCACTATTCTAAAATTAATAAAGTCAGATATGCTGAATTACCTAATACAAGTTATTCATTAATTTTTGACTAACAGGACTTTCGCGGTCTCATCAGAGAACGAGCTATCGACTGTGCGACACGACAGAGTCGGAGTACCGCAGGGTTCCCCCCTTCCTTGCGCCGGAGCTGCTCAACACCATATATGCGGATGATACCTCTGTAAAAATAGTGAAAACAATTGGAATGAATGTAAGGAAAAGATAAATGAAACTATGAATGAGCTAGAGTACTGATTTAATAATAATAATTTAATACTAAGTGTTGACAAGACGCAAACGATTAAATTTTCTAGGACAAATGACCCAATTAATTATCAATATGACGGTCAGAATAAATCCATCACAAAGGATAGTTTTAGTCTTAAATCTAACAATTGACTGTAGATTGATTTGGAAGGACCACACAGCTAGCTAAGTATAGCCATGCACTAAAAGTTCTAATCATTTGTACAAGTATTGAGGTGGCAGTGTGTGATGGACGATTAGCCCTTGTGTAGTTCGTTACTTGCTAGTAAATAATACCAGGATTAACTGGATTGACAACATAAAATATGTAGAACTTTCTTTCAACCAGAGGATAGCTCAGAACAACAATGCTTAAAAAAGTCAAATCGTCAACTGGGCGGCATTTATCCACTTATAAATCATCACAGCAGAATTAGCTTAAGGATAAAAACAAACCTATACAAGACAATCGTAAGACCAGTACTGACATACGGAATTCAGATATGGTGCACAAAAAACTACAAATATCGCAAAACAAAACTCTTACGAGTTATCGCGAACGCACCAAGATACACACCAATACGCGTACTTCACAACGAGTCCCAGAACAATCCTATTACACAAACACACATACGAGCACGAGATACAAATTCCCACGAGATTATTGATCACCATAAACGATGAACCGAAATTCAGCAAAATAATGAACATTCAAATAATGGAAACAAGTGGAAAGAAAGAAGAAACATAGGATAATAGGTAGATGAGACCAGGCTATCACATAACGATTTTCTGAGCTCAGGATCTAGAAAGTGCCTCTAATAGTATATAAGTTCTAAATTCGCAAATGCCTTTTTTATACAGTTATTGACATGCTCGGTAAACCTCAGGTTTACGTCAAATAGCAATCCAAGGTTTCTAGCAATGGTTGAACAGGAAGGTTTTATCACCAAGAACAACGAGAAAAATGTTTCGACATTGCTAAATTTCATAGAAGCAAGTTGCCTCTGTATTAGGAACCAACAAAACACCACAAATGTTGGCCTATCATGCCTTTATACGATCAAAAACGTCTTATGGAATAATTTTCTGAAGAAACAGTTCTATTATAGGTAGTGTGCTGGTACTACAAAGGCGGTGTATATCAGAATTATTTATGGCATTAATGTGAAAATTTGGAGGAACATCTTCTTGTTAAAAAAAAATAATGGCAGCCGTTGGCTTCTATGTCTCTGAGGCCGCCTTGTTCGTTAAGAGGAACCCAGTTCTGTTCACAGACAGTGTATTTAGCCATACTTACAGTACAAGGAACAAAAATGATCTTTTATCTTCCTTAAATAAATATCAATCCCTTCAGAAGAATAATGAATTTTCAATAGAAAAAATATGAAACAAACTACCTTCGCAGATTAGAAATATGCCAGTGAGTTTTCGTAAAACATAATTAAAATCATAGTTAGTCTCCAGAGTATACTATTTACTCAAGCAATATCATAAGAACATAATAATAAAATGATCTGTGATAGGACCTATTTTTGATATTTTTTTTATATTTAAATATGCTATTTTCTATGACTGTACCTAACAAGTCTGTGTCTAAATTACTGTAGTAGTATAAGTTTGTAGCTGTAGGTTGAGAGTTATGTGATCAGTAATTTATTGTGAACCAATGTTTACTCTATATAAAATTGTTTCTTTATAGTGAAACAATTAAAACTGTTCTATTCTAATTGGAATTTAAGCCGAAAAACTGTTTCAAGAAATAAAGTGGCATATTTCTTCGGCTACTGCAATTACGCATTTTATGATCATTTCTCCATCGGTGAATGGTTTCCCACGTTTTGCGATTTTAAGAGCCACACGATTTGCAGCCTCTTGTTCAGTATTGAGTTTCGTAAACGAAGATTGCTGCGATTTCAATCCGCGCTTCAAAGCTTAAAATTTTTTTGTCCGCAAACTTCCAGTATATTTTAGGTAATTTTTAAAATGTTTCGTTTTATAATGACGTTTAATAGCATATTCTTTGAGAACGGCTATGGTTTTATTGCAAATCAAACATAGCGCCTTCTTACTGGACTCAATTACGAAATATTGAAAGTTCCATTGAGCTTCGAATGTTCTGCATTCACTGTCTATTTTTCGCTTCTTTTCCATACTAGTAAATCACGCACGAAGACAACAAGTCACATCAATATACTGTTACGTCTTTTAAACACGCATAAACACGTTTTAAGGAGTTACGCACTACTTTATTTTATACACAGATTCGCTTCATTTGCGTTCCCTAGGTGAACTGACTCGCGGTCGCGCCGCTAGACTTTTTATACTCCAATTGCTGCCATCTAGAAGTGAGTGGAATACACCAGAACTTTCTCGAACCAACGAGGTTCGACGCGATTTGAGCGCTATCTGTTAGCGATAGATAGAGGGTACACTACCTATTTCCGCGATGTCGTCAAGTGTCGCGGTCGGAACAATACAGTACAATACCATAGTGATTGAACTAGCGAATTTAGCAAGCGTATGTTCGCTCAGGGCGCGTACTAGTCGAGTCTAGAAATTATAGATAATGACAGGAAAATTAAAACGATGTTGGTCTTTGGAACTTACTGGAGTTATCAGTATGGCTCTAAAGCTGGAAAGTTTGGAGACCCCTGCCCTAAACTATTAAAGAAAGCCAGGTTCAATTACACTTGGGCTTAAGTTTCCTTGTACAAAGCTTGGGGGGGGGGGGGGGTGGATTTCCCTAATTTTCCCTCCCTGGATCCGCCACTGCTAGACTAGTATAGTTTAGGAATTAAGCAATCATGCAAGTGTATACATTAAAATATATAAGAAGCCTCTGTCCAACGTTTGAATTTCAAATAATCAGAAACAATCCCACATTAAAATTAATATATGAATAATTGCTCAATGTGCCAGCCGAGAAAATGAGCTAATGCATACGCTAAATAGGCTGAACGCCCAGAGGCCCTGAGCCGGCTTGCGTTACCCTGCTTCCTTATTTGACACGTTTAAATTTGGCCTTTGGGCTATTTTAGATATAAACACGTGTCTTGTCTTGCGCCTACTGAAATGCCTTGGGTTTTACGGTTAAAGCGCTTTATGAAAAGATTACGTTATGCCTACATAGGTATTTTACTATTCACTTTAGTTAATGGTGAGCATTGTTTATTTCTTCAGAGTAATTTTAGCCTATCAAAAATAACAAGCATCAGAGATCGGTATACAGTAGCCACAACATTTTTTTTTAGAATATAATGACTATTATACAGAGTGTTCCTTAATGATATGCGAAACTACTTTACATATTTCAGTGATATTTAGTCCATGTTCAAATGGCGCGAAGTAATAAACGCTCATTAAATATGCAAAACGCATACCGGGGTATCAAGAACAATTTAAACACCATCCCTTATAATCTATTGTGTTTACATTAAAGGATCCAATTAATGAGCATTCTTTAGGTAGGTCCACCCTGAAATTATCACAAGCTATTGTTATATTTGAGGATTTACCATTGTTAGCAAGTACACTGAGAAAATTATCCAATACCTTGTTATTCAAAAAAAAAAACCTGAAACAATTAGGTGGTATGAAAAAAAAAATTACGCCCTAAACAATAATCGGGTGCCAGTATTCACCTTAGGATAACCTAAAAGATAAATAAGTGAAATAAAATATTAAAGTGATAGTACTAGGTTTGACAATAAAATTTCTGAAGGTTTAAATTTATAAAGTTATCGATAAAAGAAAGCAAAAAGTCAAACCCTGTTTGACAGAGTCTTGCACAAGACGGCAACTTTCAGACGTACACTGTAAAGAAATTACTGTTCAGTCTGATCTGGCAGCCACATAGACCTACATCCAGGACATTGCCTCAGACTAGGAAATTCCGCAAGGTCTGTGCAAGAACCTCTCACAACTAACTAAATTTACCATAAATTCTCTGTTAGAGTATAATACAATATCTTACGAGTACCTGTGGTTACTCAATAAGCATACTAGCCACTCGGCCATAGATAAGTTAAAATGTCGTAGTTACAAGTGTTAAATTCAGAAGAAACAAATGGCCTTTAGCCGGGAAACAAAAATATTTACTTTATAATCATAAATTGTAACTATATTTACAACAAAATTAGCTGTAACAGACTACCTAACGTTCTGAACTACAAGAGACTCTTGTGACGTCTTAACGCTATGTCGACATACGCTACACGTTTACATTGCACAACCTCTGTAAAACTCTTAAACAGCTAACGTGGATACTGCTACACAGCTAGTCTCCAAGAATTCCAATTTACCAAATGGCGTCTATGACCGCTGTTGAAGTTCAATAAAGCATTTTAAATCGGCATTCCGCCCAAAGAAATAGGCAAACTACAAAGCCATACCCTTTTTAAAATATTTGTGGATGCTTTATCGGCACTACATTAGCCTGCAAGGCCCAAAAAAACTAAACTTGGGGAGCTATTTTCACCAACGTGATTTAACTTCCAGTGTCTATGGTCGAAAGGGTCGATTCTTATTTTTCTCCCACGTAGTTACCAAAACAAAACAATGACAAAAATTAGTCAACCCTATCTACGGAAACTAACCTCTTTTAATAACAAAGAAAACTAACGGCGACCGAAGTCAACCCACGCGACCAAGCAAAAATTAACCAGACGTGGCTGTGAAAATGCACAGAAACTGTCAGTCTGACACTGACCTATTATCGATTTTCCTAAAAACAGCTAATCTACAACAGTCGAGACATTTAACCAACGTCTCAAATACAAGAAGTTATTTCTATTGATAACTTCAAAAGTTTATCAATTACCAATCAATTAGAACAAAGATTTGAAATCAAACCTGTCTGCAAGTAGTATCAAACAAGAAACAGAGAAATCAATCCACTTGGCTATGTCTTGCAAGATACAAAACATTCCTGAAATATAAACATCAACAAAGATTTGAAACTAAACATAATGAAAATTTTGGCTATTACAGGTAATTAATGTTTAAGGTGAGAGTCTACATATGTATTTTAACAATTTAAAAGCGAAAACTTAGCATAGATAATCAAACTTATGACATGCAATTTTCGAACTGTAACAACCTGATATAAAAAATATTATATCAGTTGTTAGAACTCCGCATACGTATTTGGACAGTGCGACAGTTAGTTGGCTACTGTAACTAATCTCGCTTTGCTAAAATGTAGTTATAGTGGTTATAATTTACTTCTTATAGTAGTTATACCCTAAACTAGTTGTTTTTAGTAATCAGATTATTAGTAGCGGTAATCTGTTTTATACCCAATATAGAGGTATTTAAATAACAGCTAGTTAATATGTTTTAAGTATTATAATAATGTTACTAGTGACCAATATATATTTGTATAATATTTTATAATATCAGTGATAATCTATACAGGGTGTTTCAGAATAAGATGGTGATCCTTAACAGTGTGAATCCTTAGGTGATTTTAAGAAGAAAAGTTCAAATTAACATATATCCTGAACCTATCAACTTTCGAACTACAGGGCGTTAAAGTTTTAAGAAAAAAATCGTTTTTCTATCATAACTTTAACAACTTTCTAGCTATTTTTATGAATTTTTCACACATGCCCTCTAAGCATCAATAGCCATTTTCTTGGTGTAGAAAAATTTTAAAAATGCCCTCTAAGCATCAATAGCCATTTTCTTGGTGTAGAAAAATTTTAAAATTTTTTAAGCAGTGGCGTCCTGAAAGGGTTTGGACTAGACATTTTGGAAAAATATTATGTACGCTACTGCTTTTTCTCAAGATAAAAATAATTTTTAAAATAGTCATTCATTTTAGGCCAAATTTAATATTTAGCCTTTTTATCGTCCGACAGTTTCCGACAAAAAAATAATAATAAAATAAAAATAATGACAATAACGAAATATTTAATGCCAAATAGTTTTGACAGCTATTTGTTTATGTACATAGCTTTCCACTTAACTTAAACGTAAAAACGTAATACTTTTTAAACGTATAAGTATCATGGTAAATTTTACAAATGTCGAGTTTGCGGATATGCATTACCTGTACGGGCTTGCTGACGGTAATGCATTCGAAGCCAGACGATTATACCAAGAGCGTTATCCAAATAAAATAGTTCCGGATGCACGAACGATTTCAGGAACTCACAGAAAGTTATGTGAAACGGGATCTTTTGAAACAAAAAACTACTTAAAATGGGCACACCAAACTACACGAACACCGGAAACCGAAGAAGCTGTTTTAAATTTAGTGGAACAAAACCCTAATATAAGTACCAGAAAAATTGGGAATATTTTAAATATTACTCATGTCCTAGTCTGGAGAATTCTTCAAAGTTATTTGTTATATCCGTACCATATTCAACGGGTCTAGGCCCTACTTCCTAGGGATCTTCCATTACGCATCAATTTCTGCCAATAAACCATTGGCAGAAATTGAATTGGAATTCAAATGGTTACCGAAAATCCCCAATTTGATGCCAGAATTTTGTTCACGGACGAAGCTAATTTTTCCAGGAGCGCCATACAAAATTTTTATAACAATCACTTCTGGGCAGAAAAAAACCCACATGCCATTACGGAATCCCACCACCAAGAGTAATTTTCTGTAAATGTTTGAGCTGGAATTATTGGTGATTATTTAATTGGGCCTTATTTTTTACCATCCAGATTGAACGGAATCAAGTATCGCCAATTTCTTGAACAAACTTTACCAAATTTGCTAGACGACGTCCCTATTTTAACCCGACATCGTATGTGGTTTATGCACGATGGTGCACCTGCCCATTTCAGTCTTTTAGCACGAGAGTTTTTAAATCAACATTATAGTAATCGATGGATAGGGCGCAGAGGAACACAATCGTGGCCACCTAGATCCCCTGATCTAAACAGTCTAGATTTTTTCCTGTGGGGACATCTGAAAACGTTGGTTTACAGCATCCCAATAAATACTGAAGAGGAGTTGAGAAACCGCATAATAGTTTGTTTCGACACTATCAGGAATACTCCAGGAATTTTTCAAAGGGTACGAGACTCAATGAGGAGAAGAGCTGAAGCATGCATTCTTGCAGGTGGTGGCCACCTTCAACAGCTAATCTAAATTATTTTCGTTTTTGTTCACACGTTATTTAATGTTAGTTGTTTTAAGTTAATGCTAAAAATAAACCATAGGCACATAGCGAATGCGCATTTAATGCTTTTTATTTTTTTTGTCGGAAACTGTTTGTCGGACGATAAAAAGGCAAGATATTAAATTTGGCCTAAAATGAATGAGTATTTTAAAAATCATTTTTATCTTGAGAAAAAGCAGTGGCGTACATAATATTTTTTCAAAATGTCTAGTCCAAACCCTTTCAGGACGCCACTGGTTAAAAAATTTTAAAATCTTTCTACACCAAAAAATGGCTATTGATGCTTAGAGGGCATGTGTGAAAAATTCATAAAAATAGCTAGAAAGTTGTTAAAGTTATGATAGAAAAACGATTTTTTTCTTAAAACTTTAACGCCCTGTAGTTCGAAAGTTGATAGGTTAAGGATATATGTTAATTTGAACTTTTCTTTTTAAAATCACCTAAGGATTCACACCGTTAAGGATCAGCATCTTATTCTGAAACACCCTGTATAGAATGATAATATCGAATATCATACTGTTTTTTCCACTTCAAAGATAGTTTATACCCAATATAAGAAAGGTTCTAATACCTATTATAAGAAGGTTCTAATACTGTGTATTAGAATATCTGATATACTGAGTGGTCCACTTACGAATGCATATTTATTTTCCATGAGATATGATTCGCCAGATGTTCCTGATTTTGATATGGCTCTATCCTAGTTGACTCTTTTTTAGCAGAAACAACCTCAAACAGATGAAAACTATCCAAAATATAATAAATAATATATTATGTGGCGTTAATGGAATTAACTAATGATTGTATTTACTAGAATTTGTTCGACAATAGAAGGCATTCTACAGCGTGTCCAGAAAAGTTCTAGACATATGGGAATTCTCTTTATTGTTGATTTCACGAAAAAAAGTTATTCTTTATAAAAAGTTCTGCTTGATGCGCAAATAATATTAACATATCAAAACTTAAGATATCATGTACAGGGCGGCAAGAGAATATAGTAACACAGAATTACGTTAAGAGCACTGATAAAACTGTGCTCCCTTAATCAAATAATCTGATTTATTTGGTGAATAATTATTGGTAATAAATAAATGTGATTTTAATTAACTAAATTTGATTTAACTGAAATAAATGAGAGTATTTCGTTTTATTTGCAAAGTTATTTGACTGTTGGTTGATTTGTGTCAAATCATAGAACCCTTCAAACAAATATCTTACCAAAAAACCACTAAAATAACAAAATCTAAATAACTAATTATTTAATCGAACTAATTTTTATTTAGGCACTAAATCCCGTTAATCGCTAGTTAAATCACCCCATAGAGAACTATTTAAATGTCTAGGTCATTTAAACTAAATAATTATGTATTTACATTAAATCTCTAATATAAAACAACCAAATATTTACAAATAACTAATTATTTAATCGAAGTACATTTCAAGTTAAGAACTACATACCTTTAACTTTAATTTAAATCATTCATTACCGAACTTTTCAAATAATTTGGTCATCCAAACTAATAATTAAGTATTTAAATGAACTTCTGTCGCCTACTTTGGGCTTTGAGTAATTTGATTGGTTATACAAAAGTGGCCTGATCATCGCGTTTTGGTCATTGGTGTTCGATTTTGTCTTGTAGAAATTTATGAGTGAGAGTGAAATCTTCTTTGTTAGTGGCACAGAAGTTAGTGGTTCCATCAAAAATTAAAACGAAGATATGGGGAATAAACGTAATATGAATAATTATTTAGAAGATTGGGGTATATCGAGGGGTATATCCCATATGTTAGATACTTTTTAAGGTAGGAAACTATATTTGAATATTTTAGTTACGCATGAAACGAGTTAAGAAAGTAAGATAAGAGGCAAAAAAAAGATACTTGTAATACCTAATTTGAAATTTCGAAAACAAAATCTTTTTAGAAAAATGTAGCCAGGTATTTATAAATCATGGCTACCTATAGGTTATAAATAAGACAGTTTTTCTCAATTTTCACCATAATTCAATACCTATCAAACCTCCTAACGTAAAAAATATAATATAATTAATATAATATTAATAATTATTGTACCTAATATTTGCCAATTTGACTTTATTTAATTTTTTATGAAAGTTATTAACTTCTCTATAATGTTTTATTGGCGTATATTTTAAGGGGAACAACAACTAATGGTCGGTTTATACAGCAAGATAACATAACATAAAAATAAAATAAGAGTTGAATCTACAGATCTGCCATAAGACGTTTATAGAAACACATAACATAACATAAAAATAAGAAATAAAATAAGAGATGGTTATCTTTTAAATTTTATGTTATTTTTATGTAAAAATAGTTGTGCGCGTGCGCGTAAGTTGTCATAACCTTTATTTTCGGCAAAAATTTGTTTTTTTCTGTTGGTTTGCCTTATTATTTGAACACTATAAACAATTTGATAAGGTTTGTGATTATTATGGTATAGATACTGATTAAACCATTATCAATAGCAACATTTCAATATTTCTTATTTTTATGTGACGTCTGTATAAACACGTACTTGGATAAAATAAGAACTGATTTGAATGAACATTCTGATCTATTGAAAATTAAAAAAGGTATTTAAACCAAATAAATTTATATTTGATCTAAATAAATATAAAAGACAAGTTAAACAATTATGTACTTGAATAAAAAAAACAATCACTAATATAACATTGTTGTTACGGCAAATACATGTAAAACAAAAGTAAAATAAATATGTACTTGATAAAATATATATAAATATCAATCAAATAAACATTTTGTTAACTTAACTTTTAACCTATTTACCTTAAGTCATTGAAACGGCTTATTTAAGTTAGGTTAGTGTTAAGGAAATAAATATTTGCTGGAATTTTGTATTTAGTGATTAGTTCCAAATAAAAAGTAATTTGTATCAAATCAGATGATACTAATTGAGGCAAACAATCCCTTGGTATTTTTCAAATACATATTTGTTTGGCTAATAGGAAACAAATATTTATTTGAGTCAACGGTAAATTTTTTTCAGGGGAAGTACCCTCAATTTTTATTTTAGAGCAAATTGTTATAAGAAAACTTTACTAAGGACTATAAAACGTGGTCAGGTACAATTTTTTGTTGAAATATTTTAATTTACAGGGTACCATCAAAAAGCCTTTGGAAAATATTTTTTATTTTATTTCTTTAACAGTTACCTGCAACAATTTTGCAACAACTATGTGCAATACTATAGTAACGAATATTGACATGTTAGTAAAAATCATTTACTATTTTTCGACTTATTAACAAGAGTTTTTTGTTAATTTCGTCATGGTTGTAAAGTTAACGCTGCAGGAGAAAATACAAATTGTACTTATCGTCGGAGATCACTATAAACCTATTAGGGAAGCCGCACTCATATTTAATACTAGACACCCTGACAAAATGGTATGTAGCGCCACTATAGCAAACGCAATGAATAAATTTAAAGCTACTGGTTCCGTTGAAAATGTATTTAAGAAACAAGACAACAAATGGTCCACAACAGAAGAGAAGCAACTCAATGTAATGCAAGCAGTTATCGAAGACACGAAAATTGCTTTAAGAAAATTGTTAAAAACTATTCCAGTTGACGTCAAAAAGTCTACTGCTAGGAATATTTTAAAAATAAATAAATTTTATCCATATAAACCGAAATACATTCACACGCTTCCTAGAGTTTTGAATCCCGTTTCCTATTTTGTGCGTGGTTCCAAGGCGAGTGTGAAGTTGATCCTCTTCTTGCAAGAAAAATATTATTTACAGAAGAAGCCATGTTTACTTCCAACGGCGTGGTATGCTCCCAAAATTGTTGGTGGTGGAGTGACAACAATCCAAAATTTATAATCGAATGCCGTAGTCAATATTTATTTAAAACCAATGTTTGGTGTGGCATTTTTAATGATCGGATCGTTGGACCATACTTTTTCCGACAAAATATAAATGGTGCCATTTATTTGGACTTTTTAAGAAACCAGTTGTCTCAATTTCTTGACGAACTGCCACTAAATATAAGACGTACAATTTGGTATCAACATGATGGAGCCCCATGCCATAGTACTAACACAGTAACTGGGTATTTGAATGAAGTATTTCCGCACCGTTGGATAGGCAGACGTTTAAATATTCCTTGACCAGTCAGGTCGCCTGACATCACACCCCTGGACTTCTTTTTATGGGGCCGATTAAAAGAAATGGTGTATGGGCATAGACCTTTTCAGGATATTGACCATCTTGAAGCAGTAATAACAAAATGTGTTCAAGAAATCACTCCCAATATGATATCGGCCACAGTAAGAGAAATTACAAGGCGTACTATAGCTTGCATGGAAAAAGAAGGGGGGCATGTGGAGACATAATTTTTCACTCTAAACTATCTGCTTTTAGATCACTTTTATTATGTGATTGCTAAAATATTGTTTATTATTGACATTCACAATTTATTTTCGCCCTAAGGAAATTAAATATTTTTGATATTCCTGATAGGTAGATATATTTTGATTTTAGAACATGAAATAATCTCGCATTATTTTTTTACGTAATTGGTTTCCAACAAGAGGCAATGAATGCTCAACGTGTTTTTGATGGTACCCTGTAAATTAAAATATTTTAACGAAAAATTGTATCTGGCCACGTTTTGTAGTCTTTAGTAAAGTTTTCTTATAACAATTTGCTCTAAAATAAAAATTGAGGGTACTTCCCTCTTAACGTAATTCTGTGTTTCCATATTTTTTTGCCGTCCTGTACATGATATCTTAAGTTTGGACATGTCAATATTATCTGCGCATCAAGCAGAACTTTTTATAAAGAATAACTTTTTTTCATAAAATCAACAATAAAGAGAATTCCCATATGTCTAGAACTTTTCTGGAGACGCTGTAGAATGCCTTTTATTGTCAAGCAAATTCTAGTTAATACAATCATAAGTATAATATTCTATAAACAATTCTGTATAACAAAAAAAAACTACCTATATTTATACGTAATTATTAATTATAAATATTTCACCACATATTATCATACATTATTTGGGAATATAAGATTTCTAATAACACGCAGTCGACAAATCGCTGCGACTATTATGCTGACTTTTATAAATGTCTGTATTATAAGTGCGGGAAACTGATTTGCTAAACGTCTAAGCCTTTCTTACACAGACAATAGGAAATGTTTAAATAAGCGAGATTTTTACCGATAGAGAATATTTTTATAATTGTTATGGTTACTCTAATAGTGCTAAGCAAAAACTTTGCTGTCTGTGCAAACTAGGGATTTACAAACTTTCTAATGGTTCAATTATTCTCAGTGTACAGTCCCTTATTCAGGAGCGTGTATTGGGGAAGTTTTTACTTTGATTGGTTAGATTTCTCGTCCCGTATATCAAATTTAACTGCTAACTGCAAAGGTTAAGCGCATTTGGCGCACTGTGCAAGAGTCACTACCCACAGTTCTGTTTCTTCAATGATTTCATACCATTTCAATGAAAACGGCAAAATACATTTGTAAAGTAACCTAATTATCACTTAAAAACTCATTTGACCTAAACAGTTAAAAAAATGCAGCTCAAATCACTAAATATTTCAGAAATGTAATACATTTTCTTTTTAGAATAATTCCAAAGGTAGATAACATCCGAGACCACAAAGATTATCGTTGCTAATCACTAATTTACCCCGAATGACTATGAAAACCGAAGATTTAACGCCCTTGGTGTGAACGGTCACAGCCAATCACCTGCCTAGTTACTCTGTTGATTAATTTTTCAATCACCTTGGCATGATTAATTATGAACTAGTGGCAAATCATGGTATAATAGGCCCAAGAGGAATGTTGTAAGCTCATTGTTACGGGGAACGCGTTTTTTTAACTCCTAATTTTATATTTTACGCTTTTATGAGATAAACTTTAAATATACAGGACAGTGGCGTGGTAATGGCAACGCTTTATTAAGAAAAGATTTAAATTATTGACACTGCAGTCGATTAACCATCAAGACTACTAAAACATATCAACGTGATCGGCGTAGAAATTAAATGTAGCCGCATTTAGAATTATCAAAACTTATGAGTTTAAAGTTAAAATATCGAGGGTATGACATGATGTATTGTAAAATTGTTAAATATTGTAATATTTACTTCCAGAACAAACAAATAAACTGAACGGCAAGGCTAAAAATAAAATAATAAGAGCGTAAACTGATTCTGACAGTGCCGGCTTTTCAGGGGCGCCAGTGTCAAACACACAACAAACAGTATGTAATATTATTTGTATGTATCAATTACGCAACTATAGTCACCATAAAATAAATTATTTACTTTTCAAGTAACTCGGGCCAGGTCAGCATCCCTACCCTGTCGTAAGACTACCAGTAACGAAGACTACAGTTCAGGCTTGAAGATATGCAACCAAACATACACCATGTATCGAAGTTAAAACCCAGAGACGACATATTCGTGCCGTTAAATTTAAAGTGAGGTTATTGTTATGTCTACTGCCCATTATCGACAGGAATTAATTGTATTGTAGGAATATATTGTATATCGATCTGTTGTTGTTGAAGTTGTGATTATCTTTCAAAAAAAGAACTAAATTAGTATAAAATAAGTGAGAGTAAGTGTTATCTGTTGAAAAACAAAACTTGCGGTTTAGTTTTTTTAAGATTACAACCTCAGGTATTTAAAATTTAAATAAAATATTTTGGCATTCCGAAAAATTGAGGCTAACGCACATATTTTTAACAAAGCGGATATTTGTCGTTGGATGAATAAATTAAATTACAAGCAATAGTCGTCCGACCCCTAAAATGTTAAATTTAATTAACACGGGAGAGAGACAATGGGAGTAATAGGTCAATTTTGGAAAAATAGTATCAAAAGTATTCATGGCTTACGAGTGGTGAAACCACAAATCTATGGGTACTTCTTGCAAAACAATTTCCGATGTACTTCATCAATCTGCTGAAAATTGTAAATCCGTAAGAAAACTTGAGGAAATTAAATTTGGGCAAAGAATATTAAAATTTTATGCGACATTGAATGTACTACAAACCCAAAGTATTTTTCTTTGATACGAACACACTTATAGCAAATATTTTGTTTATTTAAGCTTGTAAAAATTAATAAAATTTGAATTTTATTGGACGACAGTTGGCAACAGAACTGTGAACGGTGCGGTGGCGCCTGCTGGTTCGTTGGCCTGTTTTGACGTTTTGTTTACGTTTCGTACAAACCTAACCTTAACTGTTTTGTGGTTTCGTGTTGTTGTGCATTTATTTTTTAATAAAAACTCCAGATCTTTTCATAAATAGCTTTAGAAAAAGGTTCTTTCAAGAACAACAAAAGTGCACATACATATCTCTGTCGACTATGTTGTTTACTATTTGTGAAAAATGCCGAAGCATTTAAATAGCCGTTGCAAAGAGCTAATAGCTTCTCTAATAAGCTATTTTCAGGATGAACTTAACAACAATGGCCCATTGTTACTCTTATCAGCAGTTAGAGAAGTAACTTTAAAGAGTATGTTAAGAACTATATATTTTATTTCTACTTTACTAATTTTTAGCGTATAGCAGCTGCCCTAAATTTGAATAGCTCCACTGTAAGCACAGTTTAAACTACAGTAAATTGTTAGAATCAACTAAAGAGAAACGTTCTTATTCAAAGAGAGTTGCAAATGTGTAAAGATTGAATATAAGTTCTATCCGTGGTACCATTTATGGAATATACGAAACAAGTTATATTAGTCAAAAACTATAATATTTTACATTGGTTATGCTTTAACTGTAACTTCTTTTCATTTTCATTATGTGACTTTGACAACTTTAAGTAAGAAATTAAAAGACAGACAACTGTTTGATGGTTGATTTAACTCTATCATGCCCTCTTTTTATTATTTTTAAAAGGTCTCTTGACTTGGCAGTGTTTCCATCTAGATGGAAACATAGTTATGTAGTGCCGATATTTAAAAACGGGGACAGTAACAAGATTGAAAATTATAGAAGTGTATGCATACAATCAGCCATTCCGAAATTGCTAGACAGTCTTATCTATGATCAATTATATTTCTATAGTAAAGAGTTACTAATCGGTGAGCAGCATGGCTTTAGCTCTGGAAAGTCCACTTTGACAAACTTATTGACATTTCAACAGAAACTGTTAACTGCCTTGGAGGAGGGATATCAGATGGATGTTGTGTACACTGACTTCTCCAAGGCATTTGACAGGGTCGATCATGATATTTTGGTGAAAAAGTTAGATCACTTTGGTTTTTCGAATCTTATGGTGGCTTGGTTTGCTAACTCCCTGTCAGGCAGAACACAACAGGCACGAATAGGAAACGCTTTATCTAATTATATTTATGTATCCTCTGGGATTCCGCAAGATGGTCACTGCTCTCCTCTACTATTTAACATATTTATAAACGATATTGATACTTGTTTTGAAAACAGCAACGTTTTGTTGTTTGCGGACGATCTTAAGTTTTTTAGGAGAGTTTTGTCCAATACTGATCAGAATTTATTGCAGGATGACTTGAATAGGCTAAGTGAGTGGTGTTATAACAATAATCTATTTTTAAACGTAAATAAGTGTAATTATATTAGCTTTCATAAGAAAAATAAAAGGGTTCATTCATCTTATAATATCGAGGGTAATACACTTCACTATTGCGACACAATTAAGGACCTTGGGATATGGTTTGATGAGAATCTGAACTTCAACACACATATAAACAATATTGTACTCAAGTCTTCAAAAGTACTGGGGTTTGTTCTGCGAAATTGCAGAGAATTCTCTATAGAGACCTGTAAGAGAATATATATGTCACTTGTCGTATCATTGTTAGAATATGGGTTAATGGTTTGGTCTCCTTTGTATATGTATGATTGCTTAGCTTTGGAAAGGGTACAGAATAAATTCATTAGGTTCTGCTAGTTCAAACTTAATATTAGGATCCCGGAGGACCATGTTTATGATACTGCTTTAGAATTGCTGGGAATGAAAAAACTAAGGCAAAGACGCATATTTTTGGATCTAATTTTTCTATTTAAATTATTAAATCGTCAAATACTGTGTCCTGAGCTCCTTGGTACAGTGTCTTTTAATGTTCCCTCCAGAAACCTTAAACCAAATCGCATCTTTTCATTGCCGATTCATAGCACAAATTATGCAGCTCACTCACCTGTTGAAAGAACGTTAAATGTCGTAAATACTAGAGATGTTGAAATATTGGGTATTTTCTTATTTCAATTTAAGAGACAAATTAGTGAAATACATCGATTATATTTTCTATTTGGGGTATTAATTGCTAAGAATTGTATTGTTCATTAGCTCCTGAAGTAGTAATTAGTGGGTAGGTTTAAGTATTGTATTAATTATTGTATTATTATTTTCTTTGTAATGGGGTTGCTCCCGTAAAATAAATAAATAAATAAATAAATAAACTCTTTAATAATCGTCTTAAAGGAAATAAGCTTCGGATGGAAAAAAGATTAACGGAGGCGGGGGCTTAGGGAACTTTCCCAAACGACTGATATTTTTGAAAGAATATATGAAAGAAAAGAAGCATCCTTGTACCATTTCATTTTCTTGGATGAAACACGGTTTTTCAGAATGGTAGGTACCATTGGTCGACCTTGACAAAATGAAAATAAAAGAAGTGTTAGATCTACTAAAGCTGATGGTAAAAGGTATTATGCAGTAAACAAATATGTAAACTATGGGAAATTTACCTAGGTAAAACATATTTTTCTAGGTACATAATGCTTCATGCTGGTAGTGAAAAAAGCAAAATTTTTTAAAATGGCTCGAAACCCAATTATTGAAAAATTTAGCAAGGCTATTTGTGATTGTAATAGATAACGCACCATACCATAGCATGTTATTAACCAAAATTCATAACACATTATGGAATAAAGCTGCAATTCAAGAATGGTTCAAAGCCGAACTTTTGCAAATCGTTAATAGGTTGGTACAAGACTTTTGTATGCCCTTTTTCTTAACGTATTCTTAAATACTAAACTTAAATTCTTTTTACATAGGTATAAGCCACCAAAAAAATATTTAGTTGATGACCTGGCTGAGCAGTATGGACATAAAGTGTCACGGCTTTCTCCATACCACTGTATATTCAATTCGATTGAACATATTTGAGGGATTACCAAAAATTATTATAACAGACATATTGGTCGAGATGGCAGTACAAAAACTGACTGTATGAATATGTGGAAAGAATCATTACGTACTGCTACTCCTGATGTTTGGAAAAATTTAATTCGGCACACAGAAAGCGACATATTAAAATGGTATGAAAGAGAACATGTATTAGATAGACTAAACATTCAACCCATTATTATTGAAGTAAATAAACGAGTGATTCAAGTAATTTGGGGGATGATTGAATTCAATTGAATCTTTGCATTATTATTTTTATTATTCAAATAGGCAAAGCATATAATATAAAAAAGTAACAATAAAATTGCATGACTATTCCAATATAATTTAGGTATATATTATCATCCTGGAAAATTTTACCAATAAAGTAAATAAATTTGTGTTTGTTTTTGTAAATTTATCTTGTTTTTATGAAAAAGCAAAACCAGTGTAATTCTCTCAATTCGTTATTTTGGTGACAAGCTGGCAACACTGCCGATAACTGACGTCACTCGAAGTGTATGACGTGGAACGGAAATTGTTTTGCAAATAGTATAATTATATAGTTATACAGATCTGTGGTGACACCAAAATTAAACTGTTTTGTTGGCAAAGCATTTTACTCTGAGATTAAAAAGCAAAGAATCAAAATTAGTAATGCGTAAAACTGTTTCGGACGCTTCAAAAGCATAATATTTCCAAAGGGCATATACGGGATGACTAACTAGTCTGTGCCTTCCAAAAGAATGTCAGGTATATTAGTTACCTGTTGAAAAAGCTAATTTCGACACTGATGTTTACTTGTTATTGCTTTCTACATTAACAATTGTATTGTATGAGCATTACCAAGTGAAGACGAAGCGAAAGTAAGCGAATCTTTCTTTGTGTGTTTCTCTTTATTGAAAATTATTATAATAATGGCCTATATTCGTAGAGAAGCTTTTGAGTCTTCAGTATTTTTAAATTTGCACCTGTGAAGATGATTTAATCTGTTGATTATTTTCGCTCTTGCCGATACTGATGATACGTAGCTACAAACTAAAATGACGAAATATACATTTTCGATACCTTTAGGGTGTATTGAAGTTATTATCAAAGATAGAGAGTTGCAGTTTCTGGCTCAGTTTGCTACTTTTTGACGAAACGAAAGATTACGTTATCAAATATGTCATGACTGTCTTCGCTTTTAATCTAAAGGGTATTTATTTATATTTATTAATAAGCATCATTTGGGCTTTTCAAAAATATTTAGATGTATATATTTGTTTTGAAAAACAAGCTCAAAATTCGATATTTTTACTTTTTTACTTTGTCTGTAACAGTAAGCCATGACCAATTTATTGTAAACAAATGAAAATATCCAAGAAATTCAATCTGAGCGACACAACATAGGAATGCATTTTTATCGATTCTAAATACAATAAGGTACAGGGTCTTCCAACGAGGACTGAACAGGGGCTCATTTTTGAGCTTCCTTGTATTTAAAGAAAAATCCAAAATAGCCAATCGATGTACTTTTTCCTGCAGAATTTAAAAATGAAACCAAAAGTTTATTTGAACCAGAAACAAAAGAGTTACGCTATGGATAAGGTGTTTTTTAAATGGAACATAGCTTTTTTTTATACGATTTTTGGAACGAGTGATTTTTTTTTTGTCCGTTCTGATTAAAATATTTAATATTGTGACAGCTATTTTTATTAAATTTTAATGTTTTATCCAGTATAATTTAACTTTAACCTGTTTGAAACATACACTAGGTAATAAAGGTATAATCACCTTTGAATCCTTCAAAGTCAAAAAATTTGACAAATTTACTATAATATTGCCGAAATGAAATATTCATTAGATGAGAGATTGCAGATTGTTATCTTGTTCTACAAATGCCAAGAAAATGCAAGAGAAGCAAGGAGAAGATTTATTGCAAATTTTCACAGAAATATATCCGTCAATACTATTCTAAGGATAAAGAACCTATTTGAGGAAAATAAAACATTACATGACAGAAAAAGAAATCCAGAAAGGAATAGAAATCGAGACCGTGTCATTGTGAATTATTTTCGACTGAATCCAACCAAATCAATTTAGGACGCATTTCGGGACGTTCAATACGGTGGCGGTGTAAGACGCAGAAGAGTTACCCAAGGAACTGTTCACAGGACTTTAAGAAATTATAAATTTAAGTCTTATCATATCCTTCCACTTCAACATCTAACACCGGCACAAAAAGAACTTTGCTTCCAATTTGTTTCCCAAATTGTGATTCGAAAAGAAAACGAAGACCCGAATTTATTCAGAAATATCCTATGGACTGACGAAGCCACATTCACAACATCGGGGGTTTTCAATAGACATAATAATCATCACTGGGCCGTTGGAAATCCAAGAAAATTTCAGACAATTAAATTTCAAGGAAGGACTTCAATCCATGTTTGGTGTGGCATAAAAAAATAATAGAATTTTGGGACCAATATTTTTTAACGGGACTTTAAATGGACAGAGATACTACGAGTTCTTAGAAAACAAAATTGAGAACTTTTTGGAAGATTTACCATTAGAAGAATATCAAAATTTAATTTGGCAACATGATGGGGCCCCTCCGCATGTCGTGCGTGAGGTTACTCAATATTTAAACGCACGCCATGAAGAAATGGATTGGTAGAAATGGAACCTATGCTTGGCCACCCAATAGTTCCGATTTGTCAATATTAGACACATTTCTTTGGGGCCATTTAAAGAACGTGGTATACAAGCAGCGAAACCACGATATTGAAGAGATCATGCAGAACATTGTGAATGAAATAAATCGCCTTAACCAGGAAAATCACAGTATAAAGGCCCCCATACATTTCGTTCTTTTTCATCGGTTCGAAGCGTCGCGATTCGGAACGTCGTGTTAAATCGTGGAACTGTTTCTCCCACACACTGTCGATCCAACAACAGTAATATTCAGTCGTTTATGTACGATGGACAGAAATCAGTTATTAGCAGTGACAGCGGCAGTTTCTGTTTTATGTAGTGAAAATAAGAAAAAGAAGCGCCCACGCTCAATATGGACTAAGCAATGGCTTTTAAAGCGAAAAGCATATTCGCATGTTAATATTTCAAATGAGCTAAAGGTACATCCGGCCGATTGGTTTAACTACCTAAGAATGAACGAACAAACATATCTGGATTTGTTACAGCTGGTGACCCCTTATATTCTAAAAAAGAGCACTCAGTTAAGAGAAGCAGTTACTCCACATGAAAGACTAACAGTTACTTTGCGGTACCTAGCAACTGGAAGATGTTATGAAGATTTAAAATTTTCGGCAGTTATTTCCCCACAATGCATAGGAAAAATTATTGCCGAAACATGCGACGCACTATATAAAGTTTTAAGAAACAGTTATTTAAAGGTATGTAGTTTCAGAATATTCGTGACGCTTATTTTTTTCAAGCATGATAAGGTTAGGTCAGGTCATCTATTGGAAACAATAATTTAAATAATGCTCTAAAAGGATTTTAAAGGTGTCTTTTGTTTTAGTTTCCGCAGTCAGAATTAAAAATTGGTACAGAATTTGAAGAAAATGGAATTTTCCCAACTGCTTGGGTAGCGTAGATGGGAAACATGTCCAAATAACTCCTCCCCCAAATAGTGGTTCTTTCTATTATAATTACATTACAAAGGAACTAGCAGTCTTGTATTAATGGCAATTACTAATGCAAATAACGAGTTTATTATGGTTGATTTTGGAACAAACGGCAGAGTATCTGATGGCGGAGTTATTGAGAATACTGAATTTTACAGAAAACTTATAAATAATGAGTTAAAAATACCCCAACCATCTAAACCGCATAATAGTGACAAGTTATTTCCCTATGTTTTTATTGGAGATGAAGTATTCTCTCTGAGGAATGATTTCCTAAAGCCATTTAGTCAGAAAGAACTTGACCGAGAAAGACGTTTATTTAATTATAGATTATCACGAGCACGTCGCACAGTGGAAAATACGTTTGGAATAATGGCTGCAAGATTTAGAATCTTTCTCCACGTTATAAATTTAAAATTGGAAAATATTGAGAAAGTTGTCATGGCTGCTTGTGTTTTACATAACTATTTAAGAAAAAACAGAGGCGACAATTATTATACACCTCAGCTTGACCCAGCAGAGGCAGAGGTTGCTGCTGCAAAGGATTTTCTAAGTTTACAAAAAGGTCACAACAGACATGTGTCAGATGCTGCAAAATCAGTTCGTGAATTATACAAAACCTATTTTTGTAATGAGGGCGCCGTACCATGGCAAAATGATCGAATTTAAAACATTCAATTATTTTTTAAAGAAATTTTGTGTTTGCTTATAAATAATGATTTCCTGCACACATTTGATTCATTTCTTAATAAAAAAAACACGAATATAAAACAAAACTTTTATTCTGTTCATAAACAAAAGGACAAACCTGTAACATAAAAAAAAAACAGACATTTAACAAACAAATAATATACAAAATCTTAACGCAATTATAACAAAATAAACATGTAGAAGTACAATAAATTAAACCTTAATTATTTTCTTTTTTTATTGAAGGTATTTATTACTTCGTAACGTCGCCGTCGTAATGATAGGACTGTTGCAAATCGCTGCCGAATGTGTCGTAATATTGTTGGCTATTATAAGCAGATGTCTGTAAACCTGATGATGAATTAGGAATATTTTGTTGACGGGAATCTTGGAGAACAACTTTCGAATACCATGTTACATTTCACATTTGAGCTTCAAATAAAATATCAGTCAAAAGTTTTTCAGTTATAATAGCCATTTCAGGCGATAAAGTTTTTAATTTATTAGCTATGTTTTCACCAGTTATGTCAAATGTACTATCCACATGATCAAGTTGCTTGGATACTTTTTCCAACACCTCATCTGCCTTACTTTTTGGCTTTTCATATTTTCTTTTTAATTGTTTATTGCTTACCACCATCGCTGGTGCGCCTGAAGAACTTGAATGTGGTGGGGAAGACTGGGGTTCATCTAAATTTGTAAGGGAATAAGTATCTTCATCTTCTGTTGTTGCTATAGGAGACATCACATTTTCTGCAAGCTGCGATTCTACCTAGAAAAATAAAAAATTTAAGCGTTAATATATTTTTCCTTGAGTTATCATATTATATTGTTAATAAAAACTAAAATAAATACAATAACTTGATTTCTAACTTACCGTACCACATTCTGATAAAGAATCTTCCCCAATTTTGTCCATACTGGAGATGCTTGTCCGGGCAGTTTCTTGATCAGTTAAAAATGACAGATATTAAAAATACCATAAGTGTGGCTTATAAATATCGTCTGTTCCAGATCCAGATCTTTGCGAATCCTTAACTTTTTTCAGTTCCTTCCTAAACGCCCCTCGCAGTGAATCTATTTTATTTTTTATTGTTTGTCTTGTTGCGTTTATATCTATTTCTTTATATTTTTTTAAAAGAACTTCGTATGCTTTATTTTTCTTGTCCCTGTCTCTATATTCTAACGACTTTATGCGCCATAAACAAGGAAATTGTCTATACATTTCAATAAACTCTATTAAAAATTTTTTATTAATGGCTTTTTGATCCATATTAACCAATATAAAAGTTAAAAATTTAGAAACATGTGTGAACTTGTTACGCTGTCTGGCTAACTCTCCGCTCTCCGCTCGTGTAAAAAACGCGACGATTCGGAAGGAAATCCCCACACACTATCAGTTTGGGCCATCAACCGGCGAACCGTCGTTCCAAAAATCAAGCCCCGGCAGATATTCAAACCGACGATTCGAAACGACGTTTTTCTACCATACACTTCGGTTTTTGCTGATTTTGGAACGACGTTCCGAATCGCGGCGCTTCGAACCGATGAAAAAGAACGAAATGTATGGGGGCCTTAACAGCAAGTTTGGAAAGGCTACAAAGAGGTTATCGCACATGTTTCGAGAACAACGGAGGTCACATTGAACAATTAAATTATTAATGTTTTTGTTTTAAATTAGTATAGAGTTGGATTTCTTTTTCTGTCATGTAATGTTTTATTTTCCTCAAATAGGTTCTTTATCCTTAGAATAGTATTGACGGATATATTTCTGTGAAAATTTGCAATAAATCTTCTCCTTGCTCCTCTTGCATTTTCTTGGCATTTGTAGAACAAAATAACAATCTGCAATATCTCATCTAATGAATATTTCATTTCGGCAATATTATAGTAAATTTGTCAAATTTTTTGACTTTGAAGGATTCAAAGGTGATTATACCTTTATTACCTAGTGTATGTTTCAAACAGGTTAAAGTTAAATTATACTGGATAAAACATTAAAATTTAATAAAAATAGCTATCACAATATTAAATATTTTAATCAGAACGGACAAAAAAAAAATCACTCGTTCCAAAAATCGTATAAAAAAAGCTATGTTTCATTTAAAAACACCTTATCCATAGCGTAACTCTTTTGTTCCTGGTTCAAATAAATTTTTGGTTTCATTTTTGAATTCTGCAGGAAAAAGTACATCGATTGGCTATTTTGGATTTTTCTTTAAATACAAGGAAGCTCAAAAATGAGCCCCTGTTCAGTCCTCGTTGGAAGACCCTGTACCTCGGCCAATTATTGCCTCCCTAAGACTTTTTTATTTTTACTGCACGTGTTAACATCATTATTTCGCCAATTATTTTTTAAATAAATTCTGTACTGTTTCTTATATACAGGGTGTTTCAGAAGTACGGTACGTAACTTAAGGAGGTGATTCCTTATGATATTTTTTTAGTCTAAATAACCAGGTCCAAAACATTTTCGAATCTTTCGGTCTTTTACAGATATTGAACGAACCAACTAGAATAACTGACAAATCAAGCACACTCATTGACCCAATTTTCACAAACGATACTGAAATAGTCAATCAGTGCGGCACAGTCTCAGCGGAGGGCATATCGGATCACAATCTGGTTTATGTTTGTTTAAATCTCCAATCAAACAGACCATCTCCCACAAAAATTAAATACCGTTGTCATAAAAATCTAAATTATAATACTTTTGAAACTGACCTGGTTAACCTACCCTGGTATAGCCTTTTCAGGGAACGTAGTATAGATAATAAAATCTCACTGTTTAATAAGCTACTAACATATTTATTTGACAGACATGCAATAGGTTAAATGATGAAATCAAACATTTAAAAAAACTTAGAGACAGATCGTGGCAAAAATACAAAAGATCTAGATCCGATACTGAACGTGATAATTACAGGGCGCTACGTAATCATGTCGTTCCTGCTACTAGGACGTCAAAAAGAATCTATCTAACTAGAATTGCTTCCAAAAATAATTCATCGAAAACTTGGAAAGCACTCACAAACTTAAATGTTCGCTGTAATAATTCCAATACGTTGCATAACAATCTCACTGATCCAGAAAGCATTAACCAATACTTCGCATCTTTTCTGCAAAATGTGTCTGACAAATGTAACAACAGAACTGACTTTTATAGTAACAATTTACATAACCCTAAAAAAATATTTAGCTTCACGTTTGCAACAATAAATGACATTCACCTTATCCTAAATAGTATTAAAACAAACGCACAAGGAGTTGTTGGTATAAATCTGAAAATGTTGGTACTCTGCAATCTGTTTATCGAACATATTATTCTGCACATTGTTAACAGCCTCATTGTGGAAAGCAGCTGTAGGCATCCCTATTCCAAAATTAAATAACCGACAGAACTACTCAGATTTAAGAATAATTAGTATTTTGTCGACAATTTCAAAAATTCTGGAAAAGTCCTCTACAATCAGATTTTAGCTTTCTTTAAAGAAAATAAAATAATTCCCGACTTCCAGTGTGGCTTCAGAAAAGGTTTTAGTACGGCTACTGCACTAGCTTCCGTAATTGACGATGCAGTAAGAGCGGTCGACATAGGAATGGTAAATATGCTTGTACTATTGGATTATTCCAATGCATTTGACACTCTGGACCATAGACTTCTATGTGCAAAGTTAAAATAATATGGATTTAACCCCGATGCTCTCAAACTACTAAAATTCTTTCTATCAAATCGTTCTCATAGAGTTTCATGTAACGGTTTTGAGTCCAGCAGTTTAAGCATCCATTCTGGAGTGCCTCAGGGCTCTGTCTTATCACCTCTATTGTTTATAATTTATACTATTGATATAATAACCTCAACAGCTTACTGTAGAACACAGGCTTATGCTGATGATATACAGCTTTATTATTCTTTTAATGTGTCAGATACAGTTCAAGCGACTCACAGTATTACTCATGATCTGGAAAATATCAGATCACTTTCAGAGGAACATAATTTAACTTTAAACTCTTAAAAATCTCAATTACTGTGTATAGGTACTAAGGCTAAAAGAAGTTATGTAAAGAACAAATTAAAACTGCAAGTTTTAAATACTCCTTTAAACTTTGTCAACTCTGCTAGGGACTTGGGCCTAATGGTCGATGAAGAACTACGATTTCGTGAGCATATAAAAAATCTTAATAAGAAAGCATTCGCTTCACTTAAAATTTTATATAGTAATCGCCACTTACTATCTACTCAATTAAAGAAAACTCTGTGTAAAAGCGGGGTGTAAGCACACTTCACCAATTGCGACTTCATCTATGGGCCTTGTCTCTGCGAAGAGGACAGATACAAAGTGCAGAAAGTACAAAATACATGTTGTAGACTAATTTATGGTCTTCGCAAATATGATCACATTTCGCATAAGATAACTGAATGCAATTGGCTTAATATAAATAATCGCCGACTCCACCACCTTGGTAACTTCGTACACAGATTACTTAACTCACCCGACTCTTCTAATCTGGTAAAAAGTAAATTTATTCCTAGAACAACTGTACATAATAGGAACATTAGATTTAGGAATGGGTACACAATGCCACAACAGCGAAAAGCAATGTCTAAGAGAAGTTTTTCGTTTAATGCCATTAGTTCGTATAACTCTCTGCCTGAAGAATTCAGATTATATAACATTATTAAATTTTTAACACCGCTGGGAGTGTTATGTATTTTATTTAAGACACGGATTGGTTTTAATAGTTTATTAAAACAAGAATATATGTACAAAGGTATGATAACAAGTAAATAGCACTGTTGAGAATTTCCGCACGAATGTCTATAATCCGTCAGAGTACCACTATCAAGGCTCACACCTAGAGCGCTCGAGTAGCAGCGTCGCGTTGTCTTTCAAGCGTAGCTTCTGCACGTCAAGGATCCCAACCAGGATGCCAAGGTAGAGGCGAGAGAGCGAGCTCGAGAAGAACTGCCGTCCTAAGGGCTGGTGGCTGCTTATCAAGGCGCTGGCGGCTGACGTCACAGGTGGGGGTGAAGCTGCTAAGGGTAGTACGGCGCGGCACTCGGCGATGAATACGGGTGGCGCCATCGAGAGCGGTAGTGCGGAGCGCGGCGGAACTAAGGGGTGCTACAATTCTCCCCCTCAGAGCCTGGGAGTCGTCCTCGTACTAGGCTCTGTAGTCGTAGGAGTGGTCACCTTCCTGGGGCGTCCTCGACGTCTAATAGGTAACAGCGGCGCGGGAAGTGGAGCTGGTACGTCGCTGGAATCCTCGGGAGGTCGGTATGGAGTGAGGGCTGACACATGGTATACACCAATAGGCTCGGTTGGTTGGTTGGAGTGGGCAATCTGGTAGCTACAGGGTCCTTGCTGACGGAGGATCAGGTACGGTCCATCGCGCTTGGGGGTCAGTTTTGAGGAACGATGGTGTGCAGAGCTGCTCAACGTATGAGAGGTGACGTATACGTAATCTCCGTGGCTGAGTCCTGGTGAAGGGCGGTGACGAGAGTCGGCTTGGGCCTTACGTCGGTTCTGCTCTTTTTCGTGTGTTTCTCGGGCTTGGTCTAGAGTGTCGGCCAGACGTAACAAGCGGGGGGTAACTTCTGGTACGAAGTTCTCCTGAGTTACGATGGTGCGTAGGTCGTGATTGACACCGGTTGGGGTCCGTAGTTCACGACCAAAGGTTAAGTAGGCGGGAGAGTAACCGGTTGACTGGCAGCGAGCGGTGTTCATGGCGAAACGGATGGCTGGTAGCTTCTCATCCCATGAAGTCTGATCGGTTCCTACTTGGATGGCTAGTTGAGTTTTTAAGTCTCGGTGTCTGCGCTCTATAGGGTTGGCAGCAGGGTGATATACGGGGGTTAGGCACTGGTCAATTCCTAGGCAGTAAGTAAAACATTGCATGACTGAGCTGATAAACTGGGGTCCATTGTCACTGATTACACGGCGTGGTAAACCATATCGTAAGCATACCTCGTTAACCAGGGTCCAAGCGCATTCTTCGAAAGTGGCTTTGGACAGGGGAAAAAGCTCTATCCACCGGGAGGCGGTATCTTCTAGGGTCAGTATCCATTTCTTCTGGTTGATGCTTTCTGGTAGGGGTCCGAACAGATCTATGGCGAGAACTTCGAATCGCTGGTTCATCACTGGGGTTTGTAACAGGCCAGCGGGCACTTGGTTGGAGGGTTTATATTTCTGGCATTCAGGGCAAGTTTTTACATACTTGGTAACATCGCGTCTGATTCCGGGCCAATAAAATTTTTGTAGTATCTTATGAAGAGTTCGTTCGGCACCATAATGTCCTGCGGTAGAGGCATCGTGATGATCGTGGAGTATCTTAGTTTTCAGGTCGTTAGGAATGACGAGCTGGGCTTCTTCGACGTCGTCATCGGGGGAGTACCGATACAGGATTCCTTGGGAGCAAAGGTAGCCTCGGGAGGTCCAGGAAGCGGTAATCTCCTGGTCTCCTGCGTCGAAAGCATCTAGTATTTTCTTTAGTTCGGGGTCGGCTTGTTGAGCTTCCCTTAGGGAGGAGGCGTCGATTGTTGGCAAGTCTAGACTGATGAACTTAAAGTCTGTTGCGGGGTTTTCACTGTTTGCCTGGGGAGGTCTGGATAGCGTATCCGCTACGACGTTAGCTTTACCGGGCGTGTAGTGTATCTGTAGGTTGTAAGGCTGGAGCTGCAAGGCCCATCGGGCGAGTCGTTCACTGGGAGATCGTAGGGACATCAGCCACTTCAACGGCTGGTGATCAGTAATGATGATGACAGAAGTTTCCTCTAGGTATCCTCGGAAACGATTGACAGCCCAAACGATAGCTAAGGCTTCTCGCTCGGTTGTTGAGTAATTCCGTTCCGGGGCGGTCAACAGGCGACTGGCGTATTCAACGGGTCGTTCATCCACTCCCTCCCCCTGGAGTAATGCTGCACCAATTGCGTAAGCGCTGGCATCTGTGCGGAGTGTGAACGGTTGTCCATGGTCAGCGGGCCGTAGGATTGGAGCAGAAGTTAGGGCAGACTTTAGCTTGTTAAAAGACTGGTCCTGTTCAGAACCCCATTCCCAGGGTTCCTTTTGACGGGTTAATTTACTGGAGTGGTTGTGATAGTTTTGCGAACTGGGGAATGAATTTTCGGTACCAACTGCACGTTTGTAGAAAGGTTATCACTTGTTTTGCGTTGCGTGGTGCCTGAAAAATTTGAATGGCGCTGATCTTTGCAGGATCGGTGTGTATTCCTTGTGTGCTGATGACATGGCCCAGGTAACGTGTCTCGCGGCAGCCAAAGCGGTACTTCGGGCGATGGAGGCGGAGCTGGAATTCCTGAAGCATGTCGAAAACACGGCGTAAAGCGTAAAGGTGGTCGTCGATGTGATCGGAGAGAAGGATTAGGTCATCTAGGTAGGCTAAGAGGCGTAGGTCTGGGAGTCGTCGTCGGAAACAATACATTAGTCTCTGGAACGTAGCGGGGGCGTTGCGGAGTCCAAATGGCATGCGGTTGAACCGGTAAGTGCAAAAAGGGGTGACGAAACAGGTCTTGTCCTTGTCTTCTTCCTTTATTCGGATTTGGTGGTAGCCGGCGCGAAGGTCCATGGTGCTAATGCATCCGATGTTGCCAGTTGAATGGAGCAGGTCGTCTAGGTTGGGTAGGGGATACTGGTCAGCAATGGTGACGGCGTTCAACCGGCGGAAATCAATGCATAGACGGATCCCTCCTCCAGGTTTGGGCACCAGGACGGTCGGAGCTGCCCAAGCGCTCTCGCATTCTTCGATGATGTCGTGGTCCAGTAATTCTTGAATGGCTTGTCTCAAGCGTTCACTCTTCTGGGGCGTTACTCGGTAAGGCGGAGCACTGAGTGGAGCGTGGTCTCCAGTGGCGATCCGGTGCTCAGCAAACGGCGAGGCTGGTCCATGGAGGGCGAACACGGAGCTGTAGTCATGAAGGAGTTGCGTCATTGTCTGACGTTGTTTGGAGGTGAATTCGCTGGCTTCATCTTCGCGAAGGTCCAAGGATGCGGAGATAAGTGAGGTATCTGCAATTGAGTCGTCCCACATGGCGTTGATGGTATCGTAAGCATCTTGAAGCATATAACCATGGCGCGAGAAGGGATTCTGCTGAAGGGCGGAAACGGTAGTAGCTAAGGGCTGACTGGCGGCGGTTTGTTGTATGCAGGGGCCATAGTGGTCGGCTAGACCGGACTGATGGTCGCTGATAAACATAGTATCTAGCTCTGCTAGGTAAGTGAGCGGCGGAGGCGGCGCGCTTGCTAGACCTGGCGTGATCGGACGAGTTGGTGTAACTGGCATAGGTGACAGCATTATGGGAACTGGCGTAACTGGACGAGCTGGTGTAGCGGGTAGGGGCGACAGCATGGCAGGAAGCCTATATTCGTTGGCGATACTGTCTAGGGTTATGCAGTCATCGGTATCCATGCTTTGGAGAACAGGTGGTGACGAATCTTCGTCCTTTGGAGAGAAGGGGTGCTGAGTGCTGGCGTCATTGTCAAAATGCCATTGGTTGCTGCTAAAGTTGAGGACAAGTCCTGCGGCGAATATAAAATCAATCCCTAGCAGAGTTTGTGCAAAATGAGCATCAGGAAAAGCACAGAAGGTAGTTGGCACTATGCGACCTTGGAGGGTGACTGGTACGGTGACTATTTGTACGAGCTGTTTTCGGGGTTTGCCGTCGGCTAAGGTGACGTCCATGGTTCGGGTGTTGAACTTGTAACCTCTTTGTCGTAGTAGATGGTAGAGAGACGTTCCAGCAAGCGAAGCGCGGGCTCCTGTATCTAGGAAGGCTGATCCTGGGATGCCATCTACTTGAATGTGGACCGCGGGGCGTGTCTGTTTTGATAGAGGCACGAAGGAAAAAGCTAAGGCTGGTTGACGGTCGGGAGTTGGATTGCAGCTGGGGCAGTTTCTTCTAATAAATCCAGGGCATTGACATCCATAGTACTTGATTGTGTCGTTTCTGGGTACACTGGTGAGCGGGGTATTTTCCTTATTTGCGGTACTGCGCAGGCTTGCGGCTTTTTTCCGACATACTGAGACATCATGACCTATATTTTTACAAAACTGACAACGGTTCTTGGTGCGTTTAGCCTGATGCGGAGTGATTTCTTGAATAACTGGACTAGTACGGGCTGTGTTGACTAGTCTGGCTTTGGTCAACAGATCTGCAAAACTGTTAACTGATTCTCGTGGAACTCTGTCACGAACTGCGAGGGTGAGTAAGCCGTAGAGCATGTCAAGCTGCATGATTTCTTCAAGCGGAGTTTCGAGCTGTGCTAATAATGATCGTTTTTCAGCGATGAATTGGCCTGTTGGTGTATTTTCGTCCTGCCTAGAAGCAAAAACATCCTGATATATTTTATAGGCCGGAGGTCTTGGAGCAAATTCGTTGCGGAGCAGTAGCTTGGCATTCTCCCATGTCGTTGCTGAATTTTTTATTCCGGTCCACCAAAGGTGTGCGAAACCTTCTAGTAAAAGTGCTAGGCCTCGAAGCGCGTTTTCGTCCGATATTCCTTCACTTTGTTTGTAGAACTCGATGCTGTCAAGGAAGTCATCTACTGCATCTTTGCTGCGGGTCCCATTGAATCGAGCGGGGCAGTGCGTAAAATGTTTTGCTGGCAACGGCGGTGGTTGTAATTGCTGGATGAGTTGTTGCAAATTTTCAGCGGTAATTGCCATAGCTGCTTGACGTCGGTCGTGTAACGGGAATGATGCTAATATGGACTGTAAATGATGACGGGATCGAATACTTCTTGGATCTGTGGGTGATTTCCTCTCTCCTGGTGTGTGGAACTGCAGATATATTTGCACGTAAACACTATCAGAATGATTATCACGAGCGCGCTTAATATCATATACACGTACATAGGTATTCACTTTCTCGTGCCACACGTTGGGAGGCCACTTTAACACCGCTGGGAGTGTTATGTATTTTATTTAAGACACGGATTGGTTTTAATAGTTTATTAAAACAAGAATATATGTACAAAGGTATGATAACAAGTAAATAGCACTGTTGAGAATTTCCGCACGAATGTCTATAATCCGTCAGAGTACCACTATCAAGGCTCACACCTAGAGCGCTCGAGTAGCAGCGTCGCGTTGTCTTTCAAGCGTAGCTTCTGCACGTCAAGGATCCCAACCAGGATGCCAAGGTAGAGGCGAGAGAGCGAGCTCGAGAAGAACTGCCGTCCGGTGGCTGCTTATCAAGGCGCTGGCGGCTGACGTCACAGGTGGGGGTGAAGCTGCTAAGGGTAGTACGGCGCGGCACTCGGCGATGAATACGGGTGGCGCCATCGAGAGCGGTAGTGCGGAGCGCGGCGGAACTAAGGGGTGCTACAAATTTAAATTCAAACTCAGTAATCATTTGTTAAATAGACAATGATATGCTTCTGTAAACCTCGATAATTTTCTTGTTTTGAACGAATTAATCATGCTTATCCTACATTTTTCTTTATTTTTGTGTTTTGTGTTATATGTGTTATACTATGACCCTACCTTTAGTAGCCAGAATGCTAGACTTCGCCAAATTAGGCTCTGCCTCTTCTATTTATGTTTAAATATTTTATAGATATTTACACATAATTCCTTTGTTAATTTGCTATGTATTTTATTAATAAAAGTCATTATTATTATATTCTAAGAGAGAAAGTTCATTTATACTCGTACTCGTGTTTATTGTCGATAAAATGAACCGTTTTCAAGAAAAATAATGATAAACGAATAGTTGTAGAAAACATATCTTCGCAAAAAATGTCCGCTTTATTTATTTCGGCACCAAAAACGTATTGTTGTTACAAACGTTACTATGGTACGAAATAAATAAAATATCCTGCATTTTAGAACTTGTCATCTTTCACATCGCTGACACATTGATCCTTTACTTCGATATTAATTTACTGATTTCTGGATTTCACGGTGAATTTAATTGTGAATTAATTTGAACTATGGAATACACGTTTATTGAGTATGTAGATATGTAGCTGATGTATAGTCTTGCGTCTTGCAATGCTTTAAAAGCCAGAAAGTTATATCAGAAAAGATTTCCTAATCGTACTATGCCAAACCACAAGACATTTCAACGAGTTGGCCAACGTCTTAGGGAGAATGGTGGGCGATTTCAGTTAATAAGGTGACACATATTATTGACTTCCTTCATAATTTTAGAAAAGTTTGAAAAAAATAGTGCTGATGCTGGTCTGAGAAGAACCGTACGTGTACGCCGCAATTAGAGGAAGATATTTTAAATGCTGTAGATGACACTCAACACTCAATCAAGGAGCACACGAAAATTATTAGCACAGTTTAATACATCAAAAACAATAATACATGAAGTTCTTCAAGAACAGCTGTTATATTCATATCATTTGCAAAAAGTACACGAACTGATTCTTGAAGATTCTCCTCGTGGAAGGCAGTTTGCAAACTGGCTATTGGATAAGCAACGAAATAATGTAAAGTTTATTAGCATTATTCTTCTCACGGATGAAGCAAGGTTTACCAAAAATGGTATCGCCAATTTGCACAACACACATGTAATGAAAATCCTCATACCACTCAATTTTCTGATTGAACCATTCATATTGCCGGAACGCTTGAATGGACAACTTTATTTGAAGTTCCTACAGAATGCTTTTCAAGGTTTAAGCGCTAACCACTTGAAACCCGCCGAAACATGTACTTCATGCACGAAGAGGCACCACCTCATTTCAGCGTTGGTGAGCGTTAGTCTATCCATCCAAGCCATTAGATGGGTAGAGGAAAATATAGTGCCTGGCTTCCTCGATCTCCTTACCTATTGCCATTGGATTTGGGCCTGTGGGGACACTTGAAAAACTTGGTGTATTCCATTCCGGTCGGCGGGGAGGAACTTCTAAAGAGAATCACGTTTCATTGTGATGTGATAAGGACCAAGGCTGGGTTATTATGGCGGGTACAGCAGTCCTCAATTCATCGTGCACGGTAGTGTGTCAGACTTCACGAAGCCCATGTTCAACCCTCTTAGAGTCAAATCTGGTCTTATCTGGCGGGTTTACGATTTAACAAAGACATACTTTCAATTTTTCTTTTCTTTTATTGCGTTCAATCATACTAACCAAATAAAATCCGTCAGACAAATATGACAGACTTATGCAATTTTGGCATGAAAGAAAAGGATAGGTATTTAATTTTCAGCGATTCACAAAAGTTTGTACCTGCCCAAGTACCTGCCCAAGTACCTGCCACCTTCGTCTTGATTTAAAGATGTCAGTTTTGTGACTTTGACAGATTGTGACAAAATGAAAAAATTTTCTGGGTTTTTGCATCCCCAAGCAAAAAAATGGTACTTAATCTGATAAGCTATTTCGAAAATGCAAGAAAAAGTGGAAATTCGCCAACCAATATTCAGGAAACAGCAGCCAAAGCACTGGGAATTAGCTTAAGGGCTGTGCAGAGAATTGCGCATGAAAAAAAACATAACATAATACCCAAGAATATTAAAAAATGTAAACGAAGAAAGCCAAAGACTGAGGATTTAAGCGAAAATATTAAAATGGGAGTTCGAAATGTGATTTACGATTTATACAGATCAAAAACCAATGTAACTCTTCCAGTTTTACAAGAAACATTAAAAATTCGGGGTGTTTTGGAAATTGGACTTGACGCGCTATGAAAATTAATAAAAAAGTTAGGTTTTCGCTATAAAAAAGACTGTAACCGAAGATTTTTATGTGAGCAGCAACAGATAGTGAGTCAGCTTGTTCAGTTTTTAAAAAATTATACGGAGAATTACAAATTGAAATTTAGAAAAGTGGTATTTTTAGACGAAACGTGGATATTTTCAAATGGAAGTGGTTCAAAATCTTGGCAAGATGATTCTGTGAAAAGCGTGAAAAGGAAAAAGGGATGTGGCACGGGAAAGCGGTTCATTATTTTACATGCTGGTTCTGTACCAGGTGCAAGCTTAATTTTTTCTTCAACATCAAAAAGTGCTGACTATCATGATAATATGAATTGCGAAATGTTTGAAAAATGGTTAAAAGTTCAATTGATACCAAATTTGGATTCTCCGTCTTTAATTGTATTAGATAATGCATCATATCATTCAAGAATTTTAAATAAACAGCAGTAGTAATAATTGGGGGATTCACCATCATAGGGCCCTCCAATGTTAATTTTCGGAGGGATTTTTATGACTCATATCTCCGGAACCAATGGGCCTAGGATATTGCGCATGCGTAGTTGGGGTCTATGAAATGGGTTCTTGCGCATGACTCGAAAATGACACCTGTCACCTGTCAATTAAGAACTGTCACCTGTCAGATGTCACCTGTCAAATGGCAAAATCGACAGCTGATGTATGTCACGTGTTTAGGGTGACGTCATGAGTCGTTTAAAAAAAGAACGGGGTTGATTGGGCCAATAGGGCCAAAGTTGGTATAGCTAATGCCCTAACGGCAGGAGGGTGAAAGGTTGCAAATACATATCGCGTGTTTAGGGTGACGTCATGAGTTGTTTAAAAAAGAACGGGGTTGATCGGGCCAATAGGGCCAAAGTTGGTATAGCTAATGCCCTAACGGCAGGGGGGCGAAAGGTTGCAAATACATATCGCGTGTTTAGGGTAACGTCATGAGTCGTTTAAAAAAAGAACGGGGTTGATCGGACCAATAGGGTCAAAGTTGGTATAGCTAATGCCCTAACGGCAGGAGGGTGAAAGGTTGCAAATACATGTCGCGTGCTTAGGGTGATGTAATAAGTTGTCTAAAAAAAGAACGGGGTTGATCGGGCCAAATCACAAAAGTATTTTGAAGATCCCCCCTGTATTTCAAATTTTATTATATCCTACAAGCTTTTAATTGAATTTTAATAATCGATTGACAGTTCAAAGGATGGAAAATAACCTTGACGCGTGTGTTATTTATCACCTCGCAATTAAAATATTCTAGTCGGAAAAATACATGACTAAAATATGCATATTATTTACGTAAATGCATATCCTGTTCACGTCACGGCATATATAAATACGGGAGCCGAACGACGTTTAAGCAGTAGTTGACGAACAACAACAACAGCTGACGAGTAGCAGAGCTAAAAAATTCGGTAGTGCGTGGAATTATTTAAATTTCTGGTAAGTACGAAAGTTTGTAGAAATAATTATTTGCTACTTTATATTGTGAATGTTATAGACATATTTATTTGTAACGTCACGTTTAATCGGTGAATAAACGCGATATTTAGATATAATACTAGGCTACATGGTTTTAGAAATTCGAAACGATTCATGGAAATTTCCTTTATTTTTAGAAAAAAATGTTTGCATGTGAATACTGCTCCCGCTCATTTACCCGGAAGGATAATTTGAAGCGTCATGGGGATTGTCGCGCAGCAACCAAAAGCTGCGACACATGCGGAGATAGTTTTAAGTCCGAGGGGGCACTCCAACGGCATCGGCGCGAGGAGCACCGAGCCCCCAAAAGACAAGCAGATACTCCGCGTTCAGCCATGGCGAAGCGAGCTAGACTTGACTTCCAAGACGGTAAGTTTATTATTTTGCTAAATATTAGAATAAATAAACAGTGTTAAATATTTTTAGCGGCTACGCAACATTGCGAACCCTGTAAACGGGAGGTTCCCGTCAGTGTTAGTATAAGTCACATTATTAATTATAGATTGAACCTGATAAAAAATTTAGATTTTATGGCATTTTATGATAACTTTTTAAATTATATGAACATTAATGAAGACATCCAAGGAAACTTTTTTGAGATTATTAAAAATACTTGTAGTTTAAACATGTCTGAACAAGCTATTTACATGTTGGAACTAATACACTTTAATCCCAAGAAGGTACTAGATGACTTTGATAGAAAACAAATGTGTAATATTTGATGATAATAAATGTATATTAACCCGTTTTATTGGTTTTATTTCATAGTAGTCTTACAACACTTTAGATAGCAACATCTCCTAAAATGTGTGGAGATGATGGTTATAGTTTGCTTCGTAATTTTGAAGATAGGCTAATTACGTTCGCTAATTGCAAGCTCAATCCTGAAGAGTTGGCAAGTGCGGGGTTTTATTACACTGAGAGATTGGATATTGTCAGGTGTTCATTTTGTTATTGTGAGTTTGATAGTTGGTATGTGGAAGATGATCCTTTGAAAGATCATTATAAGAATGTCAAGCATTGTGAGCTAGCTAAAGTCTTATGGAAATGCCGCCAATTGAGAAAAAATAAACCGATAAAGTGTACAAAAGAGAAGAAAAACAAGAGTTTCTCATATACCGACGCCATTTGTGTGCTAGTAATATTTATAATTTTTATGAGCGTCTGGTACCAATCTCGTGAAGTAATAAAGGTTTTAGGGAATGGAATTTAGATCATTCTGCCTACAGTCATGGCGGCGTTAAGTTCATCCTATATTCTCTTGACTGCCTTAGTACAAAATGTGTTTTACGTTTACGCTCCGTATAATGTATTGAATGCATCGGTAATGTTGGGAACTCCAACCTTTTCTGCAAACAACACATGGCTTCAAATGACATATGAACAAATTGATAATAGACATACGGCTGTTTTTAAATCAAACGCTCCAACAGTTGGTGATTTACGATATAAGGTTAGGTTTCAGTTTAGAGACCTGACTTTTGGCGAAACCGAGTGGAGGACGCTAATAAACCAAAATGCTTCTCACAATTCTCCAATAGTGGATGGATATGCTGGAACACATGGTGTGCTTAGTTTAATTGTATTTATATGCGTATCTTGTACCATTTTACTAATTAATCTATTGCATACCTTTATTAAGTCAAGGTATAGATAAATAAATAATTTTCTATAATTTTGATGTCTTTTCTTTTATTTAATATATAACCCATATCCGCGAAACAATTTTTTTTCTCGCACATGCGGACTGTTAAATTTGGTTCTATTTACTCAATTAACCCCGTTCCTTTTCTAAACAACTTATGACGTCACCCTAAACACGCGACATGTATTAGCTATACTAAGGTTACAATTTCGTCGGGAATATATATTTTAGGGAATTTGTGGGGGATCTGGGAGGTCTTTGTATACTTACTTTATATCTTCCCTGTATAGATTTTTGTATAAAATTATGCAAGTAATTATCTGTTTAAGAAATGCATTTTTGCATATAAATGACCCAATATTTGTTGTTGTAAATTACCTGTAGCCAATTAGCATAAATAAATCATTATCTAGACAAGCCTCGTGTATAATTAATGGTTTGCATGTTGATTATACATTCGCATCGCACTCGTCAAGGTTATTTTCCATCCTTCGTACTGACAATCGATTATTAAAATTCAATTAAAAGCTTGAAGGATATAATAAAATTTGATCTTCAAAATACTTTTGTGATTTGGCTCGATCAACCCCGTCCTTTTTTTAAACAACTTATTACATCACCCTAAGTACGCGATATGTATTTGCAGCCTTTCACCCTCCTGCCGTTAGGGCATTAGCTATACCAACTTTGGCCCTATTGGCCCGATCAACCCCGTTATTTTTTTAAACGACTCATGACGTCACCCTAAACACGCGATATGTATTTGCAACCTTTCAGCCTCCTGCCGTTAGGGCATTTGCTATACCAACTTTGGCCCTATTGGCCCGATCAACCCCGTTCTTTTTTTAAACGACTCATGACGTCACCCTAAACACGTGACATACATCAGCTGTCGATTTTGACATTTGACAGGTGACATCTGACAGGTGACAGTTCTTAATTGACAGGTGACAGGTGTCATTTTCGAGTCATGCGCAAGAACCCATTTCATAGACCCCAACTACGCATGCGCAATATCCTAGGCCCATTGGTTCCGGAGATATGAGTCATAAAAATCCCTCCGAAAATTAACATTGGAGGGCCCTATGATGGTGAATCCCCCAATTATTACTACTAACAGCCTACTTCATCTTGGAGGAAAAATGATATTTATGAGTGGCTCGAAAAACACAACCAAAATCCTTCACCAAATATGCTTAAATCGGAACTCCTATCAATGGCAAAGTCTCTTAAAAAACCAAGAATATACGCGGTAGATGAAATATTGCGTGAATATGGCCATGAGGTTCTACGACTGCCGCCATATCATTGCCAGTTTAATGCAATAGAATTAATATGGGCCGGGGCAAAGTCTTATTATGAAAAACATGTAGGTGATGGTCTTAAATCCGACCAAGTACAAATAGTTTGGCAAGATTCTTTGGATCATATTACACAAGAGTACTGGAAGAAATCAGTGGAACATACAGAAATATTAATAAGGGATTGGTGGGATCGAGAACAAGTACTAGATGTCGAAGTAGCGCCAATGATAATTGCTCCATTCGAAGACGACTCAGACGACGAGGACTTTTCAGATTTTATAAGTGACGATGACAGTTCTTAGTCTATAATTAGTTTATAAACGGTTTTCTTTGTTTACATTTTTTAGTATTCTTCGGTATTATATTATGCTTTCTTTCATGCACATTATTCTGCACAGTCCTTAAACTAATTCCCAGTGCTTTCGCTACGGTTTCCTGCATATTGGTTGGCCAATTTCCACTTTTTCTTTCATTTTGACGACATTTTTCGAAATAGTTTATCAGACTAAATGCCATTGAATTTTTAGGTTTTAGTAGTAAAATGGTTAAAATAAATTACACTGTTTATTATTGTCGTTTTTAATAAATACATTTAAGGTATACTATTTACAGGGATGGCGAGCCAATGGCACGCGACATAAAATTTTGGCTCGCCACCGATCACAAAGTTTACTATGAATTATTATATTACGAATTGCGACGGCACGTCTATGGCCTCATTAAACATTTCATTAGAAAAAATGCACGTTAATACATAAAGATTTGCCACCCCTGTACTATTATGTACATAATTTTTGCAAAAATAATAATATTATATCTGGCTATCTTCACGACTTCACGACAGTTAAAATATGAAAACTATGTATCTTTTCTCCGGGTATATTGATACCTACATAGTCTCACAGCATTTTGATATCAGCTGTGGAATTTTCGAATTGATTTATATGATCCGTGACCTTTGGACCCGCATTTTGAGACCGGTTTAGACTTTATACGTTTCTTTCTCCCACTTATTTTTAGCGGGGCGCTTATTGGCTTAACAGGGGCAAAACACGTGTAAAATAAATTTGGGATTTAATACCTCACCGGCTCTAGTAGCTTTTTCTCGTTGACTTTTGAAGTAGGTAACCTATTAAATTGGAAATATTTTTTTAGCCTGATATTACACAACAAAAATTTAGCCAATGTGTAACTTGATTTTTTTTTATATTTCATTTATTATTATCTGCTGAAATAAACTAAAATTCGTTTAATTTATTTAACATTTCATCGACATTTTTGGTGGTCGCTAGTCAGGGGTTTTACTGTATATTGTTTATCTAATTTTCCACCATCATTTTGGTTATTAAATTTGTTAAATGTAAAAATATTGTGTTAACCGTCTGCAATAATACGAACGCACCCCTGAGAAATTAATTTTTGAACGAGACCCGTCATTTTTATTATGACTGATAGTTTCAAGTTAACGGTTAACCTATTAACATTCAATTTTATGGAAAATCTGCGGTCCATATACATATTGGTTTTTATTTACAACATTTTGATGAGCTCTGGAATTTGCGAAATTATTCATATAATCGGTGACCTTTGGACCCGCCAGATAAGACCAGATTTGACTATATGAAGGTTTTCAACAATTTCGTTAAAGTGTTACATCATTGCGTTTTTTTAAGTTTTTGTATTTCTTTGGATTAAACAACTTAAATTGAAACTTTTTATTGTTTAGAAATAGAAATCATGGTACTTTTTATTAAAAGTAAACCAAGAATTCGTTTATTATTCTTTTTCTCGAAAACGGTGACAATAAACAAGAGTACCTTTTTTTTTTTTTTAGTCTAAGGTGCAAGCTACCCACTTTCTTTTTTAAAGTCTTTATCATACAGGATGTTAAAAATTTAAGCAAGGAAACGCCAATTTCCAGCTGCGTTCTTGAGGGGCACATATCTCCGTAGAGAGGGCCTGTAAGAAAAATTTTTATAGAAACATGTCATCTGATTTTTTTATGTTCTATCTGAATCCGAGAGATTTCACACATTTTCCCGAACACAGTATCATTAGTTGTATTCTTTAATCCGACCCTTTACTGCACCTTTATCGTTTGCTTCTCTATTGCCTGAGGATTGGGATGAACCTTTTACTTTTATTGCAGTCAGTAAATCAAAACCATTTTGCATGAAAAGAACTTTACCATATTTTAAAATAGGTTATTGTGACCGCTTTGGGGATGCAATCCCCCTAAAAGCTACGGTATTTCAATTTTAAGTTTACTACATTGACGCTTTTGAGCGTTTCGTAACAATGCGCGGTTAGGTACTCAATTGTTTGACAAGAAATGTAAGAAAAGATGATGCTTGTCTAAAATTACATAGGAAATTGAAAAATTACCAAATAACTGGGGTTGCCATTTAAATTTCAGGGGTAGGTGACCTAGGGCTCAGAGGTTTGAATTTAATACAACAACAAATACCTCTAAAGTTGTCACCCTTCAGATCTAAATTTACGTGTTTCACCAAATTTTGAGAGTTTGATTAGCCGAAGAAATAATATATGCTGTTTGCTTTCAAACACCCTGTATAACTTAACACACTAACCCAAGCTGACCTTCCTTTTATTAGACCAAATTGACTATAAGCCGTATGGTAGATTTTTGGTTAACTATCAAATTTCAAAGTTCGAAACAAGAAATAATTTGATAGAATGTGAAACCCTTTAGCTTCTTAATATTTTTATACATGGGTGGTCCATTTAAAAAGCTTAGGTATTATATATTCGAGAAAAATACTATATTTTTATTGCTTTAAACTGTTTTTGAGTATAAAATCAGTATAGTGTTATAAAAAATAAGAACTTGAATATAAACTAATATTCACAGCGTTTTGCTTTACTTAGTTGGTTGTTCAAGGATTTTGTGACTAATTACCTGTAACTTGAAGGTCATGTTAATCAATTATCGAATAATATAAGGTCGAGTAGCTAAGACTTATCCACCCAACGGCAATTTTTGATTTTGTTCGGGATATTTTGGAAGCCCCGGAAAGGAGTGATATTCCTTTAGGGTTGTTCCTTAATTTGTCAAAAGCATATGACACATGAAGTCATGATATTCTTATAAATAAATTGAGTCTGTATGGCATCAGGGGAACAGCTCTATAGTGTATTAAATCATATCTTTTAGAAAGGCAACAGAAAGTAGTGATAGGTAAAGGTAGAAACAGAGTCTTGTCCAAACCAAAAAATACTTTAATTGGAATACCACAAGGTAGCGTTATTGGCCCAATTCTATTCATTGCTTACATCAATAACATAACAGAACTCTACTCTCTGAATAATACTTGCAATATAATTAATTATGCTGATGACACTAATGTTCTGTTGACTAATAAAGATGTGACCACCCTTGGACAGGATGTTCAAGTGTTTATGGCTGGAGCTGAGGATTGGTTTTCTAAAAATAAACTAATTATTAATAGCTCTAAAACTGGTGTAACCATGTTCAGGATAAGCAGATTACGGACTAAAACACTCTTTTATGGGATTGTCATATTGATTATGTTATGAGTAAGTTAAATAAGGTATGCTATAGTTTTCAACTATTGGGCAGATACGTACCCTCAGAAACTAAAAAAATGTTGTATTATGCCAATTTTAAGTCTCATGTTCGATACGGAATTATCATGTATGGAAAATGCAAAGATATTGTAAAAGTTTTCGTCTGCCAAAAACAAACACATGGAATAATGATGAATTTAAATTATATACAGTGAGCTCAAAAAGGTTGGAATAAATTCGTTTAAAATTCAGGTGATTATTTTCTGGAAAAACGCTTGGACATGTCGATTATAATTTTTAATTGCGAATTTTTTGACATAAGAAATGTGTATACAGGTTGTCTCAAGAACAACATATACCGTCAACATTAATTTTTTTAAATAGAACACCCTATATATTATAATATTTTTAAATTCTACGATACATTCTAAACACTTTTTGTATAACATACCATATCTCCAAAATCAACGGTTTTCGGTATATTGACATTTTAATATTTTTCTGAAAAAATGGTGAGATCCGTGGATTTTTAGTTTTAATTACGCATTTCTTTAATATTATTGTACCTGCTACCTGAATTAATTTAATTTGACACAGACATTTACTTCTTGTCAAAAATTCTTCAAATTGTGTAGATCTATCTAACTTCAAGTAATTCTGTAAAAATGGCGCGGTTAACTGAAAAAGATAGGATAGAGGTACTAATGATGCTTGGCTATGGAAATAGGATGTGAACCCAAACAGAAGTGTGTGAGTTATTTAACAATAAGTATCCAAACCGAGCACCAATATCTCAATCTGTTGTTAGTAAAATTGTAAAAAATATAGGGATTTGGCGCATGTTAGAGACAATTATATTTAAGGTCGACCTAGGATTTCAGAAGATGTGCAGTTAGCTATCCAAGAAAACCACCATAGTGTTACTCGCGGTATTGCCACGAAAAATAATATTTGTCAAGCAACCGTATTTAATGATTTACACAAAAATAAATGGCATCCCTATAGGGTACAGTTGGTTCATAAACTTAATGTAGTTGACCCGGATAGAAGAACAGAACTTTGCTGAATAATGATAACAGATACATTGAAGATCCTCAAATTCTAAAAAGAATTGTGTTCTCTGATGAAGCAACGTTTACTCTAAATGGGCATGTGAATCGCCAAAACTGTCGATATTGGGCTAAGAAAAATCCGCACTGGATTATGGAGTCCCAAACACAATACCCGCAAAAAGTAAATGTTTGGGCTGGAATGGTGGATAACCGGATTCTAGGTCCCTTCTTTTTTGATGGTACGTTAAATGGCGAACTGTATCTAGAATTTTTGGAAGTTGAGTTAATACCGGAACTTGCTGTACTCTATCCAAATCCAGATGAGCCAGACATTCCCAACAATGACTTATGGCACCAGCAAGACGGAGCACCAGCCCATTACACACGCCCGGTGCGTGAGTACTTGGATACAGTCTTTCCTGGCAAGTGGATTGGTCGACGGGGTCCAATAGAATGGCCGGCAAGGTCACCAGATTTGACCCCGCTAGATTTTTTTCTGTGGGGCTATTTAAAATCTAAAGTATACTTTAACCGACCTAACAATATTGGTGAACTTTAAGCTCGAATAAGGCATGAGGTTAGATTAATAGAGCCTCAGGTAATCCATAACGTTTTGGAAGAATTCAAAGATCGAGTTGCATATTGCCAGGAAGTTGGTGGCGGTCAATTTTAACATTTATTAAACTAAAATTTAATATAGTCTATGTAAATATTATAGACTAGATAGATGTAAAGAGTTCATTCTTAATTGTAGTTTTCGTACCAGAAGAAGTGTCAATATATCGAAAACCGTTGATTTTGGAGATATGGTATGTTATACAAAAAGTGTTTAGAATGTATCGTAGAATTTAAAAATAATAAAATATACAGGGTGTTCTATTTAAAAAAATTAATGTTAACGGTATATGTTCTTCTTGAGACAACCCGTATACACATTTCTTATGTCAAATAATTCTCAATAAAAAATAATAATCGACATGTCCAAGCGTTTTTCCAGAAAATAAACACCTAAATTTTAAACGAATTTATTCCAACCTTTTTGAGCTCACTGTATACGAGTCATGTCGGGGAAAACTTAAAGAATTTAAAACTTGACCGTAACTGCAATATTTATACAGGAATGCATAATTTTTTTCTTTAAAAACAGATCTTCTTTTATAAATAACGTCTCGCAACAAGTATATCAAGATCAAACAAGAAACTTAGAATATACATATCCAATACACAGATTAACCATGACAGAAAAAGGCCCGTATTATCAATGTATCAAACTCTATAACGGGTTACCTAATTCAATAAAATTATTAAATAACATAAAACAAATAAAGGAAAAAAAATCATTTTCTACTACAAATAGAACCATGTAGTATAGAAGATTATTACAAATATCTTGATAAGTGAGAGGTAGTCTTTGCTTTCTTTCTCTTAGGCCGGGATAATGTTTCTTTTTTGTTAACACTATTTATTTGTATGTTATATACTTTTTAAATAAAGATGATTTATTATTATTATCATTATTATTATTATCACCTGGAGAACATCGCCACCTTGGAACAGAGCCGAATTAACCACAGAGCCAATAGAACCACGGTACAACGACGCCAAGCACCATAGAGGCTCCTGAAGACGCCTTAATTTCCACGAATTATATAACATTTATGAAAAACACGTTAAAAATTACTCGAGTAACAAGGAAAAGCCTATGCAGTTGAACGACAAGAAGCGGAAATTAATTTTGATTTTGATGGAAAGTAGAACTTGAACATCATTACAATTGATGCTATTTGGGATATGTTCTTGCTACAATTATCTTGAAAAAAACATGCTTATAATACAATATTTGAGTTTTTCAAATTATTGTGTCATCTATAAAATGCCCTAATATTAACGGAGGCTGCAACATTATTTTGAAATTGACAAGTTGACACGTAGTTCAACCTTGTAGAAATAGATATGGTAAAATTCATATCCACTGATTATCGCGTAATCTTACGTACATAAATATTAACGTAATATTAATTGTAAGCTTTGGAACTTCTAGACAAAAATTGAATAAACCATTAGGTAAAAATAATATTATTATGTAAAATTATTTTTAAAATTCCATAGTCTCTTACGTTATATTTTATGGAATTTTTAAAATGGAATGTTATATTCAATAAACATTTAAGCATTTCTATAATTATCTCTCAAAATTTAATTTAAAATAACATAATCCGTATGCAAAATTGAAGACATAGTTCATACTTTCAGTAGAGTCAAAGTAATGTAAATGAAACAATGCAGTCAGTCTTCCTCCACTGTTTTTTGAATGAACAAGTAAATAAAAAGCTCCCTACATGTTTCTAATGCTTAAGCACTCACCATCAGGGGATACTAAAAAAGGATAGATAAAGTTAAGAACGAACAACGAATGTAAAATATAAGTTTAAGGTGGACTTACCTAACATCGTGTTTAGCGGAACTGTAATGTAAGGTGTCTCAAATTAACAAGTACAACTCTACAGGATGAGAATTGTAAAGTGTACGAACTGGTCATATTAACATGTTAATTGTATTAAGATTCCGATATAAAAAAAGTTTTGTTATAAATGTGAAGTTTTGTATAGTGAAAAAACATTGTGGATAAAGATAATAAATTGAGCTATAGCATTTTAGGGAGTATCTACATATACGTAAATAATTTTAAAAATTTTTGTTTACATTTATCAGAACTTAAATTAAATGAAGATGAAGCGAATTCACCAATATGTATTTACTGCACGTGTATACTAACATATATATTATACAATGTACTGTATGTCTGCTTTGAGATTCTTATTTTTCAAAATAATCAGAAAATAATGATTGCTCCATAATAATATCTTTTATTTTATTTTTATTAAGTTTAGATTCACATTTTAATAGCAATTGAGAAATATTTGTGAACTTGTCAAGATTATTAAAATTTTATATTATATTATTAAAAAAGTCTCTCAAACTTGCGCAGGCTTTAGATAGGCTTCATATTTTCGACACAGGAGCAGGTTCAGGTTTGTCTTCCTCTGTCTCAGAGTTGTGAGTAGTTTTATCCGTTTCTTGGATCTCCTCAATACACTCGATGATAGTCAATTTTGCACTTTCTGTTGGCAAATCGTTATCAATAGAGACAAATTATATGAAGTTCACAAATGTGTCCTTATTGTTAGGAAACAGTTGTGCCAGCGGAATATTATCTTCTTCTTCGAAGTCGTCAATCTTATCTGTATTACACATAAATCCGGCTTTCATAAAGCATTTTTTTTATTGTCACTGGGGACAGATTGCGCCAGGCCAACGAAACCCACATCAAGGCGTTGGTTACGGTAATATTATTTTAGATTTCTTGAAGAGGACAACCACTGTCTATACATGTTACAAGCCCCTCAATAAGTTAGCTTCTGTAGAGCATTTTAAAATTCTGAATAATGCCTTGGTCCAAAGGTCGGCAATCTGAGGTAGTATTGGGTGGAAGAAAAATAAATGTGATATTATCCAGTATATAGTAATTTTGGGATGAGACGTTGCATTATCCAAAAGTAATACCACTCCACTCTTTTCCGTTTCTTTATCTTGGTATCAAATCTATGAAGCCATGTTGTCATCATCCCTGCTGTTATCCACGCTTTTGTTCGAGACCCATTGGAGAGGCTTATCGATATGTGCGCCCTTAAAACATCGAACATTACTTCTACCTATTATAAGTGGTTCATCCTTCTCACCTTCCATATACACAAAACAGAATTATTGTAAATCGTTGTTTTGCTGTTTTTTTTCCAGTACACTTGTCATCTTTCAATGCATGTATTTTTGTTGGCAATGCACGATAGTAGAATTATTAGAATTAGGGTATAATCCTTTAAAATGGTTAATGGCGTCTTCGATATTAATATCGGCTGATTCGCTATATATTTTCTTGAAGGTAATTTCGTGCCGACGACGCAATTTTTCTAACCATCGATTTGATGCCTTCAAGTTATCTAGTCATAGACATTGAGCAGATTCGAGGGTTATTGCTTGAATTATGGGCCCGAATATTGGTAAGTGCTTGTTTCGCACCTTACAAGACCAGTTAGAAACAACTTGGTCCACTGCCAGTCCTTCGGTTCTGGGAAATTTTCCTTTTTGTTCACAGTTGCCACCTTCTTGAAACAAATTTCTAACTTCTGCTTTATTTTGAAACAACAGAGTCGCTTGGGTCTTACCCACTATAAATTTTTCAGCCAATTTCCTGGTACTTAAACCAGTTTCTTCACTTTCCTCGATTATTTCAACTTTCTCGCTTAAAGAAAGACAATATCTTTTCCCCGTCATCTTCAAATATTCACGTTAGTCCCAAAACCCACAAAAACCGTTCAATACAAAACTAATTTTAACAACCGATTTATCAGCCTTTAAAGCAAATTAAATGGATCCGCTTGCAATAAAGTAATTAGTGTATAATTAGTGTGCCTAAACTTCTTAAGGATTGTCGGGTCGGGTTTTACGGCCCCTAATGGAGGGTGTTTTTAGTAATAATTTTTACTGAAAATTCCGATGATGAGTGCCCGCGGTCGTTTAGCAGATGGGTCGGTAAAGTGGAGTATAAAATAATGGGATTTCTATTTGTAAATATGGGGAATTCATAACCGGTCGCTTAACGCAGGTGGTTATAGATGCGGTGGCAAACAGAGGTTTTTATTTAATTAACAATGTATTATTGGCAACACTTTTCTAAATTGTCTGATTGATTGAGTATTATAAGATTTAAATAATAGAGGATTATTCCAATGATGAATATGTTGACATGCATCTAATTTATGCGCAACCACTCGGCAATTGTGTTGGAGGTAAGAAGAATTTATTCTGATACATTTTCAAATCGACGTTTACCGCACCGAAGAACTTTTGCAAGGGTTGATCGTAGCTTAAGAGAAAAAGGTAAAAAGTCAAGGGAAATAAGAAAACTACAAAAAGTTGCTAATCTTTAGCTAATCCATTTTAGGAAGTATTCGACGCCAGATCCCATCAAAGAAGACCTTAGAAAGAGAATAGCACACCATTTCAACGACATTCGAGACAATCCTGAAATGTTGTTTCAAGTAAGACAAGACAGCATCCGTCGTCTAAGGAAATCTATAGAGGTAAAGAGCGCCTATTTCTTAAATCTGCTGAAGTAAACAAGAAGAAGCAAATATTATCGTCATTCTTCAACATTCTTGAGTTTAGGTGATTTCCGAAATGTCAACCTTTTAATCAGGGGTATGAAGCTTTTTATTGGGCGTACGCCAACGTAGGCATTTTGAGGGGACCACGGTTTCTGGTAAGTACGAGGTAAAGCGGCAATCAAGCTGTCATCTCATGTAAAACCGCACTTGAGTGTTGCTATCTCTATCTATTAAATGTGGCCCAATGGTGCTGGTCTTTACTACTTTAAGATATGAGTTCAGAGTGTCACAAGACTGATCAACTTCGTCGGTATATTAAGTTGGTAGTCTGCCCAGACAAGCACGTCATTTTGTAGAGCTGTCTCTTTCTAATACGTAAGATGATAATTTTATGATGTCCATTATGGGTAAAAATAAAATTACTTGTTATGTTTCACTATTTATTCCGATACCTGACACGCGTGTTTCGACTCTTTCGAGTCATTTTCAAAGAAGTACAAAGATAAAAATTATTGCTAAGGTATTTATATAAACTCTAATGTATGGTATCAATAGGTAAAATAATTAAAATTACGGATTACAATGGATGGGTAGATTGTGGGTTTTTCTTATCCTTATACAGGTGTTGTCAAAATGTTTTAATTTATTTTAATTTAATATGCTGTTGATAATTGGGTTAGCACTTGAAGGTATTTCTGTTTGATTATTAACAACATTACTTTTGTTTTTTATTGCTTTTTTAATTGTAAGTGACTCTAAAAGGTTTAATTTTCTGCTCTTGTTCTGGATATGTATAGGTTTTATTTTATTTGAAATTTAATGATTTTCTATTCTGCAGTGGTCTGCTATACCTGTTTTATTTTGTTTTTTTAAGATAGAAGTTGTATGTTCCTTAAGTCTAGTTTTAAAATTTCTGTCAGTTTGACCAATATAGATAGCATCGCACCTATTGATACCATACACTATAGAGTTTATATAAATACCTTAGAAATAATTTTTATCTTTGTACTTCTTTGAAAATGACCCGAAAGAGTCGAAACACGCGTGTCAGGTAACTGAATAAATAGTGAAACATAACAAGTAATTTTATTTTGTGTTATATCGTTTTTATTAATATTGTTTGTGTAATTTTTACCGTTCCCTTTTTGCGACATGGAAAGCAAGTACAGGAATCGCCAGAAAACAACTCCTGTATTATGTTCTTTTGCCCTTGATGCCTTAAGGCTAGGAATCTTCATCCTCTTTTCTCTTTTTTTATTTTAAAACTATTTGGTAAGTATGTTCTCTACTTTACGTATATAAATCTATACCTAAATAAATCTGCTTGTATAATAACACTATCTGTAAAATGCTGTTACTTTTTTTCTAAAGTATGTTCGAGTACTTGGTCTGCATGCAAGATAAAGTCAAAGCAAACATTGTTTCATTTTTAGATTGGTTTGTCGAATTCATGTAGGTGTAATTGAAGAAGGTAAAGCTACATGTATATTTGAGCAGCTTTGCTCTAGTTTTTCCAGATCTGCATATAACCAAGAAAGCTCGGTAGGTGCATTACAATTATTTGTGTGAATAAAGTAAATTTCATAATTTATTGTTAAAAGAAGCCAAGTGACATTTTCTAAATATAAAAAGAAATAACGCAAGGGCAACACTTAGGGCTGTTTGTGCACTAGATGGTCAGAATGTGTTTGCAAACTAACTCGTATAAAACCTGTAATATTAATTATTTTTGTTTTCTATAGAGTTTTATCAGGCAAGGGAAAGCAGCCACAGAAAAAGTGGGTCAAACTCAGACTGCCAATCTTTGTGTCAGCTTTGATAAAAATTCTGGTTAGTTCATTGTTCAAAATGTTTTTCTCAATAAGACTATATATTATGTATAAATTAGTAATTTTTTCCCTCGTTTCAGGAAACGTTTTGACCAATTTAAGTAAGCCTAACAGACTGAAACTCAGCGACATCTACTTATACCTACCATGATTAGTGCTGGCAAAAACCGGAAAAAATCAAAACCGATTAATCGGTTTCTAAAAAATCCGGTTTTGGTTAAAATCGATTAAACTTGATTTTAAAACCGGTTAACCGCGGTTTAGACACGCCAAAAACCGATTATTCGGTTAATCTATTTTCGATTAATCGGCTTTCGGTTAACTGAACTCTTTCTAGTAGATTGATCAAGTGGTTTAAGGCTATAAAGTATAAAAATAAACAGAATACACAATATTAATATATGTCATCTCAGTTAAACGCGGTTTTTTAAATAATTAGTGCACAGAATAATATACAGAATACAGATATTAAATATTGATTGATATTTCTATTTTTTTTTATTCCGCCATTCTATTAAGCAAATGTACTTATTTTATTATTTATTACTGTGTCTAGGAGTCTATTTTTATTGGATCTAGTACAATATATTTTTAAAATAGTCGGTTAACCGAAAACCAGTTAACCAAAAAACCGATTAGCCGATTAACACGTTCACTGCGATACCAGTTATATGTGACGTTCCGACGGGTACTGGTTCTGCCATCTATCACGTTGCGCCGGAAGCCATATCTTTTAAACCGCTTGTCTTAGAGCAGATTTACAGGTAGCTATCTGATCCTCGCGGTAAGCTCAACTTTTTTAGAATGCAGAGTATCTACCGGACACATGCGACTGGTATCGCAACAAGTTAAAACAGTTTCACATCTGTGCGGTACCAGATACATGTAGCTGGACAGTTTGTAAGGTGTTATTAAAAATATTTTTGATTATAATGGCTTCACGACGCCAAAAAATATTTGAGTTATTAAAACAAAATAAGAATTCCGATAAATCAAGTGTTGGCGGTGTATCTAGTGGATCTACTAAATTACAGGTAGGTTAGTGGCAAGATAAGAGACCCATACTTATGATATCCAATAAAAAAAGACCACGATATCAGCCTGCGAGATTCAGGAAAAAAAAATAGAAGTTCGGAGCCAGTTCTTAAACCTAAATGTATCATTTATTACAATAATGCTAAAAAAGGCGTCGATCTGAGTGATCAAATAATGTCTTCTTACTACACAGTGTTAAGAAAAGGGCTCAAATGGTATAGGAAAACGGCGTTTGAATTAATATTAGGAGCCTCAATTGTCAATTCTCATGTACCTTTCAATGAGGCTAATAAAAACAACAAGAGACTTAGCATGCTACAGTTCAGACAGAACCTAGCATTCGCGCTAGTAGAACAAGGTTGTGAACAAGGGAATATAAGCTCAGCTTGCACCCCTAAAAGGATACATACATTTTCTTTCGAGCAGGGTCCAGGGAGAAAAAGGCGTCGAAACTGTGTGGGTTGCTATAAAAAGCTAAGAGCTACATTATCCAGTAAGGACGCAGATAAAAATGTTACCAAAGTGTCAAGCTATTGCGCTGATTGCGATCAAAAACCAGCAATGTGCCTCCCATGCTTTAACGAAAAACACAGTAAAATAGCTAAATAAAAAATTTTAATATTTTTGCGTTAGTTACATACCTATGCATTTTTTTTTATAAATAAAACATGTAAAAATCATAAGTTAGTTTGATTTTTTTTCTTTAAATGCGTTCAAATTAATCAACCGATTTTGCTTAAACCGTGTTGTTTACTCGATTGCGGCTAGTGCCCATTATTCTTGGTACAATTTATGAAAAAAAATAGTAAAAGCATTTGTTGTAATTTACGCTGTTTTTTAAAAATAACATAAAAAAGGGTCATACCTACCAGCCACATGTGCCTGGTCCCACTTCCTTAAACAAGACCCCTTTGACTGGTATCGCAGTGAACGTGTTAACCAAAAACCGGTTAACAAAAAATCGATTAACCGAAAATCGATTAACCGACTTTCGGTTTGGGTAAAAATTGCGGTTAACCGAAAACCGGTTAACCGGTTAACCAAAAAATCGGTTTCAGTTGCCAGCACTAAGCATGATGGCTGCGGAAGGCACTAAAATGATATACACCTTATCAATTATAACCCAACAATGTACTTCAGGTTAGTTCATTGTTGGGCATTGTTTCTTAGAAGAAAAATGTAATTGACTCATATTTTGTATAAACCTAAAGAGTACTTATTATATTATAGTAGACATTTTTTTCCTCGTTTCAGGAGACTGGTATGGACCAATCTGGATATGCCTAGCAGACTGAGATATCGGCGACAGCTACCTAAAATGACGTACACCTTAATAGAAATTTACATTTGTGTAAGAATATGTTTGGGTATTTCAATACGAGGGCTGCACAAAGATTAAAGGCATGTACACTATTGTGATACTGAACAATATTAAATGATACCTACTGAATGTCAAGATACACATTTTACTGATATTTGCGTAGCCCTTAGCTTACTCTATGCTAAAACTAAGATCCTCACTACTTTTGATTGTATAAACTATTTTAAAATATTTAGTTATTTATTGCGCAGTTTTATTGATAACAATTTATTTATTTAACTAATATATAAGTTAGTTTTTTAGATTTTTATATTATGTTTCATTATTTAAATTCTTTAATTTTTAGTATTTAAGTTGTTTTTACACATTTTAATTCATTTTTCTTGATGCCATCAGCAAAAATGTATTAAAATGCGTCCTGAGGGTAAAAATAACTTAAATACTAAAAATTAGGGAATTTCAAATTTACCGCTCTGGTTTTACTCTCCTCCTCCACTTCCGCCCTCAATCCGACCGATAAAGACAATAGTTCACGGAACCGGATCACCAGTTATAGAATGCGCTGGAGTCGGAACAGATGGTTTGAAATGTATTTATGTTGTATCTCTCTTTATATGGGAACCGCTCTTCTTAAATTTTTGAGTTCTGTGCACATATATATAACCAATATATTGCTAATACCGTGTCACAGAAATGTCCCCAGCATGCGGCGTTTTCCGGAACTGTTGGGCTTGCGCAGTTCGCGTGTACGTCAGGTCCGGTTTTAAAATTATTTAAGTTAATGTGTTGGAATAGGTACTGATTTATAAAAAAAAGCAACTATAGTAAATCTTGGTATAATATGAATATGTAAGAATGAAATATGTAAGGCATCAATTTTCTCGAAGAAGCAATACACTGCAAAAAGTTATGAAAATTTCAGGACTTGCGAATTTTGGGGCGTAAATACAGAAATTGAAATTTCTAATTACAACTAATTTTTTGACATAGTTCCGTAAGTAATATGGGTTGCTCTTAACACCATGACAGGTGCCCTTTGTCGCCTGATCTCCTTCTATCATTTTCTATACAACATACGACAGAAGTTTCAAAAAAATTACCTTTTTTTTAAGATTAAAAGTAAGTCAGAAGTTTTAAATGTTTATAGTAGACTTGATAAACATGTGTATTTGTCTTGCCTTGGCACTTTGTAGGAGGGAAAATAAATATGTCATCATATAGTCGTGAAAAGCCTTAATGCAGCGCATTATAAAAACTACAGTTAAGGTTAAAACAGTGAAACAAACAATTATGCTATTAATATATTTAAATATATTATAAAACTACAGTTAAGGTTTTAGTAGAAAAAATGTTAATGTTCAGCACACTAAAAAAAAACAAAAGAGTGGTAATAAAAGTAGTATTTGGATGTATTATGTAATCTTTAAACAAAAATAAAGGTTGTTACATTGAAATATGGAGGCAACAGTAAAATAGCAGCCGTATATGAACACATAATATTAATGCATAATTATATATACTGTGAATTACTTTGTTAGGGTGGCAAGAAGAGAAAGGCATTTTTAAAATATTTCACTACTAGACATTAAATAATCAAATGCAATCCGCAAACACGATTCCCATCACTAAGATGTTCTATATTGGGGTTTCTTCCTAGAGCTCTTAACCATGCATCATGTCGTGCTGCGGTCAATCTGCAAACATGTTTTTATATGGGTACATAGGTATTATTTAAGTCTCTACATTGCATTTTAGGAAAAAATCAAAATGATCTAGCTTTGACAAGCAACAATGTTTAGAAAACCGTTTTTTACTATAAAAGGATATCCCACGCAAGACTTTAGATTCTTTTATCCTCTGAGTAAATCAAATCTCTTACAACATAATCTGATGTGTTAGTCTAGGTTAGTTTACCATTAAAAGCAATGTTACAGATTTGCTTCTTTTAATTTGCCAAAAACAATAAACCAGTTGGATACAAATAACATATTATAATCCCAAGTTTGAACTGTGTCCAGTTTCAAATTGGATATATTGTACTTGAACGTTATGGTAGGTATACCTACGACCATCTTAAATATTGCGAAAGAAAACACTTACCTAAATAAATACATGACTGTGTTGAAAGCAGGGTAAATGCTATGCGGGAATACAATTTTAAAATTATAAGTAGCCTAGGTACTTACAAGGGCGGTTTTAGCTTTTCAACATGGGGGGGGGGGGGGGTATTCTCAAATCCCAATTTTTTTTAAAAATGGTATCAATTCTCTATGCATTAAGATAGGTAGATTTGTTTTTTAAACAAGCATGCAGTAATAAATAGGAAGGTTGTTACTAAGCAGAAAATAAGTTTGGGGGACTAGAAAGAAAATAGCGCCGTAGACGAACAATTTTTGGGTGCCACGCTCTTTTTTCAATGATGATGCTGGGGTTTCAAGTAAGAAAATTAAAAAACACAACAGAAAATTACAAAAGCAGCCAGATTCGTTGCAAGTTTTGTGTAATATTACCTATCTTAGGTAGTGATGAGTTTATTTTTCTTGTAAAAGGTAGATAGACGACCCGAGCTACGCTCGCTCGGGGGGGGGGGGGGACTGCAGCCCGGTACACTGCACATCACCTATCAAGCAATAATATGAAGCTAGTTGAATCGGCGACAAGCCATGACGTATGGTAGCAGTTGTACCTAGTATCTATAGTTTTTCTGCTTTTTTAATCTTTTGGCTTTTCGCTTTTTTAAAATTCTAAATTCAAGGGGGGGGGTAATTACCTTATTACCCCCCCCCCCATAATCTACATAAACCTAAACTATTTATAAAAGTCTAATCTAGTAATAAGTTTTTAACGAAAGTTCCACAAAGTACAATAAATAACTAAAAATCACACAAATAACGCTAAGAAATCTCACAATAAACACGCCAAACACTGTATAAATAAAAAATTAAGTGACAATCGGCTCTGGACAATATAAACGTTAAATATCAAAAAATCGCATAAATCTGGCGCCCAGTTCCGAGAAATCACGCATGCCGGGGACATTTTTACATCGCTCGGCAATTAGCTTTGTTTTTTTACTGGTGGGAGTTCAGTGGTTCTGTGCTTTCAATAGTTCCTTTATTCGATTTGGAAATGTATCAGAATAAATTCTTCTTGCATCCACACAATTGCGGATTGCTTGTCCATAAATTACAAAAAAATGTAGAGTACCTTTTTTTAAAAAGGAGTGACCAGAGTATTTAGAAAATCAGCTCTGTAAAATTACACTAATCAAAATTTTGGCCCAACGATTGTGGTGGCAAGTCCGTTTCTGACTTTCCTGACGATATAAAATATCTACTGTAGTATTGTTTTATGAGTTTTTATATTCTACACTAAATTTTAAAATTTCATTAAATTATAGAAGTCAGTTTAAAAGTTAGAGCCGAAAAGGTAAGTCGCTGGGTAACCCTTTGGGGCTCTATATTTCCGTTGAGGGGTACTTTAGGATTATTTTTCTACGACAAATGACAATTTTCTTTGACCTTCCCTATACGCCCCCGAGAGCATGCCATATTCTCACCGCACACACACCCTGTATAATACTAATAACTTAGGTGACCTTAATAATGTTGAAAATTTTCCTTACTTCAGAACTTGAATGTAGGGAATTGGAAAACAAAAATAACATTTCTGGACGTGTACCCTTATAATAGAATTGGTTCCTTTTACTGAACCTAAATAAAACTGTATGCGGTTATACTGTTTTAAGCCTTTAATCCTAAGTGACAACATAAAAAACAACTAAAATAACTTTATGCTCACGCTCCTCTGTATACTTTTTTTCTATCACACGGGAGGTCTATTTTAAAATACCAACAATTTACCACAAATTTAATTTGGGAAGCTATTCTTTGGCTTTATTACATTTTACAAGAAGTGATCACCAGTTATATTTTTTTCAAACCAGAGATAGATTGACGAGCAGACAATGTAATTTTTCGCTTTAATAGGTTTAATCGTTTACGACGTTTAGGCGTGAAGAACTGTTGAGAGATACACGTGAAGTTAAATACAATGGCCATCAAAACAGCTTGAATTTTAATATATATTATTTGTTAGAAATTGTAATGCAACAATAATATTTTATTATTAAGAGCACTTAAATAGCCGATTTAATTCTGATACAACTGCAAGAAGATTAAAATACACTTCTGGTTTTGGGTTTCTTTTCCATATTTCTTTCATCGTTATCCTGTTCTGTGTTAGTTTTCCTAGGTCTTCGTATTTCTCTCCTCTTTTTTATATTATTTTTCTTTTTAATTGGTTCTCATCGCCGAACTCCACACCATTTTAATTGGTTTTTATGGCGGCGTGGGTTGGAATCGGGGTTGGTAGTTCGGTACAAGCGTGGATCCAGGAATTAATGTTAGGAAGAGTCAAGGAGCATCGAAGGCGCAAAACTAGCGCCACAGGCTAAAATTTTTGGAGACGACGCCCAAATTTCGATTTTGTCTACTATTCTAATATTTCCATCGAACAGGTGTGAGGTAGGTCTAAGTAAATGTAAATCACATATTCTTTATTCATGATAATATTATGTGGTACCACTTTTGGGGAGCCTTTGATCGTACCTCCTTCGGTTCAATGACGACAGCACTAGTTGAACGCAGCGTGAGCGAGACCATCTATAGGTCGGTTGATAGCATGCTGCACAGTAGACAGGTCAGCGCAACACTGTTTGGTGAAAAAGTGGAGGTATTGGCAGCAAAAGGCTGCCCGCAGGGAGGGATTCTATCCCCACTACTGTTGGACCTGGTAGTCGGTAACCTTCTTTCTGAACTTAATAACAGAGGGCTCTATACCCAGGGGTATGCTGATGACTTAGTTGTACTCATTCGGGGTAAACACGCCCACGTTATATCAGAACTTATGCAACAAGCTCTGAACATCATCGAAGATTGGTGCAATAGGGAAAACCTCAAGGTAAACCCAAGCAAGATAACGATGATTTCATTTACAAAACGAAGAAAATTGGAAGATCTAAAACTACCAACACTCTTCGGTAAGGAACTGCAAATATCCCAGGAGGTGAAGTATCTAGGAATAACCCTAGATGCAAAACTAACCTGGAACTCCCATATGCAGAATATCATCAATCCACGCATGGTGCACTGGTTGTACACGACAGTGATTAGACCAATGATCACATACGGATCAGTGGTTTGGTGGACCAAAACCGACCAAAGAAAAGCAGAACTGGAGTTGACAAAAATCCAGAGACTTGCATGCCTTTGTATTACAAGTGCTATGAGAAGCACTCCAACAGCGGCTATGGAAACCCTACTAAATCTTCCACCCCTTGGTATACTTATCAAGGCGGAAGCTAGAATGGGAGCGTATAGACTGACCTGTAAAAACACCTGGCAATTCGGTCCTGCAATCGGACATACCAGGATTACAAACATAATCGCGAACTCATTATTGGAGATGAGCAGTGATTTAATGACCCCAACCACTAACTTTCACAAACCACACAAAACCCAAATACACTGGAACTTCAGGTCAAAGGAAGAAGCAGAACAGTCGGGAGGACTAGTATGGTACACCGACGGCTCCAGGATGAAAGGAGGTGCGGGCGCGGGAATTCATGGGGCTGTTCCTAAGCATAACACTAGCGTGCCACTGAGGATACATGCCACAGTCTTCCAAGCGGAAGTAGGTACATGCTATTGAGGTATACCTGCGTGAGAACCTGAGGAGGGGCTACAGAAGTAGAAACATCTCAATTTTCACGGATAGTCAGGCAGCAATAAAAGCTCTAGCATGCTATCAGATCAATTCAAAGTTGGTATGGAACTGTCTTCAATAACACTTGCTTGGGTGCCGGGGCACAAGGGCATAGAGGGCAATGAAAAAGCAGACGCTCTGGCCAGGCAGGGATCAGCTACTGCCTTCATGGGGACAGAACCGGTTTTTGGTGTTCCAAAAGCTTCGGCAAGAGGATGCGTGACAGGGTGGGTGAAGCGACAACATTGGTCATATTGGAACCACATTTCGGAGCTAAGATAAGGCAAATCAATGCTGGATAACTCCTCAAAGGCAATGACCTCTGAAATCCTAAAACTAAACCGAAACAAGCTTAGAATCGTGACAGGCCTCTTAACCGGTCATAGTACTCTAAGGAAACACATGCACACCATGAGCATATATATAACGACGAACTCATATGCAGACTTTGCAATGAGGAGGAAGAAACAGCCTATCACATTATCAAAGAGTGCTACGCACTGACACGCTGGAGAACAACCCACCTGGGGAGTCAAATGCCCCAGGGGGAATCCCCTGAAATAAATCTGATAAAGGGGCTGCTCAGCCTAATAAGGGCGACTAACCTCTTTTAATGAGAAATCAAGCAACAAGCGTCACAATAAGTCTCTTTAGCCTGCGATGTAGAGGTAGTAATAACCTTGGCTTGTTGCCTGTATCATCATCATCACCACTTTTGGGGAGGGGGTCTTGATCCCCATAACCCCCCCCCCTCTGGATCCACGCCAGGGTCGTTGTATTATTTTTATTTCTGATAAGCTCGTTAAAACCTTAGACCCGAAAAGCTTCGCCCATTTGGCAGATTGTGGGTGAAAATGACAATAATTCTAAATTCCCGGTACGGTGTTTTGCGATAAAATAGCAGATCAGCCTTGCATTTCTAACTGGTTCTTTATGTTGACAAATTATTGAAAGCATTGACAACAGATTTTCCAACAAATACCTACTAGAAAAGTCTTTGGAAACCCCTTTAAACCTGCTCTTATGAAAAATTAAAAAAAAATCGTTTTTCAAAATTAGCAAGGCCTGTTTTAATTTGCATCATAATTGTGGCAAGACTTTTACAATAAATTCCTATCACAACCACAACTCTTAAAACAATTCGTAATTTTATAGATTTATCCTCATAACCTACACCTACACCCCTCTGCTACCTTATCAAACTTACCCACTTATATTGATTCAAAAAAAAAAAAAAAAATATTTCCGTCTCGCTGAGTATTTTCGGTAAATTTTCGCCATTTTTATGTATTCTCTACCTTTAATATTTAAATAATTAATAAAAAAGAAAATGATTCGTCTACAAATGCTACATTAACTTTTTTCTTGTTACTTTAGGCTTATTAAGTTTGCACAATTAGGTAATATTATAATGGTTTATTTACTTTTCTAACGTAAATTACATTTATGTTATATTAAATTTTTGTATTATGTACACATTACTATTATCATAAGAATTCTGAGCATTTAATGAATCAATTACAAGATTTATGAAAATAAGATATTCACGCACAAATCCTTAGAGATTTCAGTGAATATTTCCCTATATTTCCATTTATCTTGATTTTATATTACAGGGAATTGTATGTACTATTATTGAATTGGAAATATATATATTTATTTATTATTTATTATTTATTTATCTAAACAACTTTCTTATCATTGGTAAGTCATATAAAAAGTTTCGTCGTAACCAATTAGGCTCAACTGTTTGGATCGTTATTCCTCTCAGCCGGGTCGGCTGAGGCACCGCGAAGTCGATCGAAACGTCGCAACTGTTGAGGGGCAGGACTACGGGTAGGCTTAGAAATACGCTGGTCCCTTGGATTTCTAAGGTCTGGGGTTTTCCCACCTAAGGGAGACTTTTCTCGTCGTGGATTAAATGTTACGCTTGAAGAGCCCGAAGAATGGAAACTTGTCTCGTCATTATCATCGCCGCGGCTAAGGCTACGTTCCAGCACTTGTAGCATGTCAGGATTTTCTGGCAGTTGCCTAGATTCGCCTGGCTCCGATGATACCACAGGGGTTTTCGTTGTGGGGACCCACCTCTCACCCGGTCGTTCGGGAATTTCGACCGCCGCGCCTCAACGCCAGTAGGAGAAGTACAAACCCGAACGGCGGAAGAAGGAGTTACGGCCTGGGGGTCTGGATTCAGTTCAGAATATTTAGAAGTTCCAGAGACCGAACTGATAGGGGAGGGCAAATTAATTTCGTCCTAAATGATTTCTAAGGAGGGCTGTCTATCGTTATGTCTAGTCTATATCCTTACAATAATCTATATATAACGTCGGTTAATCACTACAACTAGAAGGCACGGCCTTTATACAATAACCCTTGTAAACCAAATACGACTTGGGAGAGGGATTTCTCTTTTCTCCTTCCACCGAACCTATATACAGTCCTAAGCAGGTTTGAATAACCGTTCTTCGAGCAAAGATTATACACTCTGATGGATAACTACTGTATTCGCGGCACCTACGAAAGTCTTCACGCACTACCACTTTGTTCAATGACCGGGTTGGTTGGATGTCCGTGCGTTGATTACAATTAATTGGCTTTATAAATAATCAAAAGAAAATCCAACTTTCACTACGTGGTTCAGCGCTCACATCCGTCGCTCTTATCTATCCCGGTCGCGGCCTTGACGAATCCGAACGTGTCAAGGATTGCCGTACGAATAATGAAACGTGGGCTGGTTGAATGCCCCCTCGATTCTAGGAAAGGTTTACGCAGAAACAACTTAATTTACACGGTTAGCTATTCGCAGATAATATTCCATGTGACCATCAAAGGTCGTCATCCGAGTTGAGTCCAGGCAACACCAATCAAAAGGAGCTAATACTTTATGACACTTTTTCCGTACTACCTATTATTCAGAGATATCCTGGGGAAATGCTTTAAGCCAATATCCAACTTCTCGGACTTTACAATGGGCTGGGCTCAGAAATATGCATAGAAATAGCTAAAAGGCCGACTTCTGAGGCACGTCGGCCTGCTTATAAGAAATTCATATATTTTTTGGCTTAGAAGAGTAATGAAACGTCTTTCATCAAATTTTTCCGTATGGCTGATATAAAATCCAAAGCTGGGAATGCGCCGCACGCAGCGCCGTTATGGTCCACTGCCAAAGTGCCTATATTGACAGCGAGCGGGAAGAAAGAAGAGACCTACAGAAGCTAGGCCTTGGATGCACCGCACGCAGTGCCGAAGGCTGGGAATGCGCCGCACGTAGCGCTTATATGACCCACTAACAAAGCGTCTACTTGACAGCGAGCGGGGAGAAAGATAATACCTACGCAAGTCAAGCCTGGGATGCACCGCACGTAGTGCCAATGTAGCCTATTCGAAGAATTCACAAATACCCCTAACTACAGGGGTGGCTAATCCCAAACTCCTCACAGATAGGATTAATCTAATGGACAGGAGGATCCAGACACAATGGGTCCTGTCGGGCAACTTAAGGTCTATACACCTTTTACATAAATTAGAGTTGGACCAGAGTCGATAAAGCTAGTTTCTCTATTATACGTGATCTCTTTGTGGAGCGGCAATCACAAATCGAAATTTTCCGAAAACTATTCTATCCTATTTCAAAAAATAAATTTTGGTCAGGGGGGTCATAGAAAATTAACTTTTTTACTTACAAAAATGACTTTATAAATTTCTCCAAAAATATTTTCAAGTCAATTAACTTCAAACAAATAAAACTACCCCTAATCAACAAAGATCCGAATAGTTCCTCCGTCATCTGATACGCTAGCACCCTATCGTTAACCCTCCAGGAGATGCAATCTACACCATAAATTGTATTTAGCTGTAGTGTTTTAAAACTTATAAATATCTTGTTGGAGGCATGCACCACGTAATGACATAAAAACCAATTTGAAAGTGAGGTAAAAAGTAAACTTTTTCAATGTACACACAACATCAAAAGTCTTGGACCCCCTGTATACTGTATATAATCTATTTGCTTTATGTTTATTGCGTTTTTGTTGCTAGGCAAAAAAGTTTAAGTTTTTGGTGAATAAACAAGATCATAAATATTGACAGATAAAATATTGTTGATTTGTTATAAATTTTAAAAAACATTGGTCAGTTTTATTGAATATTTAGCAAAGTAAATTTCATAATTTTCTTTCGAAATAGTGCCAGGACGTGAAATTTCTGATTTTGATAGGGCAAGAATTATTGCTCTGCATGATGCTGGACATTCCAATCATCATATATTTTAACCTTAAAATGTGTATTTTCGTCTTTTCCTGCATTTGGTGAACAAAGCAAAATAAAAAACAGTGGTCGTGTCCGACGACCACTAAAATGTTGAATTTAATTAACACTGCAGGCAAGGGGAGTAATAAGTAATTTTGAGATAATTGGTATCAAAAATATACATAGCTTACGAAAGGTGAAACCAACATTGAACTGTTTTGTTGGCGATATACGACTATACGATTATTTAAAAGAAGTTGATTTATTTGGTAAACAAAACTTTTGTAGTATTAAATATTAAAAATATTTAATAAAATAGCGTGCACTTGCAGCAAAAATCCTAACACCCAGAATAATTAAATCAATTTTATATTTCCGCGAAACCAGAGTGTAAAACGCTGCAGGACGCGGGTCTGGTATCGGTCGTGGTCGTCCGGCACGAAAAGCCCAAACGGCGAAGGCATAAATAGGGCAGACCGTATGAAAATCAGGTGACTCAAGTTTGCGGCAACTTGGGTTCAATTCAACACCACGTCGAAAAGAAAAAGTTGTGTCGCGCCGTGCCGGTGTAGGGAAAATTCCCGGTGTTAAACCGGGCTCTCTAGTTCGAGACGTGGAAGATTTAATTTTGAATTGTCGCGGTGTGGGTGTTCGATTTTGTGGATTTTGGTAACGTTTAATATGCGTATAACTTTAGTATATTTTGTGATAATTTTTATTCACAGTTGGAGAATCCGAATAGTCTAAAATTATCTAAACAATACGTAATAGCAGTAATTAATTAAAATAATAAAGAAAAAGTCGTTAAAAGAGGAGTGAAACTCTTTTTTGTGTGGAGACTTCGCACCTGATAGAGGTGTATTTTAATACCTCTAAATATAATTTATGCTGTAGATTGCATCGTCTTGAAGGTTAACGTTAGGGGTTTAATTTTTCTTTTACTTGTTTGAAGGCTGCGCGCCTTGATATATGAGTGTATTTCGATAACCTTAGGTCCTAATCCTAAACAAATCTTAAAACCATACCGAAAGTTTCGTTTTTCAACAGATCACACTTACTCTGACTCATTTTAAACTAATTCAGCCCTTTTCTTTCAAGAATAATAATGATTATTAATGAGTATAATAACAATAACTAGCGAACTAGCCTCAATTTCTTTAAAGGTTTGTTCAAACCCGCTATTCTATGCCCGAGCGATTAGCCAGTTAATTAAATTTTGAACTTCGCAATCGACTTTTACAGTAGTAAATTAGTTGTGCGACCGTTCGGGGACTGTACTGGTACTGTTTTTGGTTGAATTGGAACAAACCTTAAATTTACCGGAAAATCCGATTTTGCCGTTTACGACGGTGTGTAAAGTCTTCAAATGTATAGTGGTGTATGTTTGATTGCCTATCGTAAAGTCTGGAATTTTAAAGTTTTTTTATGGCAGGGTAGGCCTGCCGGACCTGGTTCTCGTTATAAAGGCGACTTGAAAAGTAAAACAATTAATTTGATGGTGGCGTGTTTACGATTAATTCACTATGACATAATGGGCGATTTAAAAAGTGGAACGGTGATTTGCTGGCAGTTTGGGAGTCATTAAAAATGCAATAATTTACTTAAATAATATATACTGTCTATTGTCTGTTTGACACTGGGTCGACACTGCCAACCCTGCCGCCCCTGAAAAGTCGCCATTAGTTCAGGTTAGTTAGTAGAAAATCACCATTTAGTAACCGAACGTCATTTCCAGTATGAGCTTAAAATAAATGTTTGGTGTGGACTTATTGACAATTATATGTTGGGTCAACTCGAGTTACCAGCCAATTCGAACAGACGAGTTTACCTTAACTTTTTGCAAAATCAGTCCACCGACTGTTTGGATAATATACCGTTAGAGCTAAGAAGAGATATGTTCTTTTTGCAAGATGGTGCCCCGGCACACTTTTCCAGGCTTGTCAGAGACTACTTAAATACAGAAATTCCTAAGCACTGGATAGGTCGTGGAATCCAAATACCTTGTCCTGCCCGAAGCCCCGATTTCAACCCCCTTCATTTTTGTGTATATACATGAAATCACTTGTTTTTGGAGAAACGATCAAAACTCGGGAACAACTATGACAAGGAAATGAGAATGCGGCGGAGTCGTTTTAAAATGGACAATTATTATTTAAAATCAGGCTGTCGTTCAATAAGCGAGTAGCCAAACGCATTGAAGGCTTTGCAAATATAGGAAAGTTTAGCAAAATGACTTTCCATGGGTTGTAGGTACAACAAATGAGCTATATGCCCATTACGTCTTGTGCAAAGGAGACTTCTCCATTTCTCATGATAGTCTAAGTGACATAAAATATCATAAAAACGGAAATGAACACAAAAATGGTGAAACTACTGAAAAGTCCTCACAAGTGTTGACAACCTTTTTTGTGGATAGTACAACACGCAGAACTTTTTCTTTGGTCTAATAATTCGTTAGATTGTGGCATAAATCTTCTGACAAAAATTTTTAGTGACTCAAATTTCCAAAAAAATGTTGTCTAGTGGAACAAAATCCGAATATATTGTTAAAGATATTTTGGGTGCCAAATCGGTACAGAATATTTTACAGGATTTAATTAACGATAAAGGGAAATATAATTATTTTTCTGTAGCTACTGATACTTCTAATAAGGGAAATAGAAAAATGTACCTAATATATACAATATTAGATTTTCTTGTAGAACCTTAAGAAACAGTGGATGCGATTACTAACTGTGTCACCAAAGCACTAGAAAATCAATCTGAAAATAGAAAATGGTAATTCAAATTTTGGCAAAAACAGAACTTGCTATACCCTTTTAAAAGAAAAAAAATTCTCCGCTGATTAAAAATGGCTGCTTTGCTCATGTAAACAATAGCTTTAAATTTGCTCTTCAGCAATTAAATATTGATATAGAAACAATTATTTTAAAAATGTACAATCAGTTTAGTGCAAGTTCTTCAAGAAGAGAAAATTTAAAGGAATTGGTTTAGTCTGTAGACTTGGAGTGGCAGGAATTAATTAAACATGTACGAACTGGAAGGTTGTCTCGTTATCCCAGTGACCTGCTATTCAAGGACTACTAAAATTTTATCCCCCCCTATAAAAAAGCTTCTTTAAATCGCGAAGAATGAGTAAGGAAGTGAGGTCGAACAATATTTGTATACGAAAACATCACTATACTTACATTTTTGCCCCAATGTCTTTCCGGTTTTTGAAAAAGCGTCCCTGACTCAACAAAACTAGTCTACCACGTGCACAGAATTATATGATATTACTGACGGACCCTAAAAACAGTTTGAAGAACCGTTTGAAAGAACAATTTGTTGGTTGTTTCGTTATACAGCACTTTAAAAAGTTAAGCTACGCTGAAGAGATAAGATAGTAACTAATGATTTTAAAATGGTTTTAACTCTGGCATTGATTTTCATGCAAAAATCGCGTATTTTTTGTGATACAACCATTGAATTTAAAGAAAGAGTTTTTTTCCACCAATTAATTAATATATAGGCTCTTATTGCAGCAGCAAAATAAAATAAAAAATATTCATTTAAAGAACAATAAAAATAGCGAATATACATAATTATTATACTACTGGAGCTATTTACCTTAGATTCGTTTTAATTGTATTTGTTTTAGATTTAATAGGTTTTTTTTTCAGGGCTTCTTTTTTATAAAGCTATACGTTACCATTTGTTGTTAGTATCCTTAATTATACTTTGTATTAAACAATTATAATATAATTTAGATAAAAAGATTACATCACTTTTTTTATTCTTTCAAGTAGAAAATTGCAATCTGATGCTCTTTTCGATTTGCCAGAATTCTTAAAATTTAGGGCAAAGAAGCGTGAACTATTGAATAAAAATTAGATGGGTACTTCTAATTTTACAGCTAAGGCAGATAGAGGATGCGCCAGTACAGTCTCGATTTTCAAAACACAAAAGGTAGCAACCCTGCAGCCTAAATAATCACTATAAGTCGATGCAACAGCCAGTCCCGCAGGTAGCTGATATCCGATTTACTTAATTTCTTTTAGAGACCTTTATTATTAAGTAAGTATAAGTATTAAGAAGATCATATGTAACTAACTGTATCGTTTGATCATTTACATGTCGTTCCATCTCTGTAGTTGGGTTATTGTCTTGCGGAACCTTAAGGTGGATTCATAGTTGCCGTAACGTAAGCCGGAAGACGTAACGTTAAGACGTAAGAAAAATAAACATGTGATTATAAATGCATGCATTCATAGTCGCCGTTACGTAAGCCGTAAGCCGTAACAAGAAATGGTTTATTTTCATCTTCTTAACTCTTACGTCTTACGTATTCGGTCGGGATCGGCCGTACTCGTGCATAACCGGCGTGATATTTCAAAATTTGACAGTCGATGGCAGGAGGGAGATTGTTTTGTTGATTTCATTTTCACACCATTTTGTAGCGTCCGTCCGTATTTCAATATTCCTTTTCATTAATAATAATACTATATACATACAACAAATCTCTAATAAAAAGCGACAAAATAAATTCGGTTCAAAATCAAAACAACCTACAATTTCGCAATTTCTTACGTCTTAACTTGAACTCTGAATGGGTATGTTTTCTCTTACGTCTTATCGACTACGGCTTACGTCTTACGGCTTTCGTTACGGCAACTATAAATCCGCCTTTAACCCTGAAAATGACCTAGCAAAAATATATCGGTTATGATACAAAACCAGCTGCAGAGGAGGCTACTTCAGGGTTTCTGCCTTTCAAATCAAGAAGTGTATAAAAACAGTACGATGACTATATTATTATTATTTTTTAGGATAAGGCGAGCGGTGCGTGTGCGCAGGAAACGATTCACGTTGGTCTTCAATCTTTGGAGATTATACTCGTTGGGGAACACGGCCTCAGGGAGGTCGTTTCAGAGTGATGAGATTCTCCAGATGAAAGAATCCTTAAACAGTGTCGTTTGAGGGACACTAAGCTGAACCACGTAAGGGTGGGCTGGAGTGTCTCGTCGTGTATTTCTATGATGCACCGTTCTGGGTGGAATCAAGCGGGCAACCTCAGTTGAGCACTTGCTATGACAATATTTGTAAAATAGACTCAAGTCGCCAACCTGCCTTCGATGTTCAAGGCTATCCAGGTTGCTTGTCAGACCATCGTCACCGATCAAGCGAATGGCTCATCTTTAAGTGGAATCTAGCAATCTCAGGGTATGTTTAGGAGCAGATCCCTATATATGCGAACGATACTTCAGCGATGGTCAAATTTGGGCTTTATAGAGCATCAAAAGTTGTTGGGGTGTATGTATTATAGAGGTTCTTAGTTCGGAAAAGTATTCCAAGCTTCTGCGAGGCTGCCTTAGCAATGGCCGCAACGTGACCATGCTAAGACATATGACTATCCAGATTGACGCCCAATAAATGCATTGATAAAGCCAAGGGAATCGAGTCTCCCTCCATGACTATATCTGGTTCTTCAACATTAACTTTTTTAGAAAAACTGCCGCCTGGGTTTTTTAGCATTAAATTCTACCTGGTTACTGTCACCCCAAGACAGAATTTCTTCCAGGTCTTTGTTGAGATGTGAGACCTCTTGCTGTCTATAGAGATGTGCATTGGCAGCCGATGTTCAAGCATCCAAAGTAAAAGATGAAACAAGTGTGCTGTCATCAGAGTTGAACAATTTTTGTGAAAATGAGTTTATTGTTAATATTTTTGTGATGACTAAATTATAATTTATAATGTACAAATTTCTTTTCATTTGACCAGATTAAAATTAAAAATACAGCCCTGCTTTAAATCATATTTTATCAAATACCAACCGAACCGTATAAGATATTAAAATAGTGCAATAAATAAGGAAGGTAAATGATGAACCAAAAAAAGTGGTTTTTATATAAAAGGATAGTCAGTGTCGTATCAAAAAGAAGTTGAGGGGGTCGCAGTGGTCGGCCAAAAAAATAACACCCTGTAGATATTTATTAAAACGCATAAAATAAATTGGAAGAACCGAAAAAAAATTAAAAGTTTAACACCCTGTATCTTACAAACGAGGGGTTTCTAGACCTCCATTAATGGGAACGTTTTTCATTATTTCTTGTCAAGGAATCACCTGTTTCAACTTGTCGGTATAATATTGAAACACCCTGTACTATATAGGATTTTTAGTTTTCTCCAAATGATCGTTAATGTGTGATATTAAATGTGTCTGAAAGAAATCCGTCCATTGCCACTCGCAGAGAACGATCTTTAAGAAACTTGACAACCATGAACAAACTTGAACCGGCATTTAGAGATGGGATAAATGATTTTTTTCGAAGAGGCGACTCTCTAACTCTGGCTCACCTAAAAGTGTCGACTCACTGAGCTGACTCAATAGAGTCATGTGGCTTAGTTTTATTTAAATCACCGCATGATAGTAAACGACCCGCAACTCACTGCAAGAGCGATTCCGCGCTTATAAACTTTACAATAATGGTTGTGGCTCATGGTTGTGGCTTACCGTGAAGCGTCTTTGTGAGAACACCACACAGCGCCGCAATGTTTCAGTACACAACCTGTTCCGAATTTTTGTTTTATACCTGCACAAATAGATAAGTTCAAACCGACGATAACTGCAAATTAACCCATATTGTATTTTTTTTGTAATATTGATTTTTAAGTGTAATGTAAATAAAACAATGCAGTCTTCCTTCACAATTTTTAGGTGTTTTGACAGATTTAATACGCTGCGGGTTACTAGGGGAAACCCATGCATTGTGCTTGTCACAGAACTCAGTGCTTGTCCTTGTAGTTCCCCGGGCTGCATTCATCCCTTATTAATATTTTCATCAACCATAATTAGGTGTAAGACTGTGAACTTATACCACTGGCTGAGCTGACTAGCGCGAAAATTAATTATTTCTAATATATGCATCATGGTTTTTATGATTAAGAAATTTATAATCAATGAACATTGTGAATTTCTAATTTTCCCCAGATTTGAATAATTTCAAAAACAGACCTGGCGTCACTGGCATGATCATGAATCGAGAAAGCAAAAGAGCCAAGAGGCGATTCATTCGGTTGAGTGATCTATAAATCAGTGGACTCACTATACTGAGTCAACTCTTCGAGTCAGCTCGCTCATAAGTTACACATCTCTATCGGCATTCCGCACGCTCTCACTTTAGTTAGGAGCCCCTCGGTCAAAGGCCCTGAAAATATCCAGTGCTACCGCCCGGGACTCCCCATGATGTTCTATTGCGTTGTTCCAAACGTGATTAGCATAACCGAGAAGGTCTCCTATTGATCTATACTTACGGAATCCATACTGGCGGTCACTAGTAATATTAAAACTTTCCAGGTACTTTAATAATTTTTCGTTGACAGCATTATCCATACCTCTTGATATAACTGAAAGCAATACGACTGGAGGACAGTTCTTTGGCACGGTCAATGTCAGCACAAAAATTTAAGTGGAAATAATCTCGTATAAATGAAAATCCCTATGAATTTAAAGTGATTTTTTAATCCCCAGGAGTTAAAAATTCTGTATTAGGCAATGGCAGTGACAAAACCTCTTCCGAAAATTTAGCAAACCTACGGTCTACAATTACAAATAAATGTATGGAAGTTAGAAACTCCCCTAAAAGGCCAATCAATATTTTAAATTCTGTAAGCAGAAGAATGAGAACATGTTTGGAAGTTGAAGGTGGAGCAGTCTCTCATTTAGTTTAAATTTATAACTTTTAAGTTGTTTTTGTATTTAAATGTTTTTTTAATTCTGTATTATGCAATGGCATTAATGTACTTTTCTTAAAAATGAAAACTTTAAAACTTGACAGTTCTATTTTTTATTCATATCTAACTATTACCTAGGTTACTTTTTAAGAGTAATAGTAAGACTTTTTCATCGTAGTATTTAATCCAGAAAGTTTCTTTAAATCATATCCCCGGCTCACATCATTTTGTTGAGCAGTGTCCTATCAAATCGTGTACCTACTTAATCAGCATAGATATCAATTATTTTTTAAACAATGGTTTTGTAATAGCTTATAGTTAACTTTTTGCGATTTAATAGAACTATTTTAGAATTCCACTTAGCCTAGAAATAAAATTTAGGAGTCTTAATTATTATTATAAGGAATAAATTTTATGAGATTATAATTATTTCCCTTTACTTTTACTTATTACCATCTGTACACAAAATACCTTAAAAAAAAACAATTATAAGCTAAATTGGCTGTACTACAAAAAGTTAAAGCAAAAAAATTAAAAAATCGAAAAACTGGAAATTAAAATATGTACATTATAGTTGAAAGAAGTTGAGGAAATCAAGTACCTTGGACTAATAATTATAATCGATACAAAGTTAAATTGGTCCCAACATATAGGGCGTCTCTAAAAGCTGCGGAAAAAATGCTACCACAAATTTCTGGGGCTTCAGTATTATGACGATCTAACTCAACTCACCTCAGTCCAAAAGTGGATGATTTCGGAGATACAGAGTATCAAAAGTTCAATTTCGTTTTAATTTTTTTTTAGAGCGAGTATTGTGAGGCGGAAAATTAAAATCTGCTCTAATTTTTATTGTAAAATTTAGAGGGCACCACCTGCCGTACCTGACACACATTTAAAACAAAATAACTTTTTTAAACCACCCTGTATTTAACTTTTAAATAAAAATTCTTATTCTCCAACGTCTTTTACCTAAAAATAGTATACGTGGTAAGAACTACTCCTGAATTCGAAAACAAAAGGATATCAAGACCAAAAATACTTTTTGGTGATGTGAACAACCCTTATCAAGTTCAAACAAGTCCTGATTGGTTTAGAATAAATGTGTTTTTTAAAACTATAGATATAATTACAGCTCAATTAAAAAGTCGAAGTTCTGGCCTTTACAAAATTTGTTTTTATTTTCGCGTTTTGTTCCCAACGTTTTACGAGATCCTTCTCTTTCTGATAATGATATTTACGATATGAGTCAAGCAGTGCATCTTCAATATCCAGAAGACATTGCGGATACAATTTCATCTTAAGTGCTTTCATTTAGAGAATGTTTTAAGAATGGTTTAGATAATTTAACTTTTATTTTTGATTTATTAGATTTTATTTTGGTAAAAGATTATTATTCATCTTCCAGTTTTAGTGAAATTGTAACTGCCTGTATTATTTTTTTGACCGTCCCTATTTCGATTGGATCAGCTGAGCGGTCTTTTTCCAAGTTAAAGTTGAATAAAACTTATTTGAGAAATTGCATGACCGATAAAAAGCTATCAGCTTTAGCAATTATTTCTGTCGAAAATGAGGAAGCTCAAAAAATAGACATTTCTAATCTTATTTCAAATTTTTCGCATGCAAAAGCAATAAAATAAGATTTCACTAGTTAATTCGTAAATATTTGAGAGGTTTTTCCTTCTTTGTTATTGTTGAAGTATTTTCAATGTTTTGTTATTTTATGTTTAACATATCAATTTAGAAAATATATTTTTGATTTTGTTTCAGTTTTGTTACTTCTACGTATATAAATTATTATTCTTATCACACATTGTTTGATTTGCGCTTGCAGATATTTGCCTATGTTCAGGAAAGTAAGTACTTAACAGTATAATAATTGCTTTTTTGTGTACTCAAAATAATTCATAAATTATTATGGTTATCAATACTCCGTATCATAATGATGGGGGCCCGGCAAAATTTTCGCCCACAGGCCCGTGGCTACGTTGTTCCGCCACTGTTCAGTATTATGACGATCTAACTCAACTCACCTCAGTCCAAAAGTGGATGATTTCGGAGATACAGAGTATCAAAAGTTCAATTTCGTTTTAATTTTTTTTTAGATCGGGTATTGTGAGGCGGAAAATTAAAATCTGCTCTAATTTTTATTGTAAAATTTAGAGGGCACCACCTGCCGTACCTGACACACATTTAAAACAAAATAACTTTTTTAAACCACCCTGTATTTAACTTTTAAATAAAAATTCTTATTCTCCAACGTCTTTTACCTAAAAAGAGTATACGTGGTAAGAACTACTCCTGAATTCGAAAACAAAAGGATATCAAGACCAAAAATACTTTTTGGTGATGTGAATAACCCTTATCAAGTTCAAACAAGTCCTGATTGGTTTAGAATAAATGTGTTTTTTAAAACTATAGATATAATTACAGCTCAATTAAAAAGTCGAAGTTCTGGCCTTTACAAAATTTGTTTTTATTTTCGCGTTTTGTTCCCAACGTTTTACGATATCCTTCTCTTTCTGATAATGATATTTACGATATGAGTCAAGCCGTGCATCTTCAATATCCAGAAGACATTGCGGATACAATTTCATCCCAAGTGCTTTCATTTAGAGAATGTTTTAAGAATGGTTTAGATAATTTAACTTTTGTTTTTGATTCATTAGATTTTATTTTGGTAAAAGATTATTATTTATCTTCCAGTTTTAGTGAAATTGTAACTGCCTGTATTATTTTTTTCACCATCCCTATTTCGATTGCATCAGCTGAACGGTCTTTTTCCAAGTTAAAGTTGAATAAAACTTATTTGAGGAATTGCATGACCTATAAAAAACTATCAGCTTAAGCAATTATTTCTATCGAAAATGAGGAAGCTCAAAAAATAGACATTTCAATCTTATTTCAAATTTTGCGCATGCAAAAGCGAGGAAAAAAAATTTTACTAGTTAATTCGTAAATATTTGAGAGGTTTTTCTTTTTTTGTTGTTGTTGAAGTATTTCCAATGGTTTGTTATTTTATGTTTAACATATTAATTTAGAAAATATATTTTTGATTTTGTTGCAGTTTTGTTACTTCTACGTATATAGATTATTATTCTTATCACGCATTGTGTCATTTGTACTTGCAGATATTTTTCTATGTTCAGGAAAATAAATACTTATCAGTATAACAATTGCTTTCTTGTGTACCCAAAATAATTCATAAATTAATATGGTTATCAATACTCCGTATCATAATGGGGGCCCGGCAAAATTTTCGCCCACAGGCCCGTGGCTACGTTGTTCCGCCACTGTTTAGTATGACGATCTAACTCAACTTACCTCAGTCCAAAAGTAAATGACTTCGGAGATACAAAGTGTCAAAAGTTCAGTTTAGTTCAATAGTTTTTTTTAGAGAGGGTATTGTGAGGCGGAATATTAAAATCTGCTCTAATTTATATTGTAAAATTTAGAGGGCACCATTTAAAACAAAATAACTTTTTTAAACCACCCTTTATTTAACTTTTATATAAAAATTCTTATTCTCCAACGTCTTTTATCTAAAAAAAGTATACGTGGTGTAACGAAACCTCATACCTACGCCCATGGTGGCGCAGTGGACCGTTGTAGTCCTGCGTCGACTCTAAATCGCCTACCGATCTGATTGGGTTATTTTGTATTTACCGCGGGTAAAACCCTACCTTTTTCTGCGAGGAATAAGATCTCGTTTTCTCGTGGTCAAAACGTAAAAACCATTTTTCTCCTACCCTTCGCTAGAGGAACTTCACGAACCTCAAGGTTTTATCCACGCTTGTGATTTTTAAATCATAGTTGCGGTGCACCTGGTCGTGTATAGGTAAGACATATTTTTGTATGTATTATAGTTTATTTTCATTACTTAAAACTTGAAACATGTTAAGGCCCTGTGCCCTGTTTACTCCAACCTATGTTCTTGTTTTTCTCTGTGTATAGTTTTATGGTGAAGATACCAAGAGAACATAATAAAGGTCGACAAACACTCCCAACCTTGTGTTTTTGTATAAAATAAACCAGCCATCCCACTTAGCTGTCAAGAGTCCTATCACAGTGGTAAGAATTGATTTGAGCAGCCGTTTTTGAGATATCTGGATTTAAAAAATTCACTTCTTGTATGGCCAGGTCTAAATTATTGCAATAATTAAACACAATTTAAAGCGAATGCGTTAAATTAAAATAAGTGTCACTAAAAACTAAAAAGAAAACAATTACACAAATGTGTTGTTAATTTTGTTCTCTAGTAAAAACAGTTAATAAGAGATTTATCAACAACAAAAATGTAATTAAATTTAATTTGAAGAAAATTCTTTTAACAAATATTTAATATGACCTCCATTTTCGTGTATACAAAGATTAGTATGTTTTAAAAGACTAAATTGAACTCTTTGGAGCATTTCGTCATCATTTCTCAAAGCGTCAATTCCAATTTGAATACGTCTCCTTAATTCATCTTCTGTATCTACTACCCTAGAGTACACAAGGGTTTTCAAAATTCCCCATGAAAAGTAATCCATCGGTGTCATATCAGAGGATAGAGCTGGCCAATTTGCGGGTGCATCATTGCCTCTACCTATCCATCTATTTGGATACTGTTCATTCAAATAATTATGTATGTTTAACGGAAAATGTGGAGGAGCACCGTCATGCACAAACCACATTGCTATTCGAAGTTCCAAGGGCAGGGGATCTAATAAGTTTGGTAATTCGTTTCGCAGATGTTTCAAATAACTTTCGCCATTCAGTCGAGATGGTAAAATGACAGGATCAATTATGAAAGAAAGTGTCTAGGATTCCTGCCCACACATGAATCTTAAACTCATGCTGATAATGGTTACTTTAGTCGCATGAGGATTTTCTTCAGCATAGACATGTTTATTGTGTAAATTAGTTATGCCACTTCGCGTGAAACAGGCTTCATCTGTGAATAAAATTCTTCATGTAAAGCTCCTATCTTGATTTCTGTGTTTTTGGAAAAACCGGCAGAAAGCTAGGCGTGGTTCAAAATCATGGGGTAAAAGATCTTGTACCCGTTGAATATGAAATGGGTGCAGTAGTTGTTCTCTGGTCACCCTATTAACAGTATCTTTGCATACCCTCAGCTCTAAGCCCAATCATCTGCTGCTGGATTTCTTCAATTCGATTTAGAATATCTTCCTCAACCTCTGGAGTTCTCACCGTACGTGCACGACCATAATTAATAGAAACAGGCGCAAACCTACCCGTTTTACGAAAACGTCTTTCAACTGCCGCGAAGGTTTTATGGTTTGGTAAGCGACGATTCGGAAATCTTTCACTGTATACTCTGCAAGATTCTAAATCATTTCCTTGGCAATATCCAAAAACTAATAACATATCGGTCATATTCCTTCGTTGGTATACTGTACGGCCATGACGAAAAGATATTTGAAAATAGTTTGACAATTCGAATGTATGCTTGAATTATTTTTTAGATTCGATTTGACACCACTCAGTTTTTAGTGACACTTGTTGTAATTTAGCGCCTTCGCTTCAAATTGTGTTCAATTATTACAATAATTTAGACCTGGCCATACACGAAGTGAATTTTTTAAATCCAGATATCTCAAAAACGGCTGCTCAAATCAATTCTTACCACGTACCTATACCTTTTTTAGGTGAAAGACGTTGGAGAATAAGAATTTTTATTTAAAAGTTAAATACAGGGTGACTCAAAAAAGTTATTACTTTCTAAATGTGTTAAAGGTATCGCAGGTGGCGCCCTCTAAATCTTAGAATGAGAGCAGATTTTAATTTTTCACCCCCACAAAACCCTCTCTAGCAGAATATTGTGACAATACACCAATTATTAAAAAAAATTATTTATGAAAAACTAAAACCAAATTGAACTTTTGACATTCTGTATCTACGAAACCATCCACTTTTGGACTGAAGTAAGTTGGGTTAGATCGTCATATTTAAATCTCAGGAATTTGTGGAAACAGTTTTTTCGCACCTGTACCTGTAGATCACCTTTTCAATAGAATCATACTATAGACCAACGAGGATCCCAAAGACATAGAAATGTAGCAAAGACATACAAATATAGAAATTATCTCACAAAAAGAAACGAAGTACAGTATATGCAATGCCTTCTTCTTGCCGCATTTCAGATATTTATTGCCGGTATGGGGAGTATCTATACGAATTCTTCAATATAGAGTACTTAAAGTATTATTTTGTTATAATAGCCTTACTACCCACATAGCAAAAAGATATTCTGTGGATATATGAAATATATTCTCTTTCGGATATGGATATTGAGTGGCACATCCTCCGCAGATTCATAGAACATACATATATGTACTACGTATATGCATACGACATGCGTTTGGCCACAAGTCGGACATGCTGAGAAAATGCGTTTCCGGACATTTAGCATATCCTCCGCACATTCACAGAAGATTCGTATGTGTATACCAATGACATGCACAGTATATTCGTTTTGCCCAAAATAGGAATGACCCGATTTTTACTTTTAAATTTCTGGTATTTAGACCAAGAATGAAAATGAAGATAAAATAAAAAAAAAATAAAATAAAAGTAGAAATCTATGAGCCAGACTCGAACCGACGACACTCGGTTGTAGGGTTAGTAGTACATCTACTTTTCATTCTTCATCCGAATGCCACAAATTCGCGTATCTAAAATTAAATGATTATTTTACAGTTTCTGCTTGTAGGCAGGTATGGTATGATGCCCATTCTTGCTTGGAATTTTCATCGAAAATATTGTAAATGTAAATAGGCTATACTATATACCATTCCAATGCAAACATCATTCAGTAGAGCCTTCGGGAAGCTGGCAAATAATAATTTTTTGTGTCAGGGATTTTATTGCGGCTAACTACCCCTACTAAATTTAAGAATCCAGAGTATTTTGCCGACATGGCCACTATGGCCGCCGTATCTCGAAATGTTGGGTCAATCGACGTTTCAAATACTTAATATTGAAGTGTCAGTCTCATATTTGTTTAAATCAAATCAAGTAAACATAAAATATTAAAAACAGGCTTTATTAGAGCACAATCAAACTCTTAGAAAACAATTATAGACATAATTATACGTTTTTTAAATTAAGGAGTTACTGCTTTCTAACGTCAGTTTCGTTTTTCCTGAAAAGAAAAACATAAATGAATGGTTGAGAAAATATTTACCTTAAAAAAATGTAGAGTAATGTCTGAGCACTTTAAAAACAGGTTTCTGTTATATTATTATGTTCTTGCAGTTTTTAAAAAATTAATAAGGAATTCTTACTTGTCAAGGTTGTTTTTCTTTTTATTGTTAAGCATTTCCTTCGCTTTGACAAGCCATTTTTGAATGTGTATCTACTATGACTTCGTCCTCACATGCGTTTATTGTCCTGTTATTTTGACGCACAGCATCTAAAGAATTACAGAACTTATTATTACAGTATCTTAACATTTCAGGAATTTGTTAATCTATATTTTTTAGTAGATTATAAATTATTTTAATAATGAATACCGAAAATTTCTGGACGATTTTAAATAGGTACCTCAAAACTTTTTTTTAATTGAATTGTTAGTAAACACTTTTAAACTAAGACATTTTCTGCTAATGAAATATCATCTGCTATTACACCTTCGGGTGAATGGCTCTAATACTTCTAATGACAGCAAATCATTTTTCGGAATATAAACCTACGAAATGACATCTAACTTTTGCTGCTTGAAGACTTATTTAAGAGAGTAAAATTTCGGCTGTTGAAAGCAATTTGATTAGGTACGTTACAAAATTAGACTTATATATATATTGTTCACTTATTGTTTACAAATTCACACACCAAAAACACTTTAATAAACAATGAACATACTTACTGAACTGTAAGAAAATGAAAAACAAAAACAAGCCATCAAAAGAACTTACACAACACGAGCAGAGAAAATGACAAAAACTGAGGTTATGTAATGTCATCCCAAGCGCGAAGTGTTGTATCTGCCGTGCGCGAAGTGCGGGCGCAGGACTGCCAAAAGTTGGAGATTTAAATACCAACCTGAGCAATCGCATTGCTCTAAATTATATTATTTTAAGAATACTAAAGTAGGAAAATCTTTTTAATATTATTTTTAATTTCACTTTTTTGACTTATGATTTTTATACCAATTTCTAGATATGACTTGGATATGCTATGGATATATCCAAACGAACATGATTTTAATCAATTTCTAAATATGACATGGATATGCTATGGATGTACCTAAACGAATGTGAGTTGTGGGCTGTCGATAGCATATTCTCAGGATGTGAATATACTTTTTTTGCTATGTGGGTAGCACCAACTCGCTGTATAGAGATCACAGTTGAACAATATTTTGCGATTTAAGCAGATTAAATATATGCATAAAATTATGAATAAAACTCAAATAATAATATGTAATGTAAATATAATAATGTCTAACGATGTTCATGGACATATCACTAGGGCACAAAACAATGTTTATCAAATCGCTAATAAAACTAATGTAGGAATAAATGGCTCAATTGTACAAGCGTCCAAAGCATACAGAGTACCTGAAGGTATTAGGAGCATAAAAAATTATCCTAAATTTGTTACCAAATAAAATCACATCTGAATGTTGGTTAAAATTTACTGTATCTCCAGCATTATTATGTAGAGAGTATGTATTCTCGAGACCAGAGCTATTAGACAATGTTTAGAGAACTATTAGCTACATTAATAATTGTAAAAATGTAAATAAAGATATATTGTTTTCGAAAAAAAAGTTATTAAAAGTAGGCATTACTGACAATTTAACTTGGGGTCTTTACCAATTTTTCTTTAAACTACTAGGAGAAATATTTTACTAATAATTTCCGACAAATTTATCTATAGATTATCGGTAGCAATTCCTAATGAATACTTTCATCGCCCATGAATTCATGATCCCCTTGGAAGCCCTGCTTAGTCACCCGATCAATTTAAAAGGTTATTACCAATGAGCAGCTAGGTCTGTATTTTGCCAAGTCACTCATTTGTGAAGGGTGGTACCCGTCACTTTACAGCTGCTTAGCACCATTTATTTTTGATCAGCTTGTCTTATTATTTTGGTTAATAAGAAAGATAATCTATAATATGTTTAGATTTCTTATACAGGGTGATTCAAAAGTACTTTGAAAAACTTCGGGAGGTAATAGGCGACAATATTTTAAGATGCAAAGTTCTTATAAACAGTGGTCCTTGGCGACTTCGTTACGGAGATACAGGGTGTTGAAATGTTAGAAGAACTAGTAATAATTTTTAAATAACTCCTTAACGAGTTATTTTTTTTTTATAAAATTTGGTGAGTTAAATAAGCATCTAAGGACATTTATTTTCAAAGTTCAACATGTTCGTAAATTTAACCAGTGGCGTCGGTACAAAATGTTGCTATCATATTTTTTGTGAAAACTATACTACACCACTGACTTATTTTATTTTAACTTTCTTTTTATGAATCCCCCCCCCCCCTTCATTTACAACAAAAAAGAGCACGTGTGTTTTTTTGATACGAGGAACGGTTTAAGGGTAAATGATTATAATATTTGACTATACACAAATATTAAAAAATGTGTTTTTAATTCAAAGATTTATTAAGGTATACCATTTAAATTAATTAAATAAGTAAGTACGTTACAGAAATTAAATGATTTTTAAATAAATTGTTCGAAATGTCCACCTTCAGCCAAGATGCAAGAATCTCGTACGCGTGCTAAGATATTTGGTCTGTTTCTTATTACTTCAAAACCATGGCGTTTTGTAAACGATTGACTTCAAATGTCCACACGAATAAAAATCGAGGGGATTTAAATCTGGGGACCTTGGTGGCCACGGTTGATTTCCTTCCTCAACTCCCCTACCGATCCATTGATTTGGATAAATTTGATTTAGATGAGTCCTGGCCACTATGCTGAAATGAGCGGGAGCACCGTTATGCATAAACCATATACGTCTTCGAGTTTCTAAGGGTACATCATCCAATAAGGAAGGAAGTTCATTTTCCAAAAAGTGTCGGTACGTATCGCCATTAAGCCGAAGTGGAAGAGAAAAAGGTCCTACCAAGTAATCGCCAACTATTCCTCTCCACACGTTTAATGAAAATTGGTACTGAGAATTTCGTTCACTAACTGCGTGGGGATTTTCCAAAGACCCGATATGGTTATTGTAAAAGTTTGTAATCGCACTCTGAGAAAAATTTGCCTCGTCCGTAAAATGTACATAATTTAAAAATTGGGGATTTTCAGCAAATTTTTCCAAAAACCACTGACACCAATTAATGCGCTAAGGAAAGTCCCTGGGTAAAAGAGCTTGTACCCTTTGAATGTGGTACGGATATAACTGCTGATCGTGCAGAATTCTCCAAACTGTGGCTTGTGTGGAATTGAGAGCATAGTTATTATTCGAGTGTTTGTATCTGGATTTTCCACTAAAGCGTTTAGAACAGCTTCTTCTAATTCTGGGGTTCGGGCTGTTCGTGGTCTTCCAGGAATATCACGTGGCCTTGTAAAACTCCCTGTTTCAGCTAAACGGCGGTGAATAATTGTAAATGTTGCAGCAGCAGGCAGTAATCGGTTAGGATATCGCTCCTGATAAATTCGTCTCGCTTCTCGTGCATTTCCATTGGCAAGGCCATAATATACAAAATGCATGTCGGCTAAATGCGCATTATTTCTTAAATAATCCATAGTAGGTACCTTATAAACAATACTAATAATATCCAACCAAAAAACCAAACTGAAGAAATAAACCACATTAGCAACTAACTGTCAAATATGTTTTAATTTATCGACAAATGCATTTCCAAAGCCGCCTTGTAAAAATACAAAATATTAAAAAAGCATTTCCAAAGCCGCCTTGTTAAAATACAAAATATTAAAAAATAACATACTAATAAATAAATATGTATGCCACTGAGAACGTATTATACTTAGAAAATAGGCATCTTCAGATGCCTTCCTTAGGCGTATACTTATTTGTTTATTATTAAGTATGTATGTATTCGTTAAATACTTTAATAAATATTTGAGGGTATTTGTGAATTTAAAACACATTTTCCAATATTTGTCATGTCAAATAAAATAATCATTTACCCTTAAATCGTTCCTCGTATCAAAAAAACACACGTGATCTTTTTTGTTGTAAATGAAGGGGAGGTTCATAAAAAGAAAGTTAAAATAAACTAAGTCAGTGGTGTAGTATAGTTTTCACAAAAAATATGAAAATTTAGTACCGACGACACTAGTTAAGTTTACGAACATGTTGAACTTTGAAAATAAATGTCCTTAGATGCTTGTTTAACTCACTAAATTTTATATAAAAAAAAATAACTCGCTAAGGAGTTATTTAAACATTATTACTAGTTCTTCTAACATTTCAACACCCTGTATCTCCGTAACGAAGTCGCCAAGGACCACTGTTTATAAAAACTATTTATCTTAAAATATTGTCGGCTATTATAGTTGGGGTCAAGCAAATATTTGACGCGTGACACTTCCATCTTGTCATATTTGTCCAATACTAGGTTATTTCGATTTCACCAACTTTATTACAGCTGATACTTAGTCAGGGCCGGACTGACAAATATTGTTATTTATAAACCTTTTCAGAAAATGATTGCTGGGAAATTGGTCTAAGAATATGAATTATAATATAAATAAATTTGTTTTGATAAATCCTGTGCATTGTAATGGTGGGATTTAGGATTGACCATTAATATCACAGGCCTTAACAAAAGCAATCTTAGTAGTGTATAACGATTAATATTATTTTTATTTATTTATTAAGTACCTCATTGGTTTACACCAAAAGGCCATTGCCCAAAGTCCTTCAGCCTAAGTCAATTAAGTACATATTAGTTTACACTTAAAAACTATTTGTTTGTTTAGGTTGGATTAATATTATTTATATTAATTAATGAATATGGGTAATTACCTAAAAATAATGACTTGCCATAAAAACAGGAAATACTTGTACCTAGAAAACGGTTTTATGAAAACAACTGTTTAATTTTAAATTTTTATTTAACTATGTTAAACTACAAAATATATAACATAAGTAATCCTTCGTATAGCGGGTGAAAACTTTTAAAACTTACCTACAATGGCTATATTGTCTACGCAAATCAAGAAAAAACGAAAAAATAGTTTCTATAAAAACGCGTTGGCATTTTGCCACCCACCACTTCTAAGCACTACCCTCGTCCACTTTAAAATCTTAAATGTCACTACCCCACTTGCGACATCTCTTCGGAAATGTTTGATAGAATAGTCGGAAGTGAACAATAAAAAGCTAATGAGTGCTTGCCAACGTATCAGTATATTTATTTAAAGCTTCATTAGGGCTAAAATATTATAATTTTCTTAAAAATTTTGGCCTGGGGATTGTATATTTCATATGTATTTGCATTTGACTAGGTGTTTCCAATAAATGTCTATAAATAAATGTATTCACTTTTTAACCTTACAATTCGTTAATATTCATTGTCATTGTGTATAATATGTTCTTTATTTGTCATGTATTTTATATGCAGGCTCCAAAATTTTTAAGAAAATTATTATATTTCAGCCCTGATGAAGCTTTACATAAATAAAGCGAAACGTTGGCAAGCACTCACTAGCCTTTTTTATTGTCCACTTCCGACTAATTCTATCAACGTAAATGATGTTTATTGATATAATGCCAGTAGAGTTACTTACTTTTCTTAAGATAAACACACGTCTAAAAAAATAATACTAAATAAAAGTCTTATAAACTATAAACAATGTTTAACACTCACTACACAAATAAAGACAATAGAACACTATAAAAAGGCAATAAAATGATTTAAATACTCGAAAACCAAAACCAAATACAGAATGTCAACAAGACAACGACATCACTCGTTTTGGAATAAATAAAATGCGGATCTGCATTTTACCAAATCGACGAGAATTCACGTACGGTCGACAAGTGATATGACATTGAAAATGCACAAGAGGGAGAAACAAACAAAATTACGTTCGATGTTCGATTCATGTGTTTTCCTTTCTTCTTCTCTTCTTTTTTCTTGAGGTAACTCGGTTTATGTTGTCTCTTTTTAGTCATATAAAAGGATAAAGATACAAATACTTCGAGTGGGTGGTAATTATTATAATATAAATTAGCCATTAGTAACTTTTATATTATGAGTTGCCTGCCGTATTTGACACCCATGACAATGTGGAAGTGTCACGCGTCAAATATTTGCTTGACCCCAACTATACCTCCCGAAGTTTGTCAAAGTACTTTTGAACCACCCTATATAAAAAACTATTTATACGATGACACTATATGGAGTTTGAAAGCAACTGAAATTTTGCTGCAGTTAGTGTGATGGCCAATTTAAATAATTTATAAACAGACTATTTTAACCATGCTATTTTGAAGCCCTTTTACTTAACTTAAAATTAGATTTCATAAAGAAATTTCATATTAGTAAAAATTTGCATGTGCCGTCCTCCATTAAATCGGCAGCAATAGGGTCTGTGAACTGGCACGATCCTTTACAAATATGGTTCTATTTTAGAGTTCCAATGGCCTCTTCTCTTTCGTCATTCACCCAAAAATTCTTAATTCTATACTTACCATAACCGCGAGGGTTCCATTTAACCTAACTTAACTTAACTTAATTAACGATAACCCGGTGTCAAGTTGATGACTCTCATTTTCTCATTTTCATTTTTAAAACAATTTTTAAGGAACGACATTTACGGGCAAGACATATTACTCTTTGACCACTAACTCACGCCTACACTGCGTGATTGGGTCACTTGAAACAAAACTCGATTTTAAAAAACGTATAACAACACCGGATAGTTTCATTGCGATTGAGTTTCCACATTGTAATGGCCGACAACACGTTGCTGCAATTACTGGTTAGTGTTTTTAAACGTTTTTAGTATTAGTATTTTTTACGTATTTTATTGTAAAATTAGCCTGGGTAGAATTTGCTAATGTGATCAAAAACTTTATCTTTGAAATCCAACCTAGGAAATTTATGAAAGATATAACGTTATATACAGGGTGAGTTTTTTAAAGTGTAGCAAGTCAATATCTCGAGAACGGTTTTAAATATTTTCATGAAATGTTGGTGAGGTTATAGGAATATGGGGGGACATATTATTAACCATATTTATTACATTTTACTCCTTTCTCAATTTTAAGTTTTAAATTTTATATAAGATGGTGTATTTTTGTTGCTAAAGACTAAAACTACAGTAAAATCTCTCAATAGCGACCACCCTCGAGGAATTAAATGTTGGTTGGTTAACAGTGGTGAACGGTTAATAAAGAACAATTAAAACAAATTAATGATCTGCATTTTACGGTGTTTGTTTATTAATAAGTATTTACATGTATGTAAATAATTTTAAATATTTTTGTTTAAATTTATTAGAACTAAAATTAAATGAGAGGAAGCTAATTTACCAATATGTATATACTGCACGTGCATACTACCATATACAGGGTGTCCCAACTTTATTTATACACAAAATATCTTCTTCCCTGTTCATGATATAAAAAAAGTTTCAAGAGAAATAGTTCTTGGTTTAAAGAACTACTTCTACAGAGAGTACATTTAAGTATACAGGGTGCCTCAGAAGTACAATTTTTAATATCAACTTTACTTTTTTAAATAGGACTCCCTATATTTTGTGTCAAATATTGCTTCTTTAATCAATTCTTTATCAAAAATCTATGATATGTTCTATGCCTAATGTGGTCCGTTTCCTAGATAATGGTAAGATTAAATTAGTATCAAAACTTTGAAAATACTTTGAAATATTAGGTAAACAACCAGTAAGAAACGAAACTAACATAATAAATGTCCTTGCACTCATAGTACTAAACCCTCATGTGTCAGTAAGAGGCATATCAGAAGAAACGGGTATTAGCAAGACTTCAGTGCAGCGAATTCTAATTAACAACGGATACCACCCCTTTAAAGGTACAATAAGCTCTACGGCCTAATGATTATGAAAGACGATTGGAACTCATCGCCTTTTTGACTACACAGTTAAATGAGGATCCACGGTTTCTGGAAAAAATTATGTGGAGTGATGAATCGCGATTCCACAATAACGGAATCGTGAATCGTCATAACATTCATTATTGGTCGGTTGAAAATCCACATTGGGTTCGGGAAACTTATTTCCAATATATCTGGGGAGTAAATGTGTGGTGTGGTCTCTTTAATGGACGATTAATTGGGCCACACTTTTATGAAGGTACATTAAACGGTCAAAGGAATTTAAACTTTTTAATCGAGGTCTTACCTACGCTTTTGGAAGAAGTTCCCATAAACGAACGTTTTAATTTCTGGCTTCAACAAGATGGTGCTCCGCCACATAACTCCCGGATTGTATCAGATTATTTAGACAATAATTATGGGAGAAACTGAATTGGGAATCGAGGACCTGTCAGGTGGCCAGCACGATCGCCGGATTTAACACCTTTAGATTTTTATTTGTGGGGATATTTAAAGCAGGTAGTTTATACTAAAAAACCAAACAATTTGGAGGATTTAAAAAAATAAAATTTCACGCGCCTGTAGAGAAATTCCAGCAGAAGTTATAAGGTCTGCCTGCACTATGGAACTCCTCAAAAGATACGAGATATGTCAGACCGAACATGCTCGTCACTTTGAGCATCTCTTATAATATCATTGTTATTTTTTTTACGTTCATTTTAAATGTATTTTAATTAATAAACACATCAGAAAATTGTATTTGTAATTATCTCGAAAACGGACAACATTATGCATAGAATATATTATACATTTTTGATAGAGAATTCATTGAAAAAGCAATATTTGACATAAAATATAGGATGTCCTATTTAGAAAGTAAAGTTGATATTAAAAATTGTACTTTTGAGGCACCCTGTATACTTAAATGTACTCCCAGTAAAAGAAGTTCTTTAAACCAAAAACTATTTCTCTTTAAACTATTTTTATATAATGAACAGGGAAGAAGATATTTCGTGTATAAATAGAGTTGGGACACCCTGTATATTATACAATGTACTGTATGTTTGCCTTGAAATTCTTATTTTTTAAAATAATCAGAAATTAGTGATTGCTTCATACTTTTTATTTTATATTTATAAAATTCAGATTCACATTTTAATTGCAGCAATTGAGAAATATTTGTAGACTGAAGCAAGTTCAGGTTCCTTTTTCTCTGTCTTTCCAAAGCCTTGGACTGTGTCGATCGGGAGGTGCTGCTGCGAAAGCTTCAACATTATGGGATCCGTGGAGTGGCCCACAAATGGTTTTCTACTGATCTTTCAGGGAGAGTGCAGACAGTGAGGGTGGATGGTGAATTTTCTGAGCCCTTGAGTGTTAGTAGTGGAGTTCCTCAAGGGTCTGTATTGGTCCCAATTTATTTCTTTTATATTTGAATAACAACACATTTAAACATACAGTGAGGCTTTACGCTGTTTGCTAACGACTCTACCCTTTTGTGGCGTTCAAGTAGTGTCGTGTGATTCAAATTCTCTCTGCCTCAATATTAATAAAACCAAAATACTGACTTTTGGTTTGACAACACCAGCCTTCATATACAAAATAATGAAATTAGAAACAAAACGGTAGCTAACTAAGTAGCAGGTTATCATCTCTGGATGTTTTGCAATTAGGGTTTTAGTGTCGGCTGAACTGGACACTTCCACGGCAATAATAGTATATTTTTCTTTATTTGAATCATATATTCGATTTGGTATAGTATTCTGGTAACCAGAAACTTTTTAGTAGCATCCTTGTGTTGCAAAAAAGAGCTATTAGGTATATGTGCAGGATGAGAAGTAGAGACCACTCTAGACCATTATTTGTCAGACATGGCATTTTAACATTAACATGTTTATTTATCTTAGAAACAGTTTCTCTGCTTCACAAAGAATACTTTCATCATCTTGAAAACGCATCAAAATCATACACATATACCACGCGACAAAACCAAAATATACGCCTTCCTATACCTACGCCCACTTTGATCAAACGGTCAACAACCTATGAAAGTCTCAAGATCTACAACCACTTGAGTATCAAGTGTAGACAATTGCCATATCTCCAGTTCCGCAGGAGGGTAAATAGTGTTTTACTCCGGAAGGCATATTACAGCTTCAACGAATTTTACAATGAAGACTTTTGAAAATGTTTTTAATCAAATGCCTATCTAAATTACATATTTGTTTTCGTATTTTAATTTTTAGAATTTTATTTTCATTCGTTTAATTTGTATGCTGTTTTACATTTTTGACTTTGCTTTTTGTGTTTGTATTTTTATGCACTTACACATTGTCAAGTATTCTTATTTTATTAATTGTTTACCCCTATTGGGTTGTAGTGTTTTAAAAATACATTTTTTCGATTAGGTAGACATATTCTTATGTTCTTATATATTCTCATCCCCAGGATAATTATAAATATAATTACCAAATTATTATATTATTCTTACAACAAAATCGCTTTGTCAATGAGTTCTTAGAATTTCTGACAATAAAGCATATGTAAAGTAAGTAAGTAAAGTAAATGCATGTGATTAAGCAAACGACAACTAACATAAACCTGAAAAGTTAGGCGCAAAAAAATGCTATTGCGTTTTAAGGCTAGGATATCCCTTTTGCATGTTAAGTAATGCAAATCAATTTGACTTCATAGCCAAACGAATTAATCGTGTTTTTACCTACCCCAAATAAATATTTTTTTCACCACATAACACGATTTTGTGTTTCTCTTCTCACAAATTTAAGCTACGCTGTTTAAATTCAGGGGACAGTAAACAAACTGATTAAATGTATTGTTGGTTACCTTGAAAGGTATTGTAAGATCATTAGGAATGCAGAAACAACTAGTAAGCCATCATAGCTGGATCTGCCCTACGCTTCACCAAGAGCTGTATGGGCAAGACTTTGAAAATCGCCTTACCTTTTGCAATTTGGTCAGAAGGCAAATTTGAGAAAATAACAGGTTCTTGAAGAATGTAATATTTTCTGACTAAGCCACTTTCCATAATTGTGGGCAGGTAGGATTTTAAGTTATTCCTCATTATTAAAAATTTAGTTTCTTATTTTTATTTGGTTGCTTTCCTTAAGGTAAACAGACACAACATGCATTACTGGAAGCCGGAAAAATCCCCAGTGAATGAGAACTCTTCCAAATAAATATGTCTGATTAAGCAAGGTCTGGTGTGGAATTATCGGGGATAGAGTTATTGGTTTATTAGGGACATTTAAATGGAAAAATGTGCACATATTTTTTAAGAAACCAATTACCCCAATTATTAAACCAACACATAAATCTTGCCCCGTAGTTTCAGCAGGACGGGGCTCCATCTCATTTTGCAGTGCAGGCCCGTGACTATTTAATGAAATATTTGACAACAGTTGGATTGGTCGAACTGGTCGGGTCAACTCGCCTGCTCGGTTCCCAGATTTGACCCCCCTTGACTTCTTCTTGTGGGGCTTTATAAAGGACAACGTAATAGCAACTGCAGCTTCAACTTAAGATAATATGACCGAAATCGTTCTGCCTGCTTGTTAGTGACACCTGAAATGTTAAGTACTAATAATTTCAACAGTTCCTGGTGGGCATTGAATGTGTTTGTTTTGTGATTGTATTGTTTTTCAAAAAGTATTATGTTTTTGGAAAATCACACTCACCTTAATTTTTTTTTCGTCCTTAAAAATGAGATTTGTATGTAATTTAATGTCAAATTGGCTAATCCCCTTTTTTAAATGCACGCTCTGAAGAAGCCTTAAACCATTAAAGCGAAACGTTGGTAAGCATTTGTAAGCCCCTTTTTATTGTCCTCTTCCATCTATCTATACCCTTACAATAAAGAACATCATTATACACGAAGACTTACATACTTAATTTAATGGATATTCAAGATATTTAGAGAATCGGTTTAGCGCTAATGGTAACGATTCCTAACACAAAATCAAAAATATCACGACGCTTTACTGTTACTGGACATTTGCATGACATATGTAAGAAATATATAAGTTGTCGCCGTAAAAATCTGTGAATTCCCTAATTTTTTATAAATTACCAAAAAGGTAAATCCACAACTCAAAAAATCGGGATTAATAAATTTGGAGCTATGGGTAAAGAAGTGGCTACATATTTATAGTTACAAGACCATGAGCTATATACTGGACACTGTTTAACAGTCGTTGTATTACGAGAATAATTTCTAACGCACTTTAGGCACAAAAATACTTGCTCATTTGACACAGATATGTGGGTCACAATCAAGTCGAATAGGTAAATGCTTTGTTTAGCAAATAAAATAATCCATTTTTAATTGACTGGGGTGGGTATATGCTCCTTGCTGTGATCCTATTGGTAAATGCAGGCGGCGATATTACAACCCTTAAAAGACACGGAGGTTGGAAGTCGACCTCCGTCGCCAAAGGTTTATCCTCTTGGTCTGTATATAGTGGAGTACCATCGACGTCATTTTCACCATCAACATTTAATTTAGAACAAACGACAAACGCAAAAAAAAAATCTTATTTTTGGCTTAAACACTAATACACATCCAAATTTAAATTTTGCTAACTGTTCCAATATTAAAATTAATTTTAATAATAATAATAATTATTGTAAAGAGTTAAAATAAATATTATGTTGATTATGGTAACATCGTTTATCAAAAAAATATATTGTCTTTCTTTTTCATTTACCACCATGTAACTTTATTTATAAAAGAAGAAAATATAATATATTAAAAATGTATAATATTTTTAAATATCAAAGTCGACAGGATCAGCAAACAGAAGTGCCAAATTCGGAACAAGTTCTTCCTGCAAGCATTCCAAATATATGAGTGTGGCCTTCCCTCATCCAGGGTGGATTGTCGTCTGCCCAATAACGACAATTTTGTCGGTTTACGTTACCATTTACCATGAACGTTGATTCATCAGAATAAAAGAATGATTTCTGTGTTGAGATTATTCCTCTCTAGTAGATTCATCGTTAGCTGGCAGAAGTGAAGTAAGGAATAAAAAATTAAGATTTAGCCTTATATGTAACTTAATATGCTGTTTAAAATTAGTACCGTCAACTTGGGCTTGTTTGCCAGTGTGGGTAACTTTGCCAAATCGTGTTTCTACAAAAACAAAAATATTTTCCGCGACAACCGGCAACTCTGGAATTGACGCCATTTCAAGAATATGTGACAGTAGTCTGCAGCAGCCGGTAGTTTGTATCTAACGTTCGTATGAAGAGAGTGCTGCGAGTCATAGGTGCATAAGTAAACCCGCCTTTCTTGTGTCTTTAAAACATGTTGCTATGCTAAGGGCTGCATCTCCGAAACTATCCAGATTTGAATTTTGTTATGATTGCCAGTTAATTATGAATGTATTTTTGTTTATGATATTAGTGATAGATTAAACCATTAGTAGAAATTTATTTCGACCATTGGCAAAGTTGCCTCGTAATTTGAATATATTATATTTTAACAATATAAGGAATGGTCGTATGGGCTACATCGAAACTTCAAACATATTCAAGATTCCACGAAGAACACTAATAAACAAAGTGAAAAATAAACACATTGGGGCAATAGGAGCACCACCTGTTATTTCTCCCGAAGTTGAACGAAGTTTGGTTGATGTGATCATTGCCAGCTCGGAATATGGATGTCCCTTGACAATGACAGATGTAAGAATGGTTATGAAGGCTCATTTAGACAAGGAAGGCATCAAATGGCCACAGTTCAGGAATAACGTTCCAGGAATCGATTGGTGCCTGAATTTTGTTAAACGCCATAAGCATTTTCTCGCCCACAGACATTGCCAGAACATTAAAAGGGCAAGGGCTCAGAAGACAGACACAGAGATGGAAGAATATTTCAATAATTTGTATGAAAATATCAAGGATATCCCACCAAACAGAATACCAAACTACGATGAAACCAATTTAACGGATGACCCCGGAAGCTCTAAGTGTATTTTCAGAAAAGGCATACAATATCCTGAAAGGGTTCTAAATTCTACAAAGACGTCAATTACTGTAATGTTCGCGGCTACAGCTGATGGATCCACTCTGCCTCCATACACGGTTTACAAGGCTGAGCGTATTTATGATGCTTGGTGTATTGGAGGACCAACCGACGCCAGATACAACCGAACAAAGTCTGGTTGATTTGATCAATATTGTTTCGAATATTCACCAGAATGATCATACCATGGGCTAAAGCCCTAGATGGCCCAAAAGTATTAATTGGGGACAATCTCTCCAGCCATCTGAATATCTTCATTATAAGAGAGTGTCAACGGCACGATATCAGATTTATATTTCTTCCCGCAAACTCTACACATTTGACTCAACCTCTTGATATAAGCTTTTTTAATGCTCTTAAAGTCAGTTGGAGGAAGATATTAAGGACATATAAATTAAGAAATCTACGAGATCAAACCCTGAACAAATCATCGTTTCCCAATCTTCTCAAGAAATTGATTGAGGAAATTTAACTGCGGGAGGCGGACGTTATAAAAAACGGCTTTAGAGCTGCAGGGATTTTCCCCTTCGATAAACATGAAGTGTTCAAAAGGTTACCCAAACAACGATTCGAATCAACTAATAGCAAAGTTGATGAGGCGCTTCTGACATACCTGCGGGAAACTAGGACCAAATCAGAAAGTACTGTCTAAAAACGAAAAAAAATGGTGAGGGTGGAACCGGGTAAGTCGGTATCCTGCTCGGATTTTCAAGAGGAGCCCCACCTGAAGGAAATTATTAGCCCAAATAATGATCAGGAAAGCAACAGCGATAATATGGAAGGTACTAGCAGCAAAACTTTACACGGTGATAAAGCACAGACTGATTCAAATAAATCGAAACTTGATACTATTAAGCCACTAGATTTTATTATCGCAGCAGTTCCTGGAAAGAGAAATTGGAAGCATTTCGTAGCACAAGTTATAGAAAAAGATGTTGACTCCTGCCACGTTAAATTTCTAAAAAAAAAGGCTGATGATAGATTCTATTTTCCTGTTGTGGATGATACTGGCCTTATATTAGAAAATGAAATTACGGCTGTGCTAGGTCCGCCCAGCAATTTTCAAAGTCGAGACAACTGTTTTATTTTGCGAATTTTGATTTCAAAAATTTTAAGATACAATAGGTAGTTTATGTATTTTTAAAATTTAATTTTTTGTAAGTAGGTAGGTACTATAATTTCAGTTTGGTTATACTTTTGTTATTTTCAAAAATTTTCTTAGTTTATAAAAACACGCCCGTTGTTAATTAGGTAGGTAATAAATATATATTTTTCTAAAAGACGTTTTTTTTACTCATAGGTATCCGATTTTCGGAAACGTCATATATTTTTTAGAACAATAGTATGGCAAAGTAACCCTGCTAGCACGTCTATATTGTCCTATCCATATATTCAGTGCTGTTTTCAGAACTTGGCAAAGTCGCCCCAACTGCGGGGTAACTTTGCCACATTTTTGAGTTTAAAAAAAAACCATTACCGTACTTTAAACATACCAATTTTTGAGGATCGTATAGAAAAAATATAAAATTGTGACATAGTTAAAACTGGAAGCTAATATAAGATTGTCGATTTTATAGTCCAAAAACCACGAAAATTGTGCAAAGTAGCCCCAGTTGACGGTAATTAGAAACCTAAGGTTTTAATTTAAAGAAATTCTCGATGACGTCATATCCCTTATTCAGGACACACTGTACAATATTTTCTCAATAAAGACCACATCATACAATATCAATCTCGAACTCTTGTTGACAAAGTAAGTAAAGTCATTATTGGCAAATACAATTAACACAAACACAATCTGAAGATCCTAAACAAATGTCAATAAATAAAACTAAAATAATACAGGGCATGTTTACAATCTTAACAGACCTACATTGCCTATATAACACAGTATACCCAGGCTGTTAATCATATTTACATATGGAAACATGGAAGAAATGAATAGCTTATAGGCAAAACTAAGCATATTCACTAAAATAATCACTGAACTAATGAATCACTAAAAAATGTATCCATAGTGTAATAAGCTCCCTTAATTAAGAGACGCTTAGTCAGGTTTTTAAACTCTTTGAACATTGGTGCCTTCTCAAAGAGTCAATGAGAGCGGTAGATGATTGAAAACTTTCTTACCACCATATTATTAAAGATTTCTTGATTTGTTCAGGATGAGAAATAGGTAAGCTTAAAAGAAAGGATTTACGTGTATTATAATGAGTAGGCAACAACAGCTAACTTTTATATTTTTTATGAACAAGACATGCAGTCTCCAGAATGAAAATATAACAAGAAGTCGATATCGCATGTTTTATAAATAAATATTGGGAGCATGAACCCCAAAAACAGATTCAATAGCGAAGATGGGACTCTATTAGGGCATAGTAAGAGCTCCTTGCCATAGTTATACAACATGTTTGATATTACCCTCAGAGCATAACAGTTAGAAGAAATTTTGTTAAATAAATTGTTAATATCAGTTTTAAATTTAGAGCTATCTTGTGACAATCCTAAAAATTTACTTACAAAAAGTGTTGAAACTTTCTCATTCTCTATAAAAACATTATCTATAAAACACTTCAAATTCAATACATTTGTCTTTGAGATAATAAAGGATAACAGATTTGCATCGCACCACCCCTTCATCCTGTCCAAATCATGTCAATTTCAAGCTTGCCAAGCTCTATTCCATGTAGGAAGCAAAAATAATAAATTTACCAGACATTGACAGATGAGGCACGTCGTTGAAGTAGACCAAAAAGAGTAAAGGACCCTAAGACTGACCCTTGTGAAACACCCGTGTCCGTGCTAAGCTCATCAGAGCTATTGTTATTAAACATGACTGTCTGTATCCGGCCTTTTAGATACGAGCGAAACCATTCCAAGGCAGTAGTTCCTCTTACCCATACGCTTCCAACTTCTACAACAGTATTAAGTGATCCACGCAACCAAATGCTTTCGACAAATCACAGAAGACAGTTGCAGGAGCTTCACCAGAGTTTAAGGACACGTACAGATGCTCAAGGAGCCCGAAGATGGCATCACTGAAATCCAAACTGCTGGATGAACAAAAGGTTGTGTTCATTTAGAAATGACATCAGCTGCAGTTTTGCAATTTATTCTACAATTTTGGGCAAGGTGGGAAGTAACGCAATTGGTCTCGAAAATTTGTAGGGGTCTCATGACCACCATCATTGTGAAGTGGGATAACTAAAGCCTTCCTTAGACAAGACGGCAGAATGCCTGCGAGAAAGTAGAAATTTATTGCTTCAGTCAAAACCTGTAAGGCCCTTAATGGTAAAGCAGAAAATATCTTCAGAGAAAGCCAGTCCCAACTCGAAGCATATTTATTTTTGATTTGACCAAACATCGCCCTAATCTCCATAGCAGAGGTCGGTCTAAAGAAGAATGTATTAGACACAGACCCAAGTAACTCCTAGGATCAATTACTGGTGTTATTTCTTTTGCCAACGCGCTAGCAATACTACAATAAAAAATGATTCAGATCGTCAGCGGTAAGATTACCTAAAGAAGGGGCCCTGTTGTTTTTTTCTCTCAAATCATTTACTATCCTCCACGATTCCCTTGACTTGTTATGAAATCTATCCATCCTATTCTTAAAATATACCCTTTTAGCAGCTCTGACAGTTCTTCTATAGATACTGCGATATTTGTTAAAATAATTTACAAAACTAATATTATTGTTTGCAAATTTCCTCATGTAGTGAAGGCAGCGCATATTTTTTCCAGAAACTTTCATACCCGTGTTTCCTTTTTTTTTCTCCTTATAGTGACAAGGGGAAAAGCCATATTAATTATAATAACTAGAATGGAGCGAAAGTACTCCAAGAGATCATTGGTGTGTCTAAAGCACCATCTCAGTCTGTTTGGTTGCATAATAACGAAAATCGATTAAAGTCCTTTCTCACATAAAGCCTGCCAACCCTCAATTTGTCCTGTCAATGCAAACCCAATAAGATGCAACCACTGCCTCCTGGTTAAACATTCCGGCATTAACTATTCAACAGTTTATTTCTTCTTTACTAAAATTTGTACACAAATAATCCAAAATTGACGATGACGCAGCTGATAATCGAGTTGGTTCCTCACATGCAGTGTATAAGGCCAATACCAGTGTCTGAGCATTTTTCTCAGAAAAACTGAACTTACTAAATTTATTCCAAGTTACAAAAGCGCACTATATAAACAATATGTAATATTAGTAAGTATGGTTCATGCAAAACAAAAACTGATGCACGTCGTCAATCAGCTGATAATTGTTAATCCGTAAAAAAACACGAGGAAATTAAATTTGGGCAACAAGTATTAAAACTTTATGCGATACTAAATTTACTACAAACTTAAAGTATTCTTCTTTGATACGAACCCACTTATAGCAAATATTTTGTTTATTTAAGCTTGTAAAAATTAATATAATTTGAATTTTTACACAATTGTAAACGGTGCGGTGGCACCAGCTCGTTCATTGGCGTTGTTTGACGTTTCATGCAAAACTAACCTAATTGTTCGTGGTTCCGTGTTGCTGCCCGTCTATTCTTCAACAAAAACTCCAGATCTCTTCATAAATACCATTAAAAAACTGTGCACATATACATCTCTGTCGATTACGTTGTTTACTATTTGTGAAAAATGCATTTAAATAGTCGGTGCAAAGAGTTAATAGCTAGAAACTATTTTCAGGAAGAACTTAACAACAATGGCCTATTGTTACCCTGGACAGCAGTACAGAGAAGTAAATTTAAAGAGTATGTTAAGGTCTAGATATATTATTTCTACTTACTTTACTAATTTTTACCGTGTAGCAGCTGCCCTATTTTCAATTTCAACAACATTATTAAATTATTAGGACCACCTTAAAACAAACGTTCTAATTCAAAGAGAGTGATAAATGTGTGAAGATTGGATCTAAGTTCTATCCGTGACACTATTTATAGAATGTACGAAACCAGTAGGGCGCATTAGTTAAAAATTATAATATTTTACATCGGTTGTTCATAAGCTGTAACATCATGTAACTTTGACAAGTTTAAGTTAGAAATTAAAAGACAGAGAACTGTTTGATGGTTGTCTTAACTCTTCAAGAAGCCTCTTCAAGAAAATAGGCTTCGGATGGTAAAAAGATGAACTGAGGCGAGGGCTTATGGAACTTTCCCATGTAGCTTTCAAACGACTGGTATTTTTTAAAGAATATATTAAAAAAATAATTATTCTTGTACCAATTCGTTTTCTTGGATGAAACATGGATTTTTCACAATGGTACCATTGGTCGATCTCGGCAAGATGAAAATAAAAGAAGTGTTAGATCTACTAAAGTTGATGCAGTATTATGCAGTAAACAAATATATAAATAAATACAGCAAACAACAGAAAATTATTTCTATGGCGCTATTGTCAAAAATTGACGTAAAGCTGGACATAACGAATAAATATTATTTCACAATAAAAACACATTTTCGTTTCACTAATCACACATTCAAAATAAAAGACACCATTATGTTTTTCTTACTAAGCCTTTAATAATACATAACGTATCTTGGCAAGATAAAAATAAAAAAACTGTTAGATCTACTAAAGTTGATGGTAAAAGATATTATGCAGTAAACAAATATATTAACTATGGGAAGTTTTTGTATACTTAATAATCTTGTTTTTATGAAAAAAAACTGTAATTCCCTTACTCGGATATTTTGGTTACAAGCTGGCAACACTGTCGATAACTGACGTCACTCGAAGGGTATGACGTACATCGGTTTTTGTTTTGCATTAGGTATAAGTAACTATAAATAATATACCATATCACTATCGTCACATAGAAAAAAGGCGTTAGAGACAGGTAAACAGCAAATAAATCCAATTTTGGTTTGAAATATGAAAGCAGTATTCTTCAACCCTTTCTTAATTGAAGTTGATAATAATAATATAAAAAAATATCCTAAATAACTTGTTATAAATATTGTGAAGGCCATCTTAAAAATGAACAGTTCTATTTTTCCTTTTTCTGTTCAAAGACTTATTTATCAACCATCTGATAAACAAAATCCTCCGCCCCTTTAACACTTAAAAAAAAATAAAGGAATAACATGATATTATAACTCGATGACGCATCACAAAACGAAAGTTATTAAAACTATAACAAGCCACTGGTAACTTTAGAATCGGAACCTTATCTTTTTAGACAAAGGGAAACATCACCGAATTTGTACAATGCTTGTCAAAAATCCTAGGATTAATAGGGTGTCAGTTTTGGGTTTTGAGCCCAAACCATTGGCGTTACAACTATACCTAATAAAATACCTTAATATGCAAAATTATTATTTTTGTGAGCTCTCTATTATTACCTTATACAGGGTGGTGCATCGATCCACGTAACATATCAAATAACATTCAAATTTTAAGGTAGTCAAGAGCTGCTTCCAAAGAACAAATTTCAGCCCTTGTCAGTCAACCAGTAAGAAGTTAACTGCTAAATCATTTTTGCAGCTTTGTAATTATTTATCAATTTATGTTAGAGGCCAATAATAAAAACACCAGTAGTTTTAACAATAAATAATTTTCAATGTCACTATTATACTGCCCTGCTAAGCAAATCACAAGTAAATCGATTATCTGTCGAAAATAAGGTATAATCACTTATATAGGTGGCACTAAAATGTGTCTATCTACTAAGCAAAAATCCAGTAAAACAAGTCTAAATATGTGTATTTCCATGTGTTTATACCCCGTATTTATTAGAATGCCCAGTAATACTAAGGAAAATACGATAAATTGCTGACACTAAGCTAAAATACCGCCAATCGAATAAACCAAATAAACCAGTCAAAATTTGCGGTGTTCTTGCTTAGCTTGTCTTGAATGCGGTGTTGTTCTTAAGTTTAGTAGCCCTGTTTTATTACGTGCGGTATTTTTTCCCATACAATATAGTACAGGGATGGAATTTTTTAACGATACTTTACTTAAATGTATAAATCCTGTGAAGAAATTCAAAAAAGCGCTGTGGGTTATCTTTTTAAAAAGTGATTTTACTCCAATAATTAATATTTAGGTTCTTATTTAGGGTAATTTTTCCCTTTTTTTTTCTGTGTGTCTTGCAACTAATATTCATAAAACATGGCAAAGTGCAAAGAGCAAAATCTGCGTTCATCACCTTTTGTGTGGAAAGCTCTTGCTCAAAAGCAAAAATGCCAAACTAACAATTTTAAAAGCTTTCCACACAAAAGCCGATGCACCCAGATTTTGCGCTTTGCCAAATGTTTTGTGAATATCCATTCTATTTGAAAAATTCCGTCATTCAACTTGTCTTGTAGTAATTTCCACTACTGAAGAGTCGAACTAAAGACGAAACGAGTTTGAAAACCCCTCGATCAAAACTGGGCTTATTTATCATGTACCTATTAGAAAATGCATTGGCGAACAAAATCCGGTTTCCCAAAAAACATTTTGTTGGTGAGGTAACTCATAGCTTTCGACCTTTTCTCGGATTTTATAGATAGTTTTCTTGGATCTCATTAGTATGACGAAGTAGTCTTAGAGCTTGTTAATTTTATAATATCTTTTATTTATATTCCTTGATTAGAATGTGATTTTTAATATCCTTTGTTAGTCTTTTTGACAAAAGAAATGTGAATAAATAAAATATCCGGTATCCGGTAGTCCGACAGAATGCGAGTCCGTTACATCTCTAATAATTATAAAAAAGCAAAATTAAATTAGAAACAAAGGTATCGTTATTTAAAAAAAAAACACAACTGAAGAAAAAACTTAGCGTTGTAAAACTTTTTTCAATTGCTGAAGATGACCATGTTTCTGCCCAAAGATTGGAAGCCTACGTTAATATATTTATGTACTGGTTCGGCATGCAGTTGGAATATTTGACCTTTTTGGTAGGGTGTATAACTTTTCTGCTGATAGTCTAATTTATAGTAAGTAGTGTCATCTGGAGAATACTGGAGACATTTCAAACGATTGACAGTAGGATCGTCCTTTTTTGGTCAGGATGCATAAATTATATCTTTGATATTAGTTTGGTAAAATAATCATTGGTAAGAGAGTAAACGTCAAAATGAAAAGGATGGTTATTTAGCTCCATTATCAAAATTGGGTATTGCCTAGGAAGATCCATTTCTCGCCCTTTTAATATTTCCTCTAATAATGAGCAAAATCGACTTCTATCTGAGTGGATCTTTATTATAAAATGTTTTGTTTTTCCAAGGTCTATTTGACTCTTAAAAAAACCTTTACAATGCCAACTTGAAAATAAAATCATAATGTTCCGTAATTATGATTATTGTTGTTGATATCTCCGGATTGAAAATAGATATTAACTTGCGGTTTTCGCTGACTTCTTAGACTTTTAATCATCCTTGTAATCAGGTAAAATTGAATATACTATTATATTACAATTATGGAAAAAACGCGCAATGTTGGTGAAGTTGTAAGACAGCGCCCCCTAGCGCCTAGTGTAAAACACATATTGCCATAGTTTATAAGGTGATATATAGAGTGAGAAAAGCCCTTTTTAACAAAACTAAGTTTACTAAATTATGTTAAGCCAGACCGGAGTTATCAGCATTTATTACGAATAATGTTCAACCTTCCCCCGCCAGTTTATTTGAAAAGTGACGAACACGTTCTATAGGTGAATTTTATTAATAAATCTTCGAAATATACAAAAATATTATTTTCGGGATACCTTTACAAGGCGACTTTTGAGGAAACTTTGGGATTCATATTTACCGTTACTCTTGCGCCCTCTAGCGCCAGTCTGAGAAACTTGAAAATAATTTCCAGCAATTTCTCATGACCACTTTACCTAATATATTTTTTTTCCGCAAGCCATACGACTAACACTTTCTGAGATACGGCCGACAGCCATTCTTAGTGGGACACCCGGTACTACATTTGGAAATCGTCGCCCTAATCAGAAAAACCAGTAAGTCCACATTTTAGCGAAATGGACATTTTAATGCCATCTATTGCATTGAAAATTAATCTACCAGTTAAAGTAAATCCCGTAACTACAAAAAAATTCCGTATATTATTCCGACCATTATTATCTTTTCCCGTAAGTCCGGGCTTGCTTAAAAACGAAACATCAAACCCGTATGTCCACGTTGTATCCGCCATTACCCTATAAACAACCGGCATAAGAGCACTCTCTTGTTTCTACCTTCATTTTCCTGTAATCTGACCAGTTTATTTATCGAAAGTGTGTAAATATGAACGGTAAGTACATGTAATTATGTTTCCCGTTAGTTGTAAGTTGTAAATAAAGGTTTAATACTAGTATTTTAATTAATTCCAGGACTTACGGGTTTTTCTAAAATTATTAATTTGTTTAGAGTGTAAACTATTAGGGAGTTATGTGTTTGTCTCCTCATAGTTTAGTATCTAATAATGCTTTTTGCCCTTAATTTTGAATTGCAAAATTGTTATTATAGTAATAAGGATAAACATAAATATTTCACTGACTTCATTATGAATGAAAATACTAGAGATGCTAGTATTAAAAATATAAACAAATTATTTAATGGCCAAAGTCGTAGTATCACATTTAAAAATTACATGTTTCGCCCTTTAGGGGCGACATCAGACTTTAATAGCTAATAGCACACAAACACGTGTAGATATTAAGGACGGATATTGCCCTAAAGGATAAAACATGTAATTTTTAAATGTGATACTACGACTTTGGCCATTAAAAAAATTGTTTATATTTTCATTATAGTACTAAAACACATTATCGTCATGTTGTTATTATGATTAGATGCACGTGAATAAATTTCGGTTTTTTTTATATGGAAGAATTTCACTTGTGTGTCAACGAGGACGGAAGAAATTATGCTGTTTTGCAAGCAACAATCTGAAAAAATCAAACTGAAAAAAGTATTGTATGTACTGATACTGCGAATGACCTGTCAAAAGCATTACCAAATAGCAACTTGATTCTACTTGATATCCCGGAAGTCACTGATGGTATTTTCGAAGAATTAGAAATAGGCACTCTGACGAATTTGAACTGTATGACTGATATTGAAGTACATAATTCCACAATAAATGAAAATATTGTTACCTCTAAAGAAGATCCTGATTTCGAACCTGATACTGAAATTGAAAATTATACTGCAAATGAAAGTATTAGAAAAAGAAAGAAAAGACAATTTGTGTGTACAGAAGATTGGAATGTAAACCAGAAAAAAAATTAAACGAGAGATGGGCAAAGAATATGAAGGTAGAAGAAAAGTAGAAGGAAAATGGAAATATGACGTCAAAAGGGGCGAGAAAAAAATGAAGGAACCATGTAATTGCAAAGCTTCTATTAACGGTAAATCATTGAAATGTAGGACGATCTCAGAAGAAGAGAGAAAGGCTATATTCATATGGTTTTGGTCCAAAATGGGATGGGTTGAAAGAAGATTGTATGTCTCTTTATTAATTGTCTCTAAATCAATTCAAAGAAGCAGAAACAGAGTTGTTGAGGGAATTTCCAGGAGAAACTAAACCTTAGTATATTATCTAAAACCTAATGAAGAACGAATAAGAGTATGTAAGCAAATGTTCTTAAATACTCATTGCGTGAAAGAGAATATGATTTTAGACTGGCTAAAAAAGCAGAATGCTCAAGACTCAAATAACACAGATCCAACAAATAAAGATAATAATAACCAAGAGTTATTAGACAACCCCGAACTTGTACAATCGGGCCGTTACAAAGATTTGAAAATGAAGCTGAGATGTTTTTTAAAAGAACTTCCAAAAATTGAATCGCACTATTGTCGGGCTTCATCGACAAAACTGTATCTGGAACCAAACTGGCAATCAAAGTCTTCACTTTATAAATTTTACAGAAATTGGTGCCAGCAAAAAAAAGATCCCTTTCTGTCCATTACCTCATTTCACCACGTCTTTGATGAAATGAACCTATCACTTTTCCGACCAAAAAACGATGAATGTGATGCGTGCGTGGCACACAAAACTGGAAATTTATCTGATGAAGTGTTTAACTTGCATCAAGAAAAAAAGAAGGAGGCGAGAAGTGAGAAATCTAAAGACAAGGCATCTGAAAATAAAGTTTTTTGTATGAACTTACGATCAGTCTTATTATCACCAAAATCGAATGTTTCATCTCTTTATTTTAAGACTAAGCTTATCGTCCATAACTTCACCTTTTTTGATTTAAGCACAAATGATGGATACTGTTATATTTGGCACGAATCCGCTGGTGGTGTAACGGCAAATGATTATACTTCTATTATCTGCCAATTTATAAATGACCATGTTAAAAACGATCTACTGCCTGACCAAACACTTATACTCTATAGCGACGGATGCACATCCCAGAACAGAAATTCCATCTTAGCCAATGCACTCATCAATCTTTCTATAACCTTTAATATAACCATTGAACAAAAATTTCTCGAAAAGGGGCATACACAAATGGAGGCAGATTCAATGCATTTCACTATCGAGAGAAAAATTCGTAATACCAACATAAATGTACCTGCTGATTATGTTAGGCTATGCATGCAAGCACGGGAAAAACCAAGGCCTTACAAGGTATATTATCTGGATTATGGTTTCTTTAAGGATTTTCGGAAATCACAGTTTTTGACTTCTTTGCGACCGGGGAAAAAAATAGGAGATCCTGTCGTAACGGACCGGCGCGCATTAAAATATACTTTAGATGGTAATCTATTTTATAAGCTTAGACACGCACATAACTTTGTTGAGTTTGAATATAGCCGTTTACCTAAAAATAAACGAAAGGAAATCGCCTGTAAACTGGACAGCTATCCAGCTTTGTATGAGACATCTATACCTATAAAAAAAGAGAAATATCTGCACCTACAGTTTCTGAAAAAAAGTATTGAAAGTGATTATCATAGCTTCTATGATAATTTGCCTTACAAATAATGTTTATTATTTGTTGATATTTTCAATTTATAATAATGTTTTTGCAATTATTATTTCTTCTAATAATTATTTTTCTTGATATTTTTATAAACCTTTGAATAAAGCAAATTTTAACTAGGCGCCTATTTTATTTTTTCATAAAACAACTACTATAAGTAAAATCCCGTATCTCCTAAATCTATACAAAAAATAGTGGAAAAACAGGTAAGTCCACTAAAATAATTTATATAAAATATTTTTGGTTAATAGTATGGAAATCAGTTGTACAAAATTATTTAAGATATTTTGTATATTTCAATTTTGCTCAAATAAGTATGGACTTATAAATAAGCCGTTTTTTTGGCGCCATGCAAAATTTTTAATTTGTGACTTACGGGTTTTTCTGATTAAGGCGACGAAATGTCTGTATTTTCATCGACAAACGAGTTTAATCTTTATCTCCATTTGTTTTCTGCGACTTCTATAACATTTTTCATCCCCAACCACTGCTTAAAGTTTCTCCGTGATGTTCTCTTGATTTTTTCGTTAGAAGCGAGCGGTTATACAGAATTTTTGAATATTTATTTTTTGTTCAATTCTTGTCAGTTTACATCCGATAATGACTTCACTGTATATTCACACCAGTGAATTATGAGAAAAAGTTCAAACTTTGACTTGTCCTCACTCTTTGGAACTGATGAACGCCACTGACTTACACAAAATAAGTCGAAATTAATAGGGCGTGAGTTTTGAATTCGTGTTAAATCGTCTCCGACAAAACACTAACAGGTAGTTACAGTGAAATATCATCCCTCATAATGCGGTGTTTATACTAAATAAAACCAGGCGGCATCAAGTTTAACCCATATTCAGGTAGTCAATTGATTGCTGTTTTTGATAAAAGAAAATGTTGATTAATTAAATAGGTGAGTTGAAAAGAGATGTACTTATCCACAAAAGTGTGCAACATTCTATAAGAAGCTTGTATGCGAACGACACAAATTATTAAAACGACAGCAAGTCATGGATTCAATTCTATTTGAGATATGATAATAATAATTTTTATCATTATTTAGCACTTGACTAGTTATTGCTAAAATTGCAGTTATTAGAAAAAACAGTGTTTATATGTTAATATCAAAACTTATAAACCCTAATCTACGTAGGTATCCCTTAAATACAGGGACACGCCAAGTATTTTCGGCGCCGTCGTGCGAAATAATGATAGGCGCCTTTAACCAATATTATAATATTGAGCTAAAATTACCACCCTTCTCTCATAATTGATCGTTGAAATTTTTGAAGAAAACTGTATACTTTTTAGTACTAATATGTCTATATTTATTTGTGACAAACAGAAAGTACACAAAAAATATTAATAGAATACGAAACAACAGTAACAAAATAATAGCAGTATCAAAGTTACAAAACATTAAATCAAAATATTTAAATAAAATAAAGAAATAAAATAGCGATTGTTTTGAAACAGATAATACATGATTATGATACATGATGAAGAGGTTTTACGAAAATTGGACTTTTCTAGCTTTACGTTTTGCAAATTCATTAACAAGATTCTCCATTTCAAGTTGCTTTAAAAAGTCAGACTTTATAGAAATGATAGCAAGATTTTCTAACCGCTCTTGGCCCATTCTAGATCGTAAATAATTTTTAATCAACTTTAATTTAGAGAATGACCTCTAGTAGCTACAGAAACTGAAATGGTTAATAATATGCGCAATGCAATCGTAATGTTTGGAAATGAGTGGGTTAGGTTATTTATTGCAATGTAATTAAGTGTTTCTACTTTCTACTATAGACATCGCGTTTTTGTCGCCATTTTGCAGAAGTTGTAATTCGTGTAAAAGTTCTGTTCCGTCTATATCTTTCTCGTTTCGATCTTTGTCAGTTAAGGTTTCTTCCAGTTTTTTACAAAAAATCAATTGATCTTGGTCAGAATATTTGCCGAAATCCTCAACACTCCACAAAAAATTAAAAACATCAAAATGATACGATATAAGTTCATGTACGGATGAAAGAGTAATGTCTAGCATTCCGAAATTCATGAATTTTTTTTGTCATTTATGGTTTGGTTGCCTTATTGACCAACTTACTTTTTCTAAATGGAACACTCTGCATAATGATTGCATATTTGGATTCTATTGGGAAAACTCTGAACTTTTTATGTTTCAAATTTTTATTTATTTAAAATTCTAACAAACTTTATAATAACAATAAATAACCTAGAAAATTGTGAAAGTGAAACCTTTTTAGTGAATCAGATGTTCAAAATGACCACCATTTTCTGCTAAGCAGAGTGCAAGTCGATCCCTGAACCCGTCTACAACGTTTAAAAGGAAGTCCTCTGGAATGGCCCGAATTTCTGCATTAACTCTGACTTTTAAAGATTCTAAGTCATTTGGACGGTAAACGTAGACTTGTTCTTTAAGTGTCCCCATAAAAAGAAGTCGAGCGGAGTTAAGTTCGGGGATCGCGCTGGCCAGTCGATAGCACCTCTTCTGCCTATCCAACCTCCTGGAAATTGTTCGCTTACGTATTGTCTGACATTTGCCGCATAATGCACAGGGCTACATCTTGCTGGAGCCATACCTGTTCGTTTATGCCATTATTTACACCCGGCAAAACCACTCTGCAAGAAGAATTATGTGATTCCGGAGGAGGTCCAGATATTTTTCGCCATTCAAATAACCATCTATGAAAAAGGGTCCCACAATAATATGTCTACCAACTATGCCCGCCCAAACATTAACTTTTTCGGGCCCCTGCGAGTAAGACCTTCCTGGAACTAGTATGAGTACTCTCAGCAGACCAATAACGATAATTGTGTCTATTAACAATGGCATTGAAATGGAAAGTAGCTTCATCCGAGAAAATGATATTTGTTGTGAAGTAATTATCGTTATTGCATCTTTCCATCATCAGCTCACAAAATTCAGTTCTTTTATCAATATCGTCGTCGCTTAACTCGTGCACCAACTTTATCATGTAGGGATGCAACTTCTCCTGCTTAAACAAATTTTTCACTGACTGATAAGACACATTAAAATCCATTGCCATTGGCCTGGATGATTGTGCTGGATTTTCATGTATTCGTGAAAAATATATAGAAATTTGAAACTTGATTATTTTGTCTAACTGACGGACGCTTTAAAGCAGGTAAAAGGGTGAACAGGTGAAACGGGTATCCATCTATCAGGTATTAATCTTACGGTAGACGAACATTTTCCGAATTTAAAACTGAAGAAAAAAGGCGTTTTTGAATTAAAAATCCAACATTTTAGATCAAAATTTATATGAGAAATCGGATAAGCTCATTAAAAATACGGCATCCCATTTAAAAAAATATCAAAGTGACCCCTAGTACTTTTGTTTGATGTTCAATTGTTTTTTGCTGAAGATATTCGAATTCGCGGCAGAAAATGACTTAAGATGGCTATTTCAGTTTTTTTATAAAAGTACAGGAAAAGTCAAAAAATCGCCTTGTCTAGTCTTGGTTGGATAACCCTGTACAGTATCAGCAGTTTTACGAAAACACTTCCCAAATGCAAAGTCCTACGGTTAGTCATTAATAGCCAGTTCAGATTTTTAAAAGTGTGAGAAATATGATCAAATTTACGAAGTCCATAAATAAGGCGTGCACATGTATTCTGTACTTTATCTGCTACATCAAGGCATGGCCCATAAATAAAATCACAGTAATTAAAATTGGACAAGACGAGACTTTCACAAAGCATTTTGCGCAATTTAAAATTGAGAATATGACGATTGTTGTATAATACTCTTAAGGACATGTATGACCTCTGAATTAATTTTGTAACATAGTCCCTAAACCTCAAATCAGTATCCAAAATTATACCCAGATTTTTGGCTGTTTTAACCACTGGGAGCTTGACGCCATCAAGAACTATATTGATGTTCTCTTTCAAAAAGTCAACATTATTACCATTCCCAAAGAGCATCAAAGATGATTTCAATGGATTCAACTTCAAATTGTGATCCAGAGATAGTTGGTTTAAAATATTTAAATCTTCGTTAAGCAAATTTGAAGCAATTAAATAGTCCTGGCAGTCAAAGTGAATGAAAATTTGCGTGTCGTCTGCATAAGCCTGAATCTTAAAGTGCTTTAGGGATTTCAAGATATCTGAGGTATAGATTATAAAAAAAGAGGTCCAAGAATAGAGCCTTGAGGTACCCCAGACAAAATTTGAATTTGATCCGAGTAATTATTATTGTAAAAAATTTTTTGAACCCTATTGGTGAAGTATGATCTAATAAGATTTAAAGACGATTCATCCAAGCCGTAATACTTTAACTTTGCCAACAAGAGCTTATGATTAAGGGTGTCGAAAGCTTTCGAAAAGTCAACAAGAACCAACGCAGTACTTAATTTTTTATCAATTGCTGACATTATATCATCTATGACCTTAACAAGAGCAACCGATGTACTAAAGTCTTTTCGAAAGCCACATTGGCTCTCTGGAATTATTTTATTGGCGACGCAGAAGTGAAATAATTGACCGTACAAGGGCTTTTCAAAAATTTTAGATAGTAGTGGCAATATACTTATGATGCGTAGATCATTAAAAGTTGTAGGGCTATTAGTTTTGGGTAATGGTTTACCAACAGAGATTTTCCATTGATCTGGGAAGTAATTAGTCTCAAGACAACAGTTAATGATATGTGTAACATACTGATCTATGTAGGGACTGCAATATTTTAACATTTTTAAGGACACCCCATCAACTCCAGAGGCATTAGAAGTGATAGAGTGAATTATCTTGTGAATATCAGCTACTTCAATTAATCTAAAAGAAAAAGTTAATTCATTATCAAAAATATATAATCCACCTGATTAGCAGAAGTAAGCTGAAGATCCAAAAAACTCCTAAATATTTGATTTCCGACACAAAGTTAATTTCAGATTCATTTATGTTAAGGGCTAATCCTGATTCAGCATAATTCTTACAATTTACTTTTGAACCCATTACCATAGATTTTTTCTTTGATGTGTTCAGTTTTAATTTATTTTGGCAGAGCCAGTCATATATTATTTTAAGAGATTATTTGAAACCGGGACTTTGTGTTGGTTCTTTTGGTTGAATAATATATTATTTTAAGTTCACTGTTTAAAATATCAGTTATTTCCCTAATGTTGTTTCCTAATACACAAATAAGGGTATCATCCGCAAATAAATTGACAAAGGATTTTTTTAGAGCTATATGAGTATCATTAACATAAATAACAAACAATAAAGGACCTAGCACACTTCCTTGTGGAACGCCCCATTTATTTTTCCTTTTAGTTGATAGTATATTGTCCACTCTAGTAATTTGATACCTGTCACTTAAGTAATCTTTAATCAAATCTAATGTACTGCCATTTACACCATATCATCGTAACTTTTTTATAAGATTTTCACGATCGACGATCGATTGTTTCAAACGCACGCTGCAAGTCTGCAAATACACTAAGCGCCACTTTTCCCTTCATTTGGTTCTTTTCGCCATGTTGCACATACATATCGCAGTGCTGACTCACAAGAATGGTTACTCCTAAATCCAGACTGTCCCACAAACAATAACTGACAACTCTCAAACTAGGTCCTTAGTTGTCGACAGACGACTGTTTCAATGATCTTATCTACAACAGGCAGTAAGTTAATTGACCTGAATTCGGATGGAGTTTTAGGTCTAGAAACTTTAGGTATAGGAATTATAACACTATTTTTTATTTCATCTGATACTTTCCTAGTTTGTGATGAGGTATTAACTAAGTAAAGAAGAGGATATCCTATAAAAGATCCTTTACCAATTTGATGTTTAATGATTCATCACTGGTACTTTTATTTTTAAATCCAAAAACAATTTTTTTTAGTTCCGAAAAGTTTACAGGTTTGAAATCGACAAACTTATGTTCATTAATTCCATTTCCAATGTTTATTTTCTATGCTATTTGAAATTTCATCTATACTGTCCGAATAGAAACTATTAAAATTCTCCTCTATTAACCCTTTATAAGTTCCATAGTCGATATCCGTGAGAACTATTTGTTGATTATTATTTCCTAACAGGTCTTTTAGTGCCTTTCACATCTTCTTTCCGTCTTGTTTCTCAGTAAGTAATAAAGAAGTAACTCCATTACGTTTAGTTTGATAGTTTTTCCAATCTTCCTCCTTTCTAGTCAGTATAAACTTGGTGTATGCTCTGTTCCTATTACATTGTGCCTGCTTAACTGATCTCGTAATTCATGGATATTTTGTTGCTATGTTGTGTTTTGTCTTGGTGCTATTTTATCCACTGCCGTTTAAATCATATGAATAAAATCCAATCAATCCACACAATGAACCAAATGTTCAAAATTGCAGATATTAGAGTACAGAAAATGAGCACAGGTTTGTACAAAAAAGAACTCGATACTCTCAAAAGGTAAATGTTTGAACATTGAGAATTATTAGACTTTTTTTGGAAGAAAACTTGGGAAATCATCAAATATCAATTGTTCGAAATATAAAGTATACAGGGTGTTTCAGAAGCACGGTACGACACTTAAGGGGATGATTCCTTATGATATTCGAATAGAAAAAGTTCATATGAATATGTGTCCGTAGTTGCCCCGTTGTTGATATACAGAGTGTTAAAGTTTTAAAAATAAATCGTTTTTTCATAACTTTTTAAATATCCTCTTTCCAAATTTATTGAAATTTGGTACCGTTATTCACAATGATAAGGAACTTATTATCCCTAGTTTGATTAATTTTGAATTTAGTAGATGGTTGCTGTTCATTTTCGGCAACAATTTTTGGTGAGTATATGGGCAGGTATTATTGGTGACTATCTTATTGGATCATACTTTTTCCCACATCAATTAAATGAAAACTCCTATACGTACGCAGTTTTTATTTGAATAAAAACTAATATGTGGTTTATGCACGACGGCGCCCCAGCTCATTTTAGCCTAGTTGCTCATCAATACCTCGTCAACACTTTTCCTTATTGCTGGATTGGACGCGCAGGTCCCCAAGGTTAGCCAGCTCGCAGTCCCGACTTAAATCTTCTTGACTATTCCTTATGGGGTCACCTAAAGTCTTTTGTATACAAGACGCCTGTACTAGATGAAAACGACTTAAGAATTCGAATTATTGAAAGTTGCAATGCGATACGAAATAATGCAGGCATTTTTGAGCGCGTAAGATGGTAAGACGATTGCAATCGTGCGTTTTATGAGAAGGTGGTAATTTTCAACATTTGCTTTGATTAACTGCTGCAGTTTTTTTGTATCATTATTAAAAAAAATAATTTTAATTTTGATTTAAATCTTTTAATTAACTTTGAAATGCACAGGTATTTTTTAATATATATTTTTTAATATAATTTAATAAAGTAGTTTTTATTTTCTCTCTCAAATACGGAGCAAGATACAGTTCAAGGAATAAAAAAGTTGTATTATTAGTTAATAAATCCGAAAAAATATCAAAATTAAAAAAAGTCAGAGTCATACATTTTTTGTCAATAATATTCGTTAAGGTGCTCCCCCAGACGCCACTGGACTTAATAAATTTAATCTAGTTAGGGCTAATTAAGCATCTTATCATTATGAATCACGGTACCAAATCTCAATAAAACGGGAAAAGGATAATTAAAAAAATTATTAAAACTATATACAGGGTGTAATTTAATTGAGTGCCGATACTTAAGGGTGATAATCTATGAATGATTCTAAGATAAAAAGTTCATATGGACATATGTCCTAAACCTCTTCATTTTTGAGCTACAGGGTGTTAACATTTTAAGAAAAATATAACCTTTTTATATAAATCACTCTTAGATATTTTTATGAAATTTTATACATACCTTTTAATCAATAAGGAGCATTTTTTGACCTAACAGATTTATAAAAATTTTTACCAGTGACGTCCGTACGGGGTTTGAACTGAATATTTTTAAAGAAAAAATGGATACGCCACTGCTTTTTCTAAAAACGAAACTTACTTTTGAAATTCTCATTTATTTTAAAGCAAATTTCGTTTATAGACTTACTTTTGTACGACGCACCGTTTTCGCGTAAAAAATAAAAACAAAAAAAAATAAAAAATTTTATTTCAAAAATCGCGATTAATTTAAAAGGAAAAATTCCAAACCTTAAATCGAAAGCGAAATGACAAGAGAAGATAAACAGAATAAAGAACCCACATTATTTACAGTAGTTGTTCGAAGTGTCGTCCACCCACACGTATGCAAGCATGGACTCTTCTTCCCATAGACTGACGCACATTTTCGAAGATGAATCCTAGAAAATGTTCTCGGATCGGGTAGTACGCGATTTGGATACCGCTCTTGGTATATCCGCCTGGCTTCGTATGCATTACCGTCTGCAAGCCCATAAATAAAATGCATGTCAGTTAATTCACTGTTTGTAAAATTTACCATTATTTTATTATAATTTAACGTCTTACTGTAATAATAATTATTTAATAATGCAAAATCAATGCCAGGCCTTTTGTCTTTATGAAAAGAAACGTCAAAATTGATGTAGCTTTACCCAGCCTACTGATTTTTATTTGATTTGCTTTAAGAGGGCATTTAATATGGTTACCGTTTTTTTCTTTTCAAACGTTCAGTTGAATGTCACTGGTGAGTAGAAAATAAATTGTTGTCCCAAAAAAAGTGTTTCCACTCATGGTGGGTGCCAACCAAATTCAACAAAATAAATAAAAGCAGTCTCAATGAACCGAAGAAAAAAATGTTTTTTTTGTTTTTATTTTTTTACGCGAAAACGGTGCGTCGTACAAAAGTAAGTCCATAAACGAAATTTGCTTTAAAATAAATGGGAATTTCAAAAGTAAGTTTCGTTTTTAGAAAAAGCAGTGGCGTATCCATTTTTTCTTTAAAAATATTCAGTTCAAACCCCGTACGGACGTCACTGGTAAAAATTTTTAAAAATCTGTTAGGTCAAAAAATGCTCCTTATTGATTAAAAGGTATGTACAAAATTTCATAAAAATATCTAAGAGTGATTTATATAAAAAGGTTATATTTTTCTTAAAATGTTAACACCCTGTAGCTCAAAAATGAAGAGGTTTAGGACATATGTCCATATGAACTTTTTATCTTAGAATCATTCATAGATTATCACCCTTAAGTATCGGCACTCAATTAAATTACACCCTGTATATTTTTTTTAAACTTTAACAAATCAAAAAATGAGCAACTCCGGACACATATTCATATGAACTTTTTCTCTCAGAATATCATAAGGAATCACCACCTTAAGCTATGTACCGTACGTCTAAAACACTCTGTATATAAAAAATAATATAAATAAGTATAAAATACATCATGGCGCAATTCAATAAACACAATATATGCAAAAACAAATTAAGCGTTCGTAGTCGGTCCTTACTAACAGTCGAAATTCCTAAAGCGACCTAAAAGAAAAAATAGTAAACACACCTCTTTAAGAAATTAAAAATGGGAGTTCAGGTACTTCGGTACAGAGTAAGATGCTTGATTGATAACAATTATTGGTTCTACTGTTATATCAAATCTTTTTAGACAGTTTGTCTGTTTAATTTGAAAGGGTAATTTGTTTTATTATTTGATCGGAGTAAACCCAATGAGTTGTTTGCCACCGTCGATAGCCTATAATGATGAATATCAATATTTAAATTTTTCGTAGGCCCTTGCACGAGTTACTAGAGGAAATCGAAAATGACGAAACGGAGGGACCAATAAAATAATAATTTTTCCACCGGATAATGATAGTGATGAAATTACTGGCGGAGAAGAAGATGTGGTTGTTTTGAACAATTTATCCGGAACGCCGCTACGGGCTGAGGTAGAAGTGACTTTTCCTGATTTAGTTGACACTAAAGAGTGGGAAAGTGACGACGAACTTCCCTTAGCTACTTTTGTAAACAAAAGTGAAAAGGAAAAATCCTCCAAAAGAAACAAAAATAATTACAAGTGGGTAAAGCAAGAACTGAAACTTTACCCTCTTAGTTGGAAGAACTAGGACCTAGAAACCACTGCACGCCATTAAAAGCATTTTCATTATTTTTTGATAATAAAGTTTTTGAAATGCTCATACACTTTACCAATCTTTTTGCCTCCCAAAAAAATAAAACGGGGGATATAACCACAAAGGATGTTTTATTGGAATATGGATGCTAAGAGGGTATTCCCGCCATCCTAGGCGTTACATGTACTGGGAAAATTCCAAGGACACAAACAATATTTTAGTATGTAATGGTAATTCTAGACATTGATTCTCTTTTATAATGGAAAACCTACACTATTTTGGCACCCAAAGCGTACAACCCAATGAAAGATTTGTAAATATTCTAAACAAGAAATTCCTAGATGTGTCACCACTTGAGGAAGCTCATAGTATTGATTAGTCTATGGTGCCATATATTGGACGACATAGTTCAAAACAATTCATAAAGGGGAAACCGATTAGGTTAGTTTTGGACGGAAACTACAAAATATGGGTATGTAGAACGGTTTCAACCATATCAAGGATCAACCACAATTATTACCGAAAAATTCAAGAAATTTGGTCTTGGAGCTAGCGTTGTCCTTCAATTTGCCCAGCATGTTCGAAAGACGTATCCTGAAAACAATTTTCGTCTTTATTTTGATAACTTTTTTACCACTATTTAGTTGTTACAAGAATTAAAACGTATTGGATTCAACACCACAGCAACAATTCGAGAATTGGCTTGGAAAAAACTGCCCATCACCACATTCCTCTGTTTTGAAAAAGCAAGATCGCAGAAATTTTGAGTATGTTTCTTGTGAGGAGAGTAACATTATTTTATGTAAATGGTATGACAATAGTACAGTCACTGTCGCTTTAAATCACAGTCAGGTTTTCCGACAAGCAGAGTAAGACGATTTTCACAAAAGGAAAAATAGTATATTAAAACATTAGTTTTATAAGATACAATTTTAGAGCACGCGTCTGTTTAAGGCATGGGCCGCGTAGCGGAGAGTGTCCTAATGAGACGAGTGCTCTAAAATGTCTTATGAAACGAATATTTTATAATACTTTTTCTATTTGGGTAATTTTTGAAGAAATTAAAAAAAAATGTAGTTAATAATTTCCAGTCAAAATTTTTATTTTTTTTGAGGTTGGCAACACTATGTTACAGAAAAAACAATTGGGCACCCCAGCCGCCATTATTTGAAAAATAATACATATTTTTAATAAATTGTCATTATTTGCTGTATTGGTCATTAAATATTATTAAATAATTTAGTAGTAAGAACGAATAAAAATGAGCCAAGACGGAGGACATACCCCACCAGAACTACGAGAAATCGCGGAAAATAATTTAAATAATTCCTTACCGAAGAAACCTCGCAATGTCTATCAAAAAGAATATGCAGGTTTTGAGCTATGGTGTGAGCAAAATAGTGTCAAAGATATTTTAGAAAATGTCCTGATAGCATTTTTTAACAAAGAAAGTAAAATTAAAAAGGTTTCATCGATGTGGTCATAAATACTCAATGTTAAGAAGATGTTTAAATACAGTGTCACCATTAAAGTCCGCACCATATGGAACTTTTTTTTATTAATGAGGTTAGTTAAAATTAAATTTTGGCAATCGTTTTTGCTTCAAATTAGACTAAAAATTATATAATCAAATGTCACCATCTGTCATTCGGTATCTGTCAAAAATTACATTTTAATCAAAAAATGCTGAAAAATGGCATTGTTTTACCGAATTTCAAAAAATTTTATTAGAAAAAGTTGTTTCTAGTACAATTCTTGGCCTAAATACAAAGTTTCAGTATTCTAGCTCAAAGTTGATTTTTTGGCCATTTTTTCTAATTAACTTTTTTTTTATTTAATGTAAGTTCGCTTAATGGATATTAAACTATTTGCTTATACCATACTCAATATTTTATTTAGTTTGTATGAGCTTTTTTTTACTAGAATGCCATTTTTTTTCGAAATTTAAAATTAGAGGCAAAAAAATTTGACACAGGTGGTGCAAAGTTATCTTAATTTAAAAATTTTAACAGATAGACGTCAGATATTCCATTTTTTTGATAGTACATACACCTAAGAAGTTTAAAAAACTTATAATAAAATTCCCAGATATCAGATTAGTTCAAAATTTAGACACATTTTCTTTTTATCCACAATAAAATATCAAGGCAATTTTGAATTTTATAAGTAGGCTATGGAAAAAAAAACGAATTAGAGTGCCGAATAAATAAAAGAAATGTCATAAATTTGAATATTTTCGCAAGTTATAGTTTTCAGTGTTATCACCAATGTTGTCCATTCAAGAAAAAATAGAAATTGTCTTAATTTGTGGAGAGAATATGCCTCACCGGCAAGTATCCGCCATTTTTAATGAGAGGCATCCAGAAAAAAATTTGCAGCATAGCACTGTTTCAAGAATAATGTCAAAATTTAGAGAAACTGGATCTGTTCAAAATAATTTTAAGAAACCTCACGCGGCAAGTAAATACGATGAAGCGGCACAACTTGATGTTTTTTTAACTGTTATTGACCACGGTCAAACTAGTGTAACCAAGATAAGTGATTCAACAGGGTGCAAGAGGGAAAGCGTTAGAAAAATTCTTCAGAAAAATCGATTTCGGGCATATAAACCCAAGTTTATAAACACATTAAAAGAACGCGATTTTGATATCCGACTTGATTTTTTGTTTTGGTATCAGGGACAATATGAGGAGAATATTCTTTTTCCATACAAGATATTATGGACAGATGAAGCCACTTTCTCTTCGAATGGTACCGTGAGCTCACAAAATTGCCGATGGTGGTCCCAAGAAAATCCTAACTTCACAATTGAATGTCGCGACCAGTATCATTTTAAAACCAATGTTTGGTGTGGAATTTTGAAAGATGAGCTTATTGGACCATACTTCTTTAGAGTAAACTTAACTGGTGAAAGGTACCTGAATTTTCTTGATAACGAGATTACCGAAGTTTTGGATAACATGCCCTTACACCATAGACATAACTTATGGTATCAGCTTGATGGTGCACCCATACATCAAACTGTAGCAGTGAAAGAACCCATAAACCAATTATTTCAAAACAGAGTTATAGGGCGTGATAGAGAATGTCACTGGCCACCCAGGTCGCCTGACATAACCCCACTAGACTTTTTTCTGTGGGGTTATCTTAAGCAGAAAGTTTATAAGAATCGACCGTTTAGAAATATCGAGCATTTGGAACAAACGATAAGACAGTGTTGTGCCGATATAAGACCAAGCTTTTTACAAAATGCTGTCAAAGACGTTTATAGACGAACGGGTGTTTGTATAGAGCGAGAAGGACGTCACACTGAAATGTGAAATTTATATTGCTTTTGTGTTACCTATTTAAAATTATTAAAGTTCCTTTTTGTTCCTTTTAATAATAATGATAGTTTTAAGTATAAAATAAAATTTTTATCAAATATTTAGATGTATTTGTCATTTGAAAAACGAAACATCTGACGTCTATCTGTTAAAATTTTTAAATTAGGATAACTTTGCACCACCTGTGTCAAATTTTTTTGCCTCTAATTTTAAATTTAGAAAAAAAATGGCATTCTAGTAAAAAAAAGCTCATACAAACTAAATAAAATATTGAGTATGGTATAAGCAAATAGTTTAATATCCATTAAGCGAACTTACATTAAATAAAAAAAAAGTTAATTAGAAAAAATGGCAAAAAAATCAACTTTGAGCTAGAAAACTGAAACTTTGTATTCAGGCCAAGAATTGTACTAGAAACAACTTTTTCTAATAAGATTTTTTGAAATTCGGTAAAACAATGCCATTTTTCAGCATTTTTTGATTAAAATGTAATTTTTGACAGATACCGAATGACAGATGGTAACATTTGATTACATAATTTTTAGTCTAATTTGAAGCAAAAACGATTGCCCAAATTTAATTTTAACTAATCATTAATAAAAAAAAGTTCCATATGGTGCGAACTTTAATGGTGACACTGTATATATAGAAATATTGATATATCGAAATAAAAAATTACGTGCATATTCAAAAAGGCTTTCGTCGTTTTTTGTCAAAAAAATCAAAAATTTTAGAGATTGAGCAAATTAATCGCTTCGTTGGACAAGCTGATGATAAAATATATCTAACAATCAAAGTAAGTATTGCATTAAATAAGAATGTAGTTAACAAGATTGGAATGATTCCTAAAATTTTTGCTTCAAAATAACTTTCAGCATTAGCACCGATATACGTTTATCTCAAACAAAAATACAATAGGTATCGACAAAAAACTTACCCACAATAAATGTAGTTGATCTTGAATATAAATTTTAGGTTATTCTTATAATGGGCTATAATGGTGCCTGACGCAAAGAAGAAATTACAAATATGTCAGTAAATGATATTGAATTTAGAGACGATATAATCATTGTACATGTGCCCAAACTAAAAGTTACATAACCAGGCAGTTTATAATTACAAATAGTGACTGGGTACAAATGGTAACACAGTATTTTTAGTCTTAGACCAAATTACGTGACAAGTCGCAGATTTTTCTTGACTTATAGAAATGGACACTGCATTAACACTCATATTGGTCTTAACACAATTGACAAAGCTTCTTTTGTTATTGCTTCTTACTTAAAATTACCAAATCCCAAGTTATTTACAGGCCATTGTTTTAGACCGTCCAGTGTTACACACTTAGAAAATAGTGGGGGTGACTTGAACACTATTAAGAAGCATGGTGGCTGGAAGTCTTCAACAGTGGCCGAAGGTTACATTGAAACTTCGATGAAAAGCAAGGTTGAAGTTGTAAATATTTTGTCCACACAATCTTCACACGGTGTATCTCCACCTTGCTTATCACGTACATCCCAAAATACCACAGCTACAGCATCTGTAACGTCAAGTGGAACGACTAGATTAGTTATAAATGGGCAAGGTCTCACAGAAAATATTGTGTTTACCCAGATTATTCCAGGGATAACGATTAACGGCACCGAACATTCAACAATAACAGTAAATATTTACAATAATCACTCATCTCTTCCCAAGTACGTTTCTTTAGGGAAATAAAATTGAGGAAAATGCCACAGTATTTATAATTGTAACTAAATAAACTAAATAAGCACTATTTAACTTTTATCTCTCTATTATTTTAGTCTAATAATATAGTCTTTTGTGCTTGAAATTAATAAATATACGTAAACCACAGTCGCATATTTTCTAGGTTATGTTGTTTGTGGATGTATGTAAAGCAGCGTGAGGGTGATCCTAGTAAAGATATACCTATGTATATTCTGTATTATATAACCAGTAAAACAACATTTCAATTTAAATAATTTATTTAATTTCTTGAAATTTTTCATAAAATATATGTCACTTCTAAAGATAGTCCCATCCATAGGTATAAAAGAGATAATTTATGTTTACCACTACCGAAATATTTCTTAAAACAAAAAGTAGGTGTGCCCATGAAATTTTAAAACAGTCATGTTGTGCTGTTACCAACAGGAAGAAGATAAAAAATGCGTGTTTAAAATGATTGCTTATGCAACCCAATTGAAACCCATAATGAAGACTTTATGATTCCCAAATAGAAAAAGAATATTTTGGTAACCCAACCGAAGATGATTAAAAATTATAATATAAATATGGGGGGAGTAGACCTGGCTGATCAAAATATAAGTTTTTATAGGACTTCAATAAGCGGAACAAGTGGTATTTTCCGTTGATCTGTCATTGCCTGGACATGGCAGTTCAAGACGCTTGGCAAATATATCAACTTGGGGGTGCGAACAAGGATCATCTGAGATTTAGGTAGTCCTTAGCACCTTAGCTCTCGCGTTTCTGGAAACATATAAGAGAACCATGATTCTTGGACCCAGTCGACAGTCAATAAACCTCCATGAACATTCACGCTTTGATCGAGTGGATCACATAGTGGTTTGTAAGGAGAAACAGACGCGATGTTATACCTGTCACAAGAAATGCATTTTTTTTTGCAATAAATGTGAATTAGCATTACATCAAGAACATTGCTTTTTCAATTACTATATATATTACTATGTAAATATATATATCTATACCAGAAATAGAGCTAATAACATAACTTTTTGAATATTGTTAATTTTATTATTTAAGTCTCTACAAAGTATATTTTACCACTGCAATCGTCTCACCATTGATTCTCTTAAACGTTCCAAAATGCCTGCATTATTTCGTATCGCAGTGCAACTTTCAATAATTCGAATTCTTAAGTCGTTTTCATCTAGTACAGCCGTCTTGTATACAAGAGGCTTTGATGACCCCATAAATGATAGCGTAGAGGATTCAAGTCGGGACTGCGAGCTGGCCAACCTTGGGGACCTGCGCGTCCAATCCAGCAATAAGGAAAAGTGTTGTCGAGGTGTTGACGAGCAACTAGGCTACAATGAGCTGGGGCGTCGTCGTGCATGAACCACATATTAGTTCTTATTTATAGAGGTACGTCTTCTAACAGAACGTCAAGTTCTTCAGATAGAAACTGCGTATAGGAGTTTTCATTGAATCGAGGTGGTAAAAAGTATGGTCCAATAAGATAGTCGCAAATGATCCCTGCCCATACATTTACCAAAACTTGTTGCTGAAAACAACCTACTAAAATCAAACCTTATCTGAAAATCACGGGGAAGCAGAGCTATGGCATGGGTATAGTATAAAGATGCAAAGCCCTCCAAACAGTTGATGCACTTGTTTGAAGTTTCACTGCTACCTTTCTAGCACTAGTTTGAGGATCATCTTCTCTCGAATTATAGCCTCTGCTAACTCATGCGTGGTTACTGTTGCAGGTCTGCCAGGAAGTTCTGTACTACGTTTGAAACTCCCACTCTCACTCAATCTTACATGGCATTACTCTGTTTGGATAACGTTCCTAATAAATTCGCTGAGCCTCTTCAGCATTTCCATTTGCTAGGCCACAATTGAAATACATCTGGGCGATTTCAGCGTTAGTAAAGTTATTCATTTCTTCTTCCTGTTGTTGACAAAACAGGAAAATTAGACATCAAAACTTACCTTTACCTCATATTTTAATTAACTTTGAAATATACAGGTATTTTTTTTGTACAGGGTGTCCAGTTTTCGTATGTTTTACGGGTTATCTGCGTTATTAGTAAAGATAGAAGGTTGCGGTTTTCGCGGCACTGTATTACTTTTTTGAGAAACAAACGATGCCACAAACAGAATTTTCATAGCCTCCTCAGTTTTTTAGATACGGGGTGTTTTTGAAAATTTTGCATTTTGGGACATATCTCGGTTACGCTGCAACTTATAAAAAAGGTAAAAAATAGACTTATTAGTTTTTTTCACGTAGAATCCAGTGGTTTGGTCAGATTTTTTCTATGTCTAATTGTTTTCGAAAAAAAGAGCAAACTTGCATTTTCTTAAATCTGACACCCTGTATATTTTTAGCTATTATGATTCAGTTTATCACAAGCTTTTTAAAAAATATAAAACTTTATATCTGTTTTCAATGTGAAGCTCAAAATTTACATTTTTTAACAAATTTACATTTTTTTAAACAACACACCGTATAAATTTTAAGATTAAACAATTGTCACAAGCTTCTCACAAATATAAAACACTAATTTTAAAAATATATACCTATAACAATAACTTTTATAAATATAAATAGCAATTAACTCAGTTGTCTTATACGTTCAAAAATTAAAAGCTTCAATTATTTGATGATTTAGGAAACTGTCTCATACATATTGCTCAAACTGTTCTCCATTATGCCTAAGACATGTTTCACACATTGTTTTTATTCGCCTCAGTGCATTTAAAATAATAAAGGGCCATGCCTGTAACTCCCTAAAGGCTCTTTCAGTGGATTCTCTTAAATCTGCCATCGTTTGGTACCGGACAGTATAAATTTTATTTTTTAGGTAGCCCCACAAAAAATCCAAAACCGTTAAATCGGGTAACCTGGGTGGCCATCTTACAGGTCCATGTGTTCCAATCCAGCGGCCAGGAAAATTATTGTTAAGATATGCGCTTACAGTTTGAGCATTGTTAGCGGGAGCTCCGTCCTGTTGCAAATATAAGCTGTTAAGATAAGCTAGGGGCACATCCTCTACTATTTTGGACACAATATTTTCCAAAATTTCTAAATATTTATTTGCAGTAAGACCGCCTTCAAATATATTATATAAAATTTTGCTTCCCAGTATGAAGCATGAAACGCTAAACCTAAATCTGCCTTGCCGTTCCCGTGGAAATATAACATGTTGATTTTCCTGGCACCAAAACCTAGTATTTTGCCGATTAAATATACCGGCACTGGTAAAATGACTCTCATGAGACCATATAATCGTTCTTTCAAAATGATTTTCTCTATTTATATTTTGTAAATACCAATTATAAAACTCTACGCGGCGCTCTGCGTCACCGAGGTGTAAGTTTTGTACGACATGAAATTTGTATGGCTTAAACTTGTGTTTTTTTAGAATAGTTTGAACCTTTGCAATTATACCGGGTGTTGCATCGTCGAGCGAGACATAGGAAATCCCATGTAATTTTAAATGGGGTCAATTATTGGCTTCCCTAATTATTTTAGAGAAAAATTCTATTTAGGTTTATTAAAGAGCACTAAAACCCACATTCAAAAGAATAACTTTAGATATTTTTGATGAGCCCGTTTACGGGTTATCGCCGATTTCTTTTTAACTATTTCTCCTTTTTATGGCCCCGTATTTGCGAGCACCAGTCAAGGTAAAAGATGACTGTCAAATAAAGTTGTCATTTTGAGGAATATTTGAACATCTTCTTAAATCCTAAAGTTCTAACAATTTAATAGTACCTACCTATTAATTAGTAAAATATTGAAACATGTAAAATGTCATAATTAACCTTGTAATTGGATACTTTATTTTAGTTTTATTCAGATTAATTTGTACTCATAAATACACCTTTAATATTTTCGATGTACGAGTTTTTATAACAATAAAGCACACATTTCAAAATGACAACTTTATTTGACAGTCATCTTTTACCTTGACTGGTGCCCGCAAATACGGGGCCATAAAAAGGAGAAATAGTTAAAAAGAAATCGGCGATAACCCGTAAACGGGCTCATCAAAAATATCTAAAGTTATTCTTTTGAATGTGGGTTTTAGTGCTCTTTAATAAACCTAAATAGAATTTTTCTCTAAAATAATTAGGGAAGCCAATAATTGACCCCATTTAAAATTACATGGGATTTCCTATGTCCCGCTCGACGATGCAACACCCGGTATATAATATTTATCGAATCTGAATAGAAATAAAGAACAGAAAATGGATAACCTATTCTGACAGTAAATAAAGATTTTTTCAGATAACAAGCCTGTCATCTTTTGTTTTCCTAAATACCCGTCATGGCCTACTAAAATAAAATTTAAATTTGTTGAAAAATGTAAATTTTGAGCTTCACATTGAAAACAGCTATAAAGTATTATATATTTTTGAAAAGCTTGTGATAAACTGAATCATAATAGCTAAAAATATATAGGGTCTCCCGTATGAAAAAATGCAAGTTTGCTCTTTTTCTCGAAAACAATTAAACATAGAAAAAATCTGACTGAGCCACTGGATTCTACGTGAAAAAAACTAATAAGTTCATTTTTTACCTTTTTGATAAGTTGCAGCGTAACCGAGATACAAAATGTGTCCCAAAATGCGTATCTAAAAAACTAAGAGGACTATGAAAATTCTGTTGATGGCATCGTTTGTTTTTTAAAAAAGGAACACAGTGCCGCGAAAACCGCAACCTTCTATCTTTACTAATAACGCAGATAACCCGTAAAACATACGAAAACTGGACACCCTGTACATGCAATATAGTTTTTATTTTTCTCTCGAAAACGAAACGAACAATTCAAGGAACAAAAAGTTGTACCAATAGTTGGTAAGTCCGAAAAAAAAAATATTAATATTTGGAAAAAGTCAGTGGCCTAAATTTGTTTGTCAATAATATTCGTTAAGGTGCTCCCCGGGACGCCAATGGACTTAATAAATTGATTCTAGTTAGGGCTAATTAAGTCCCTTATAATTGTAAATAACGGTACCAAATTTCAATAAAATCGGGAGAAGGATATTTAAAAAAATTATAAAAAAACCTATTTTTTTTAACTTTTACACTCTGTAGATCAAAAACGGGACAACTCCGGACGTATGTTTTTTTCTCAGAATATCATAAGGAAGCACCCCCTTAAGTAACGTACCGTATTTCTGAAACACCCCGTATTGTATTTTTACCTAGCATGAAAAATAAAAAGGTTAAGGAAATGGAACATTATGTTACCTGTGCCCAAATTTTTTACTTAATAAAAACAAATTTATTATTTAAATCGGCTCCTACTATACCGATAAGTCACGACCAATTTAAGCCTTATAGCTTTAGGTGAGATATGAGCATTTTGATGGCTCGTACTTAATATTCACCGTCTGTCATGTATAAACCGTCTTTTCTAACGTGAAAGAATGATTGCATGCAGATATAATGTGGGTGATTATTAACGAACGTGTGTGGTGCATCCCTCTTGTAACAGATTTTTCAGGCTAAAGATTAGACTTTTGACATATTGGATCGAATCGACCAAATTTAGGATCGGATCTATTGTAAAGGGGTGGATAAAAAAATGTTATTATTTCATTCAAGCTTCAAACAAATAAAGTTCAGGGTCATTAAATTCTGCCAAGTATTGTGGTAGGCTTTGGCGTTGGTTTTTGGATCTAAAATATAGTGGGACCCTAGTAGTAAAACTGGATTTATAAACTCGAAAATTTGACGAGGTTGAAGTTATCTTCAAGTTGGTTAAGTTCGATATTCGATAGTCCAAAATATGGCATTTATAAAGTCAGTAGCGAAGTCTGAAAAGTTGTTGTTTGATTGGTTAAAATTTGTGTCCAATAGAGTGATAGTGTTTTAGATAAATTCATAATTTTGGATTAACTCGAGTAACAATAAATTAGTGTCATCATTCTCTATACTATCCATTTCTAGTTTTTCAATTTCTGGCACTAAACACAATACTAAGCTTACAACAAAGAGAAAATCCAAATACAAGTGACGGAAGGGCGACGTAAACAACGAAAAAGACATTTGTCATTTTGCTTGTAACAATATGACTTTAAAATAGCGTCTTCATTGGACAAAACGAACCTCTTGAACTCCGAACATAAAAATTGGTTATCTCGAACTACACAGAAATTCTCGAAACTTACGAATTTTGCACGAACTGAGCTTATAAATTGAACTGAGTGTTCCGTTTAGTTTAAATTGAACTCTTATTTCCAACGCCAACTGAACCTCAACCTTGCCAACTTTTCGAGTTTATAAATCCATCTTAAAACTAAGCTTATCATACAGATCTTTTGTCAAATAACCTGAAAAGTCAAGTCTAACGTTTATGATAAAAGGTTTTCATTCATTTAAAATGGATTTGGTTAATTTCGAAAATATTACTGACGATGAGGAATAGGGTTGTTTAAGAAATATCGATGTACTAAAGTATTGATATTTTGTGGGAAAAATATCGATATTTATCGTCGATATATTTTTAGGTTACATATCGATATTAAATTCGTAGTATCGATGTCGATATTTTTTCCATTGCCTGCATATTTTCTACTTAAGTACCAACTTAATTTTATCCCACTATACACAAATAACAGATTCTCGCCACTAGCCGTCGCGGTTGGTGCACCATGCCGATCCAAATCCGGGTAGTACCAGTATGTTGAGATGAAAATTTGAATGCCTAATGCATTTCCAACCCGGTCGATGCGATATGAAACGAAAAACGAACTAACAACCTAATCTTAGTAATCTCTCAACAGAATCCGTTACGAAATCTAGTTTGAATCACCAGGCCACTAGAGGACCACTAATGGTCACTACCATGTGCTCTTTTGCGATACATTATTAATGTATAAAAAAAAGACAGACATTGTTAAAATCTCAATATAGAAACAACAAAAATCGATATTTTTTCCGATATATCGAATTACTGAAACGATATATTTTAAAAATATCGATACAATGTATATCGATACTTTTTTTCGATATCGAGATCCCTAATGAGGAGTTTCTAGAATTACTTGATAATGTAATAGGTCAGTTCTCTAGTCCAACGTTGCCAGTTTGTGCACTAAACTTTATTTAAGAAAGTCAAGTTCAATTAAACTTGTATAACGCTCGATGAATTTAAGTAGTGGTTTAAGACACACCTCAGTTTAGCTGAACACTGTGTCAAAATATCTTAAAACGTAGCAAATCTACGGCAACGTGGGTAAAGGAAGGAAAAAGTGATTGAATCAGCTTGCGATTGAATTTGGCTGATTGGTCTGGTTAAGTGTCACAACATATCAAAAAGGGAAATTTTGGGGTTCCATCAGCAAACCATAACTACTATTCGGATTGGGCTTACAGCGCTAGAAATTGAACCGCTCAAATCTTTAAATGTTTCTACTATGTAAATAGGTACTGTATAAAAGTTATGGGGAAAAAATTGCATTTTCCGTTCCTTGCGTGCGAATTGTACAAACCGGCATACCCGCATGTACTGTTAGGTCTGTTCCAACCATCAGTCCCTGACAATCTCAAACTGTCAAATACAATAAACCAGTTTTAGGACTTAACAAGGCATCTTGGGTTCTACGTGCAATATTCATCTGGTAGACTCTATTTCTGATTAAATACTAGTCTCAGACTGCTGGTTGGAACAAGCCAATAGTAAATCGTTTTTCCTCGGATCTAATTTTAAAAAGTTGCTTTTTATATCAGATTCATGTATCCATCGACGAACTTGAGATCTATTTTGGTATATCCAAGTTTCGAACGTCTATAGATACCCGAATCTGATTTTTGATTTGCAGAAATGTCCTCAAAAACACAATTTTGACCGCAATCAGCAATGACATGTTTTTGCTCGCTTACTTGGCGTCAGTTAAAAGTCTTGAATTTGTACCCTGCATAATTTAGAATTTTATACATCCCCGGACGCCCTCCTCTATATTCCTAATTTTCCTTTGCGTCTATCCATAAACGTCTCTTTTTCGTTCTGCCTATCCGTAATTTATTGTTGATACTTAAGTTGTTTCACCAGAAATTTTTTTTTGGGTTACGGCCATCTGACGAGTGATATGGGACCATGCTCGTTCTTTAAATCAGTCGGAGACTATTAATTTCTATTTGTAAACAGAGCTTCTTAGCGAGGTTTAATGCTGAATATTAAAATTCGTAGCTTGTTGAGGTAGGAGGGGTGGTAGACAGCAGCAGAGAAGTGTGTATTTTTAACTATTTGGTGATCGTTCTTGATCAGTTTATTATGGTGGAAGAGGAAGGTGATGCTGGGCAAGAGTGAGCCAGACTCCCGGTAGTCTTTATGATTTGAGTGGGTTTGAGTGGATGTGTGATTGTATGATCAGAGGAGTCAGGGAAACGTTCGTCAGTTTGTAGTAGTTGATAATAAGTTTGTCAATATGTTCAGCAATTATCGGCATTTGTAGGTCATTATGTAGCGTATGTATCATCGTGAAGCGTGGAGCGTTAGTCATAATTCTGGGTACTTTGTTCTGGAATGTCTGAGCTTTTTTGAATGTTGACTTAGATACGGTGCACCAGGAGGCGATACCATCAATAAGTACAGGTATAATAATAGTCTTGTACAGCAATGTCTTTGCTCGTAAGTCCAGTCTACTTCTACTTGATAAGCAAGTAGACGGCGCCAAGTTGACCATTCGCTTTTTTTTAAGCGTTGATCTACGTTATCGTTCCAAGCAAGCCTTTTATGCACCCAGATATTTGATGTTATTACACCAGTCTATTCTGGTGTTTTGACTTGAAGTCTGGTTTAGGGAAATTTACATGTTGACTTCGAGAAGTAGATGGCTTTGGTTTTAGCGTCATTTAAGTAAGTTTTCCATTTGTCTAACCACGCCTCAATAAGTTTTATGTGGCGTTGCAGCTTTGAGACTACCAACCTTGGCTGTTTAACGGTGGCGGTGATCGCGGTATTATCAGAAAACAGGTATAATTATTGTACTGACGAGTGATAATATCCACGAAACAACTGTCATTGTATACCGAACCCCGACGATGTCCATTATTTCAGAAGTCCTCGTGTGCTGTAAAGTAAAAGAAGACGTTTATGCTAATTATTTTCTTCCGATTCACCACAATCTTCTCTTTTACATATTTTCACGGACACTACACTTTCCCTAATTAATAATAAATTTTAGTGAAGCATTACAATGTTTATTTCATCTCTGATGTTTTCTGTACATTAAAATATGTTAAAGCTCTACGGTGCATTATAAAGGCAGATGCTTTCCGATACGCTTAGTGGTTACTCCCTCCTTGAAACTAATCCAGGACCCTTTAATTTTAATGTACCGGGTGATTCAACGATTTCGCGGAGTAATTTTATGCCTTGAAGATAAGATTTGTCGATAATAAGCTTTCGTATTAAGGTATGGTTGGATATCTGCCACATTTTAAAAATATTTTGAATTAAGTGGTGTCATAAAGTTACTTTTTTTTAAATGAGACACCCTATATCTTAGAATATTTTTGAATTTTGCATAAAATTACAATTATTTTTTATAAAGTGCAGTATAAGTCTAAACCTAATAGTTTCCGGGATATCGACTTTTGAAAAATGACATTTTTGAATTTTGACAGCTTTTAGCTTTCTAACGGTACGTCTTAGAGTAAAACGGCTTACATGTCCCTATCTTAGTTTTCAACTATCTTTCTAAGATTGTCAACTTCCGGCTAAACCGGATGTAGCTCAATATCCGGAAATATAGTACTTCCGGGTTACCCGGAAGATGGTATTTTTGAGAAGATAATAATAAGATGTAATGTTGTTACTTTCAGGTATGTTCTAATTATATTTTGTTGTGTGCCGTAGAACCGCAAGTCCACGATTCTACCTGCTTGCGCGAAACTGCTTTCATTTTGGTTGTGTTAGCTCAAATTTTAATTATTCTCTGTGACCTTTGCTGTGGGTTTTCAGTTCGACCGAAAACTGTCGTCCATATCATTCGATAAAATTTGTCTCTGAAGGTCAAACTTTAGCCCTTGTGGAAAAATTAGGGAAATCCTTTCCGATCTTTGGGTTTTTCGCACTTAATCTTAATTAGGGCACCTTTTGAGTAAGTTTACAACGTATATTTTCATAGATTATCGATATTTTTGAGATATTTGCCACATAACCTGAAATATATCTTTTTTTAGACCAGTTTCTCTACCACTTTGCCGTTGCTCTCTCTTTGTAATTTTTATGAAATCAGATTGCACCCTTAGGTTTGCGGCCCGGGTCTTTGGACTTGATTTTCTTTGAGGCATTTGTGAGGCATATTTGCCAACCTGCATAATTTAGAATTTTATACATCCCCGGACGCCCTCCTCTATATTCCTAATTTTCCTTTGCGTCTATCCATAAACGTCTCTTTTTCGTTCTGCCTATCCGTAATTTATTGTTGATACTTAAGTTGTTTCACCAGAAATTTTTTTTTGGGTTACGGCCATCTGACGAGTGATATGGGACCATGCTCGTTCTTTAAATCAGTCGGAGACTATTAATTTCTATTTGTAAACAGAGCTTCTTAGCGAGGTTTAATGCTGAATATTAAAATTCGTAGCTTGTTGAGGTAGGAGGGGTGGTAGACAGCAGCAGAGAAGTGTGTATTTTTAACTATTTGGTGATCGTTCTTGATCAGTTTATTATGGTGGAAGAGGAAGGTGATGCTGGGCAAGAGTGAGCCAGACTCCCGGTAGTCTTTATGATTTGAGTGGGTTTGAGTGGATGTGTGATTGTATGATCAGAGGAGTCAGGGAAACGTTCGTCAGTTTGTAGTAGTTGATAATAAGTTTGTCAATATGTTCAGCAATTATCGGCATTTGTAGGTCATTATGTAGCGTATGTATCATCGTGAAGCGTGGAGCGTTAGTCATAATTCTGGGTACTTTGTTCTGGAATGTCTGAGCTTTTTTGAATGTTGACTTAGATACGGTGCACCAGGAGGCGATACCATCAATAAGTACAGGTATAATAATAGTCTTGTACAGCAATGTCTTTGCTCGTAAGTCCAGTCTACTTCTACTTGATAAGCAAGTAGACGGCGCCAAGTTGACCATTCGCTTTTTTTTAAGCGTTGATCTACGTTATCGTTCCAAGCAAGCCTTTTATGCACCCAGATATTTGATGTTATTACACCAGTCTATTCTGGTGTTTTGACTTGAAGTCTGGTTTAGGGAAATTTACATGTTGACTTCGAGAAGTAGATGGCTTTGGTTTTAGCGTCATTTAAGTAAGTTTTCCATTTGTCTAACCACGCCTCAATAAGTTTTATGTGGCGTTGCAGCTTTGAGACTACCAACCTTGGCTGTTTAACGGTGGCGGTGATCGCGGTATTATCAGAAAACAGGTATAATTATTGTACTGACGAGTGATAATATCCACGAAACAACTGTCATTGTATACCGAACCCCGACGATGTCCATTATTTCAGAAGTCCTCGTGTGCTGTAAAGTAAAAGAAGACGTTTATGCTAATTATTTTCTTCCGATTCACCACAATCTTCTCTTTTACATATTTTCACGGACACTACACTTTCCCTAATTAATAATAAATTTTAGTGAAGCATTACAATGTTTATTTCATCTCTGATGTTTTCTGTACATTAAAATATGTTAAAGCTCTACGGTGCATTATAAAGGCAGATGCTTTCCGATACGCTTAGTGGTTACTCCCTCCTTGAAACTAATCCAGGACCCTTTAATTTTAATGTACCGGGTGATTCAACGATTTCGCGGAGTAATTTTATGCCTTGAAGATAAGATTTGTCGATAATAAGCTTTCGTATTAAGGTATGGTTGGATATCTGCCACATTTTAAAAATATTTTGAATTAAGTGGTGTCATAAAGTTACTTTTTTTTAAATGAGACACCCTATATCTTAGAATATTTTTGAATTTTGCATAAAATTACAATTATTTTTTATAAAGTGCAGTATAAGTCTAAACCTAATAGTTTCCGGGATATCGACTTTTGAAAAATGACATTTTTGAATTTTGACAGCTTTTAGCTTTCTAACGGTACGTCTTAGAGTAAAACGGCTTACATGTCCCTATCTTAGTTTTCAACTATCTTTCTAAGATTGTCAACTTCCGGCTAAACCGGATGTAGCTCAATATCCGGAAATATAGTACTTCCGGGTTACCCGGAAGATGGTATTTTTGAGAAGATAATAATAAGATGTAATGTTGTTACTTTCAGGTATGTTCTAATTATATTTTGTTGTGTGCCGTAGAACCGCAAGTCCACGATTCTACCTGCTTGCGCGAAACTGCTTTCATTTTGGTTGTGTTAGCTCAAATTTTAATTATTCTCTGTGACCTTTGCTGTGGGTTTTCAGTTCGACCGAAAACTGTCGTCCATATCATTCGATAAAATTTGTCTCTGAAGGTCAAACTTTAGCCCTTGTGGAAAAATTAGGGAAATCCTTTCCGATCTTTGGGTTTTTCGCACTTAATCTTAATTAGGGCACCTTTTGAGTAAGTTTACAACGTATATTTTCATAGATTATCGATATTTTTGAGATATTTGCCACATAACCTGAAATATATCTTTTTTTAGACCAGTTTCTCTACCACTTTGCCGTTGCTCTCTCTTTGTAATTTTTATGAAATCAGATTGCACCCTTAGGTTTGCGGCCCGGGTCTTTGGACTTGATTTTCTTTGAGGCATTTGTGAGGCATATTTGCCAACCTTTCTAAGCAGCAAGAAGCCGTCCCTTAACGGAACGAGCCACCTTCTGGATGACCCTGCTGATTAGTACCTTCTTATAAGTAATTTACCTTATTGAACTTAGAATTACGATGTATAAAGCGATATGTAAAGGAATTCCAACTTTTACGCTGTTATAATGAATATTTAACCTAGACAAACTCATATGCCTTTACTATTTTATATGATTTGATGAGTCAACTAACTATAAGTATTTATGACATGTTAAATTAAGTATTGTTATTTGCCATTTAAAATCACCGTTTTACATCTACCTTTTTAAATTAAATAACTTTTAACTATTTTGTGTTTGTTTTTGCACTACTTCTACTGTTGATAAGCAAGTAGATGGCGCCAAGTTAACCATTCGCTTTTTTTAAGCGTTGATCTACGTTATCGGTCCAAGCCAGCCTCTTATGCACCCAGATATTTGATGTTATTACACCAGTCTATTCTGGTGTTTTTGACTTGAAGTCTGGTTTGGGGAAATTTGCATGTTGACTTCGAGAAGTAGATGGCTGGGGTTTTAGCGTGTGTGGACCCCATTGTTTTACTCACGGTAATTTGGTGTTGTTGTGATAGATTAGAGCTAAGAGCAGCTATGAGTGGCGCTCTAAACTCAATTACATATCTTGGCTTGCACAGCAACATCATTAATATTTAAAATCACAACTTTTATATTTTGTTACCACCTTATAAGGTTATACTCCAAAGGCTTGCCTCTTCTTCTTCCACCTGCGGTTCGTTCCGCGCCTTGTAAGTTGCGTCATGTCAGGGTGTGGGTGTGGATGGGGTGCTGATAGATTTTCTGGGATGACTATTGAGGTGGGGTGTGTCTGGTATTACCGTAATTGGTGTTTTGGGCGTTTCTGACGGTGTTGATATCACAGTCTGACGCTTGTTTTTTTTTCTTTGTCGTTCTTCTTTTTTGGAATATCTGGATATACAGTTGTTATTAAGCTTTGCAAATTTATGGTATACTTTGGCTTGTAGAGTGGTTTTCAATTTGGGATGTTTAAAGGGTTCTGAGCGTCTTGGTTACTATCCTCAGGGTGGGAGCCAGTCACGGGGGAGTCTGTATGTTGCCTGGTGGGGCGCGTGTGTATGTGAGTGTGTTATTAGTGTATTGTCCGATACGTCTGTCCGTGCGTAATATTTTGCGAGTATTTTATCGAAAAACTGGTGTATTGTGTCCATGTGCATGTCATTGTACAGTACTCTTGTAGGTGTGTATCTTGGTACGTCTGTTATTATTCGTAAAATTCTGTTTTGATAAATTTGCAACTTTTTAAATTTTCTCTTGTTTACGGTACACCAAGTATGTCAGTACTGGTCTAATTATTATCTTGTAAATGTTTGTCTTGGTCCTGTCATCTATTCTACTGTTCTTATTTATCAAAAAATACATTGCGCACAATTGAGTTTGTGCGCAAGCGAGCCGGTGGTCAACATTGTCGTTCCAGGCCATCTTTTTGTCAAACACGAGTTCCAGGTATTTGACTTTGCTTTTCCATGATATTTCCTTGTTGTTTACTTTGACTCTGCTCGCTGATAATCTGGCTCGTGATTTTCAGAAAAAGATGGCCTCAGTTTTCGAGTCATTTCGACGGATCTTCCAAGTATCATTAATTCTTGCAGAAGATGTATGTGTCTTTGCAGGCGTGAGATTACTATTCAAGGCTGTCTCGAGGTGGCGGTTATTGCCGTGTCGTCCGCAAACAGATAAAGTTGTGTTTGTGGGTGCTTGGGGATATCGCTAGTGTATATATATTGTACAGGACCAGCGCAAGACGGAACCCCTGCGGGACCCGATGTGGCGTTAACGGGTGGGTGTGGTTGTTGTCGCGGGGTAAGTCGTTGTTTCCATAGGCATCGTAACTATAGATCCGAGACGCCATTCATAAATGCTATAAAATTGTGATGCCTAAATCGTTTTGTGGCGAGACGCTGTGAGGAGCTAGGTGGGGCCGGTAGTGGGGATTACACTGCCTTTACATATGCACGCGACAAAACTCCAGGAAAACAACATCCGCTATGCCGAGTATTGTCGAGTCGATGCGGATGGCCACAAAAATGATGAAATCGGGGCGGATCCGTTATTGCTGCGTTGCCATACTATAGATTTATTACAAGGTTTTAGGCAATGTTATATATTTCCCACATCATGTTAATCTAGTTAATCATAAAAGCTAATACTTTTAACAGAGTAAGCCCAGAAAACTACGTTTTCTGTAACGTAAGTCTGGCAAATCCAGTGGAGGGGAGCAGCTTGAATGTTGATTTACTTTACACTGGAATACATTGATGACAACACGTTTATTTGTTATTGTTCGGTCTAATAGTTACGATGTCTATGGTTGTTTCGAACAAGCCAGGGGATGTTTAGGGTAATGCGGATGTATCCATTTTCTAAGGATTGAAGGCAGTTTATGCTGGAAGGGGCTTCATAGCTGACATAAAAACGAGCTTATTTTTGTAACTTACTTTGCTTTGACAATGAAGGAGGAGGTATAGTAGGCTATAGATTAACCGGACTTTATTTAGGGTGTTTGTAATATTGTAGCAATTTTAAAATTGCCACTATTGAGTTTGTGGGAAATGTTAGACTTACCTTTGATTCTTACGATCATATTTCCACAAGGTGCATCTTCTATAGTTATTTGGTTCAAACATTGTTTATTAAATTGTGTCATCTTTGTTTATAAAAGACTAGTCAAAATATGTAGGGTTAGAAGTAGTGCGTCCGCTTTTCTGTTGGTTAATTGCACAAGGCTCTGCAAGTAGGTTAGCCATGTATTTCCGTTTCAGTCTCCGTCAAGTCGCAGAACGCCCATTTTTCACTTCTGGCAAATTTATGTAATAACAAAGTTGTTTTTAATTATTTTCTTTATCGCATTATTTTAGTTACGTTTTGGTAAATGTCCAGACTCTCGTATCGTTCTGATCGTTTGTAGTGTGTCTCTGCTCTCTTTTTTTTTGGGGTTAGGTTAAGTTGCCAAAACTTTGTTTAAGTTGATTGTTTAAGGAGAAGGGGGTTTCTTCGAAGTTCTGATCTTTTGCAGTGTGTCTCTGTTCTCTTCCTTTTTTTTTTTGGTTAGGTTAAGTTGGAAACACTTCAGTCAGCTGGTTGTTGAGGAGAAGGGGGTTTCTTCGGAGTTCTCGCGGCCTTTAATGTTACTCTCTTAAAAGCCTTCAGACAGGAAGGTCAAGCCAGTCGCCGTTAGGCCATTTTTTTGTCAAGAGACCACGAGGTCTCACCCCCCTTTTAGAGGTAAGCTCCTTTTATTCTTTTTTTGGGTTGCTGTTCTTGTTGGGATTCAGTGGGTAATTCTCTTTTTCATTATTTTTAGGAGTTTTGTTGGTGGATTGGTTTAGCCGTTTTGTCGTTTTGGTTTCGCCGTTTACGGGGTTGTAAGGTTAGGAAACCACCTACCTCATGTGCTCTAAGTAGAGACTTTAACAAGCTACCATATGGGTTCTTAAGACGACGTTGAGTTTCACCTGACCCAACAGGAGTAGCCCGGGGAAAAACCACAAGGGGCCATCCTGATGAATTGATGTAGCTGCAGACTAGTGGTATAAAGCTATCTGGGTAAAGTTTTTTTATTATTTGTTTAACATATGTCATTCACCATAGTTGTTACATTTAGCCATCTTAATTTTATTACCTTTTTTTTTTCAACACATAGCTTTTTAATGTAAGGCTATCTTGGCAAGGGGTAACACTTTTTCAACCATCTACTATTAAAAGATTTACAAGGTTCTAGAATCTTCCCTGAGGTTATACCCAATTTTTAATTCAAATCCTTACGCTTGGAAAGGCTGTTTTTCTTTTTTATCATACTTACATAATTCATACATATAATACAGGTCAATTGAATTAGAATATTTTATAAATGATATAAAATTGAAATAAACCCTTTTGTTAACGAGAGTAACGAGAGTGACAACATGTTGTTCATGACACAAGGTTGCCACTGTCATAATTCGGGGGCTTCAGGTTAGGGTTTTGTCTACTGTAATTCCAAGATATTTCACCGCATCACTCCATTTAACGTTGCTTACCTAGGAACCTTGGTTGCTTACTATGAATTCGCAAACCTTGCGCACACCCGTATTGAGACAGCTCAAGAAAGATTCAAAATTTGACATTTAACACAAAATTGCAGGTTGAAGAAGTCCAGGAGTCAACTAGAACCTAGATTAATATAATCTATTTCGTGTGAACTCATTTTGTGTTCGAGAATTAAATGGACCATTAACGGCTGAGTTATTGCAACTCCAGGAGGTCATAATCACGGGATGAAAATATTCCAGGCTCTCGAATTCCAGGAAGCCGACATATTGAACTTTAGGTAAATTGATATGTTGTATTTAAAACAATTTTCTGAAGTTAGCAATAAAAAAAAAGGTTTTAAACACGTTTTTACGTCTGACGTCTTTAGAATATCTCAAAAACTACAAGATGACTTTATTAATTACCTTATTACTCGGACACCGCCCATCTTTATTGCCCATGCGTATACATGTCTACCAGTCTACCAGTGCACTATAATCTACCTGTAAGTATTTAAGAAGATGTATTAAATGGATAAGCCCGCAGCGTATGGGAAGATCTGTATATTACTATTAGGAGTAGGGTGTAATTAGAATAATTTCTAGTAACGTTTCGTTTCGTATGTGTGCAATTATCCATACGCAGGCAAGACAAATAAATAAATTATTTTAAAACGTATATAAACAGATTTGCGTGTCACTTCTAGGCCAATTATGTTATTTACGATTGTTATTACAGGGTTGGACTTCGCAATTAATATGCAAGTATTTTTTAAACTAAAAGTATTGTCGAGTACAACCATCCATACTTAAATAAAATCTAGGAAGATTCGTAATAACTAGATAGTTAATCATAGTATTGCTGTCATGTCGATTACTGGAAAGAGTCTGTCGCTCATGGGACATACGGGTTTAATATCATAATTAGAGTAAAGTCGCCTAATGTAGAATACAATTTTATTTTAATTAGAAAAACATAGAAAAATTTCTATATTTTTTAGTTTTCTTGTATATGAATACAGGTTCAGTTGTCAGCAATATAAGGTTCATCTCACAGAAATATATAAGCAAGTAAAGCCGGTAAAAAAATTGACAGGATAAAAAGATTCTTTTTCAGGTATCCAAAAATGGATTCCTAATGTGGAATACCATCCTAAAATAAAATATCACTTATTATAAAATTTCGATTAAAAAAATATTTTTAGAAAGAAAATAACGAAATTGGAAAAGTAAGTATATTGTAAAATTTGCATTTTTTTTAGAATCATTTAACAAAAAGAATAAAAAAAAATATTAACGGCAGAAGTCACAAACATAAGGTTCTTTCTCAGGCCCTGCACACTCTTCATGTGCCCAACAGTTACACATTAGGCACATAATCCAAATTTCCTCTCGATTATTTTCCAAAAGCTTTTCTCCACAAAAAAGACAATAAGCGTCTTGATCAGGATTTGCTTGTTCTGGAAAAACTTTTTTGTCTACTGAAGAATTCTGAATAGAAATTATCAATGTATCAGATTCGGAACTTGATGATGATAAATCTTTCTTCTGTCGTTTAGTAAGTTTTTTCTTATTAGCATCACTACCGTAACTACATTCTGGAGCTGAACTACAACCTGGATTTTCGGAAAATACTGCTTTCTTAACCGTGTCCCTCTTTTCTTAGTCGGTGCCGTTCTTTCCCTTGTCTTCATTACAGATTGCTCAATCTCTTCCTTATTCGGTGTTAAAGTTATTATTTTTGATCTTCCTGGCTTTCTTCCTCGAGTACCTACTTTCCTTTTTATAGTGGGCACTGGTGCAATATCTTCTGGGCTAAGAGTTAATGACACATTAATATTTTTTTTTTGTTATATTATTTAAAGTAAAACACTTTTTTACTTCAATTTCCACTTTATTTTTTTTATTACATATTATTCTTAAGTTTTGATATGTCAATATTATTTAATTTAATAAAGTGGAAATTGAAGTAAAAAAGTGTTTTACTTTAAATAATATAACAAAATTATTATGGATTTCCACCAAGTATCGACCAATAATATTAAAATTTCTTTTTTCATTTTCTTCTGGGGTTGTGATTGTTGGCTGCGGGATAATGACTGGAGCGACATTATATCTTGTTGTTCGTCGGCTAGAAAATCCTTATCGGTAAAAATGTTTCTCCTAGTAGGGTAAATACCTGTGGTTGCGAATCCTTTGATGGCTCTTTTTGCCGATTGTATCATTAAATATGCTCGTCCAAATAGTTCGCTTACATCAAAATGAGAAATTGGACGTTGATTAGGTCTTTAGAAAGATTCTTGTTTCTTCGTTATAAAATGTTTTTAGCGCTCCCATCACTGTTTTTCAAATTCAAGTAAACTTCCGGGTAATGCACCTTTTTTTGGTTGTTCATTACCATTCTTGCGAGGGAAGATAATCATAGGTGGAACAAATTTTCACTCTACAGCCATACATAATAATTTCAGAGGCCTACCCTGAGGAGCCGCCACTGGTTACCATGGCATTAACATACAATATGTATATCATAAACAAACATATTATATTGAATTCAGGAATAATTTTACTTTAATTCCAAGAAAACCTGTATTATTAGATTTAATATACATTTATGCGAGATATTGCACGTGGCGACATCTTGCATATGTATAGCCACGTTTTGTAGTCCTTAGTAAAGTTTTCTTATAACAATTTGCGCTAAAATAAAAATTGAGGGTACTTCCCTTTTAACGTAATTCTGTGTTTCTATATTTTTTTGCCGCCCTGTACATGATATCTTAAGTTTTGATATGTCAATATTATTTGCGAATCTAGCAGAACTTTTTATAAAGAATAACTTTCTTTCGTAAAATCAACAATAAAGAAAACTCCCATATGTCTAGAACTTTTCTGGACACGCTGTATATCGTAAATCTTTAAAAAATGTTAATGCTACTACTTTACAATTTCAGGCAAGATGATCTTTTTATAAGAATATGAGAAATTTTGTTAGTGCCTCAATACGTCGAAAAAAAGAATTTTAAGAACTCAAAAGCCTTCTCGAATACGTTGGACAAGCTAGATATGTATACACAAAAAACAGAACAAATTGCACATTCTGGAACAGCTTTTGGATCCTGAAAAAAACTAATAATTTTTTTATCAACTCGATTCTTTACCTAACGCCTGCAAATGATAGTATAAATTATTTTGATTCCCATAAACACGTAGCTGTTGTCCACGAATTTGAATTTTTTTTGGTCTCTGAGGCAGATGTCTCTAATATTTTATTCAGTATTAAAAATGATACTAGGGGGATTGATCAAATTTCGTCTGAAATGTTGAAAATGTGTATGCTATATTGCATCACATCACTTCCTCATACTATTAACGCTTCACTTTTAAATAAGTTGGTTCTACAAAGCTGGAAAAATACACTGGTTTCCCCGTTGCCAAAGAAAAGCATTATTATTTATTTCTTTATTGGTTTCCCAGCAGGCCATCGACCTAAGGTCCTTCAGCCTATAATATTTACAATATGCCTCTCATTTCATCTTATTACCTATTACAAAATAACACTCAATATATTGTATCTTTTCCCTATCTTACAAAAAAAAAAACAAAAAATATACATTCTCTTGTTCCCATAAACAAACAACTCTCATCCAGGTTAAACTTAAAGTTAAAGCCAAATAACCCCAATCAGACCCCATAAACTCACTGTTAACAATGACTCAATTTCAACTTAAATTAAAATTATCCTACACTAGCAGACTCCACCAAGATTATTCTTCTTGTCCCCTGGTTGCTAGGAACCACTCCCATAATGTTTCGGCTGGAAATTTGTATTTTGGCATCACTTCTCTGTTCCGTGTTCTGCAGACGGTTTTCAGTAGTTCGTAGTTTTTTGGTTTGTTCGCGAACCTGCTCCCCAATTTCCGTGTTCTCTGGTGGATTGGTTGGATTCTTGTTTTGGCGTATAAAAAGTTGTTTGATGGATGGTGTATTGGGTTGTTTGGATGTCGAATCTTGGTCAGGCTTCTCAATGCAGTCGTCTCTCCTGTTGATAGATTTTTCCATGCTGGCTGCCTTGCGTTCAACAACAGAATTAAACCATATTCTACAACCGGTCTGCATATTGTGCTGTAAATTTGGGCAGCCTTCTGTGTGGAGACCCTGGTTCTTATATGTTAGGGAGCGAAAGTGCTTGGCCCTGGAGATAATTTTCTTCTTAGCAATTGCTGTCTGTTGGTTGAGGTTTAGCTTTGAATCCAAAGTTATGCCAAGGTATTTTGCAGATGGTATTGGTTGGACATTAACATTATCAATTTGTATTTGAGGTGATACTGCGGATATGTTGTGATTGAATATTACGAACTGTGATTTGATAGGATTGACTCTCAGTCTCCACTTTCTGAACCAGTTAATGATATGATTCGTCTGTTGCTGCAGTTGTTCTACTGTTCCTATGATTGACTTCCCATGTGCTATCAGTGCTGTATCATCCGCGAATTGTAGTATGTATGAGTTAAGGTTCTCTGCAGCCTTGAGATCGGAGCAGTAAATATTGTACAATAGCGGCGATAGTGCAGAGCCTTGGGTGGAATTTTTCCGATAGGTTATTGTTGATTTTTACACAGAGGTTTCGGTGTTCTAGGAAGTCTTTGATCATCCATATTAGGTTATCGGACACTTCTAATTTTTTCATTTTATACAAAATCCCCCTATGCCAGACACTATCAAAAGCCTTTTTAATGTCTAAGAAGAGTGCTGCCGATTTGAAGTTTTTGAGCTTTTCTGTTTGTATATTTGATATTAGAGAAAACATAGGGTGCAAGGTTGAGCTGCCTGGTTTAAATCCGTATTGGTGTATTGGTATTTTGTTCTCTACTTCTAGTTGTATTTCATTTCGTATTAGTTTTTCGAATAATTTTCCTAGAACCGGTAGTAGGGTGATGGGACGATAATTCTTTGTATAATGATGATCTGTATTGGGTTTTGGAATATTGATGATGACGCCATCTTTCCAGTCATCTGGAAATATTTGTTTGCTAAGACAGAAACTGTAACAGTTTATTACATATTTGTGTATTTCCCAGTTTAATTGTTTAAGTATGATCCATGATACATTGTCCATGCCCGGTGCCGTGTTCTTTTGATTGTGTAGGGCCCTGAAATAATTTTCTTCTTCTATTGGTTTCACCCGTTTTGGTCTGTTTTCTTCTTTGAAGAATTCTGTGAACCATACGTTGACCGCTGCCTGGTTGTTGGCATCGAAATTTGGGTTTTGTTCTTTCGCGTAATGTTGCTTGTAGTGTTGTAAAAAAACTGCTATTTTTTCTGCGCCTGTGGAATATATTCTTCCGTTTTCTTCTATTTCTGGAATTACTAATTTGGTTCTGTATTTAGTTAGATGGTTTGTTTTTTGATAGAAATTTCTCCCTTGGGCTTCATTAATCTCTTGACATGTTTTTAGCCAGCTGTTTTGCCTAAATTGAAATATCATCCCTTGGATACTCTTGTTTAGTCTATTCAATATTATTTTTATGTGTTGATCTGGATTAGCACGATATTCCCGGAGCATCCTCCTTTTTTGTTTAATCAACCTGACTACATACGGCGGGAGTGGAAAGGAATAGAACTGACGATTTACTTGTGGCGAGTTTTTTAGGATGGATTCCTGAAGTCTTTGATTAAACACCTTAATTGGCTTCATATTGATTGCCGTATTGCGGTATTCCGATAAGAATGAATCCATGTCTTTGTTGACCTTTTCTACATTACATTACAAGAAAAGCAAAATTACGAATTTGTCCGAGTTGCGCCCTATAAGTATACTTACTCTGACATCTAAAATGGTCGAAAAGGCAATTCACCTTCAAATAAAGAATTATATAACGGCCTTAAATCTCTTGCCTCCTAAACAGTCGGGTTTTAGGTCCGGTTACAGTATTGCATCGGCTTTATCAGATGACCTATTGCATGGTGTGGATGAATTCCTGGCTTCTATTCTGATAATGCTTTACTACTCCAGAGCATTTAGTTGTTTGGATCACAAGTTATTATTAACCAAATCACAAAGCATTATGGTTTTCATTTTAATATTTTGGAGTGGTTTCAATCACATTTTGCTAATCGTAACCAGCAAGTTCAAGTAAATACTAATGGATAGCTAATATATTTATTTACAGCGGACTTACCTACTGAAATTTCTGCCTCTTACCATTTATATGCTGATGATCGTCAAGTTTACTTGTCACTTTTACGTTTACCTAATGATCAGTGTCTTTCTTTTGCCCAAATTAATCAGAACTTAGAGATAATAAATGTGTAGCCTAAAAACAATGGTCTTCTGCTGAATCCTGTAAATACCTCTGCTTATGGTATAGATAGGCAAGGTGCAAGGTGCCAAAGTTCTGGTGAACGATTCCGTTTTGTTGCACGGAGTTCCAATTAATTTTAAAAATGTTTGTAAAAACCTTGGGGTTATTCTTGACCAAAATCTTACTTGTGGTGAGCATGTTAGTACTGTTTTGAGACTGGCTTATGGCAGATTAAAATCAATTTGTAAATTTAGATACATCTTGGAGGTTAACACTTAATTGAGATTAACAGAGTCGACATCTCTTTGTGATCATTGCGATGTCGTTTATGGTCCCTGTCTGCAGGCCCAAGGTCATGCAGAACGCGTGTATGAAGTTTGCTGCATAAGTCAGATGAAGAGATCATATAACCCCGTCATATTTGCAATTTGGTTGGTTGAGAATAGAAAAAAGGCGTGATGTTCATTTTCTCTGTTTTTTACAAAGAATTATCAATTCCCATGCACCAACCTATCTTTACGAAAAACTAACTATATTACCGATGGTGTATTTGTTAGACCAAGAAGGGTACCCATTTTACTTCATATACCACCACATTCCCCCTCTGCTTTCAGATGTTCTTTTTCCTATCATTTTTGTCTTTTATTTAACACCGATTTAAAATCAATTAATAATAAAAATGCATTTAAAAAGCAGCTTAAGAATTATTACAAATATGTATAGTGTCAACCACTCGTTACTGTAGGAGGTACTGATAGTGTTTCAATATCTCTATCCTCTATTTAGGCAGATTTAATTATGTTTAATATCACATACTATTATTATTTTATAAACTAATATTAATCAGATCAATATACAGGGCTGCCCAGAAGTCCGGAATAAAATTAATATAGCCTTAACCTGTAACTTTTGGGGAAAATGCTCGGACACGTCAATTTAGTTTTATATATGGTCAGGTTTTGACGTTATTCGTTTGTTTTTTATAGACATTTGTCAAAGATGACGAATGAGAGTTGCAGCACGTGGCTACATCTCGTGGCAACCACACGTATCAACCCAACCAGGACAGCGAGAATCCATATAGGTTCAAACGCTGGCAAGGCGGCCCATTGCGGGCAAACTACGTTGGGTGTCGCTGGAAGCCAGTGTATCGGTTCAGCCTACCGAAAGCATGTTTAAATTTGTGGTTGCCACGAGATGTAGCCACGTGCTGCAACTCTCATTCGTCAACTTGCATTTCTGTGTTAAAGCACTTTGAGGTCCCTTACCTTTTCGTCAGACCCGGAGCCTTGCTGAGGAGCCGTAAACGGCGAAACGCGTCCAAGGATTGGGTCTGACGGAAAGGATAAGGGACAACTCTATACACAAACTTATTTTAAGTTTGTGTTTTTTAATTTAAACATGCTTTCGGTAGGCTGAACCGATACACTGGCTTCCAGCGACACCCAACGTAGTTTGCCCGCAATGGGCCGCCTTGCCAGCGTTTGAACCTATATGGATTCTCGCTGTCCTGGTTGGGTTGATACGTGTGGTTGCCACGAGATGTAGCCACGTGCTGCAACTCTCATTCGTCAACTTGCATTTCTGTGTTAAAGCACTTTGAGGTCCCTTACCTTTTCGTCAGACCCGGAGCCTTGCTGAGGAGCCGTAAACGGCGAAACGCGTCCAAGGATTGGGTCTGACGGAAAGGATAAGGGACAACTCTATACACAAACTTATTTTAAGTTTGTGTTTTTTAATTTGTCAAAGATATTACGACATCAATTTTTTTTTTAATAGAAACATACAGCTTGTGATATATCATTTGAAAGCTAATATCTCGTACAGTATGCTTATAAATTTTGACGCGATTCTGTCAAGCTATTTCAAAATGGCAACTGTTAAAAGTATTAAAAAAATCCCTATTTAAACAAGTGGAAATGATAAATCATTTAATTCTGACGTAAAAATACCTTCAAGAACCCGAACGATAAATCATTGTTGTTTTTTTTAACTTTCAAGGTAAGAAATCTTCATTGTTTCACGTTCTGACATTTTGTGACATTGTGACTTAACAATAGTTATGGTTTATTTGTTATTTATTTTGTCAAAAAAAAATAAAAATGTAACGAAGCAAAACAATACACAACAAAAAGGTGGTTTAACGTGGCAAATGCTGGAAATGTCCTCCACCCTCTACTTGGCATGCTCCCAGACGATGGTAAAATCCGTCGACGGAATTTCGAATGGCTTCAGCCGGTGTGTTATGTGTCTTCAATCTAATTTTGTTTTTCAAATATTCAATATTATTTAGCCTATTTTGGTAAACTTTTTCTTTTAAATATCCCCAAAGAAAATAGCCTAGAGGCATTAAGTCTGGGAACCTCGGTGGTCATTCAATTGTACCACGTCATCCAATCCAGCGACCTGGAAATATCTGATCTAAATATCTTCTTACATTGACACCAAAATGCGGGGAAGCACCATCTTGCTGAAACCAAATTGTTTCATTAGGTATATCTGAATCTACTTCGTTGGGAAAAATTACAGCTAGAGCAGGCCTCAACTCGAAGGTTAAGAAATCCAGGTACCGTTCAGCTGTGGGATTTCCTTCCAAAAAGAATGTGCCTAAAATTCGGTTATTAATGATACCTGCCCATACATTTACTGTCTGAGGCCGCTGAGTATGCGCATCAAATATCCATTGTAGATTTTCTTGACTCCAGAAACGATAATTATGTCTGTTAACGACCCCATTTAAATATAAAGTAGCTTCATTACAAAATAATATGTTCTGTGGAAACCTATTATTCTCGTCACAGCGTCTTATCATTTCTTCGCAAAACTGCAAACGCCTATCATAGTCATCTTCTAAAAGCTCTTGGACAAGACATACTTTATAAGGGTGGTATTTTTCTGCTTTGAAGAATCGTCCAATAGTACCTCTAGATGTATCATGATTTTTAGCCAATGAAACTGTTGAAACATGCGGATCATCCTGCAGAGATAATGCAATATCCAATTTTTCATCGTCGCGTCGCCCAAAACACGTGGCCGTCCATTCCTAGGCAAGTCCTTTACTGTGCCATGTTCATCAAATTTGTGGAATATTTTACTAACAGTACCCTGTGAAATTTGATTTTCCGGATATTTAGCATTAAATAAAGTGCACACTTCACTTTGACTTCTTATTTTATCTCCACATCCTAACAATATCAAGACTTCGATATGCTGCCTTTCCGAAAAAAACATTTTTGTTTAGAGAATTGTAAAATAATACTTCGGAAATACCTAAATTAATTTTACAAGTTCACAATGTGATAAAATGTCAGAACGTGAAACAATGAACATTTCTTACCTTGAAAGGTAAAAAACACATCAATGATTTATCATTTCCGCTTATTTAAATAGGGATTTTTTAAAACTTTTAACAGTCGCCATTTCGAAATAGCTTGACAGAATCGCGCCAAAATTTATGAGCATACTGTACGAGATATTAGCTTTCAAATGGTGTATCACAAGCTGTATGTTTCCATTTAAAAAAAAGATCGATGTCGTCATATCTTTGACAAATGTCTATAAAAAAATAACGTCAAAATGTAAGCATATATAAAACTAAATTGACGTGTCCGAGCATTTTCCCCAAAAGTTACAGGTTAAGGCTATATTAATTTTATTCCGGACTTCTGGGCAGCCCTGTATATAATTTAGTTATTTTCAATAATTTCTTAAATAATTCTTTGATTAAATTTGTAAAATATTTCAGGTTGGGCCTAAGCAGCCTGTGGCTGAGCCCCACCTTAATAAGGACTTTTTGAATTTGAATTTGAATTCCCTTCTTCTCTTGGGATCTTTATTTTTTTATTTTGAGAACTAGAAATTTTTTTCATAAAAGTGGGTACTTAACTGAAATTTGGCTTCGTTGCCTAAACACATATAATTAATTTGTTCCTAAGTAATCGTAAATACAAAGTTTAGTATTTTTTTAATCATATTATTGTCTTTACATTCAACTATCTAAAAATAATTTAATATTAAATTTTATATTTAATTTAATATATTTAATAAATTATTTACTTCACAGTTAGGCAAACAATGAGACTAACATCGCAAATCATCCAGCCTTCCAATAGAAGGGCGCACACGGAAGCGGTCTTCTTTGACGTTAGCAAAGCTTTCGACACGGTGGAATCGGTGCTCCAAATTACCTCGTCAAGGTAATGGGATCCTTTTTAGGGAATAGAAGTTTCACAGTATCATCAGAGAACTTGCTTTCCGCGACAAAACGCATCGGGGCCGGAGTGCCGCAAGGCTCACCTCTGTCCCCAGTGTTGTATAATATTTACACACGCGATATACCGCGAGATAGACAGACGCAGCTCTATCTGTTTACAATAAGCAATAACTGCTATTTCCAAACAGCCGTGGCTAGTCGTCACTCGTTTACAAAGCCACATAAATGAGCTTGAAAAGTGGCTTTCAGCTTGAAGGATTCGTTTGAATCCCGCCAAGACGAAGGCCATCTTTTTCTCGAAAAGTAACGTAAAACGACCTGAGGCTAGGCTCAGAGCCAACGAGATTAAAGTGAATTGGTGCCAGGAGTGAAATACCTGGGACTTATGTTTGATCAAAGACTGAACTGGAGGCTGATTTCAATCAACAGAGTTAAGCTCGCTCTGGGTCAATTCAGTTCTATTTACCCCTTGCTTCACAGGCGAAGTAGACTAACTAACAGAACTAAAGTCAACCTCTATAAAGTTTTGGTCAGGCCGGTTTTGACTTATGGTGCGCCATCATGGTGCAACATAAGCAGAGCGGAGGTGAATAAGTTTCAGGTGATTCAAAATAGAGCATTGAAAATGATTGCAGGTGCGCCAAGATATACTATGAATAGAGTATTACATAATGATTTTTGAATACAGGCATTAAACGAATATTTCTTAAAAATTATAACAGACTATTACAGACGAACGGATGTTTCGACGAACATACTAATAACAGACTGACATACAACAGCCAGACCAGACTCGACCTACAAACTACCTAGGGACTGGATCCCTATATGAGGCCCAATTATCAGTAGAGAGACCCTGGAAACAGTGGAGGGGCACTATCCAACACCGTCTAAGAGACGGTTAAAGGCGCCAAAGCTAGCAGCTCCATTAAAAAATCCAAAGAAACACACACGACACACGACCAACAAAAGCTCTTGCCGAGTTAAAAATTCAAAATTCCAATAAAATCTCTAAATAAGCAAGCGAAGAAAAAATAAATGTCAAAGGTTTTACCTGACATAAAAACCCCCTCAAGATCCTGTATACAGGATGTGTCAACAAGATGTTCGCCTTCGATAGCGCCTAAACTGCAAGAGATATAAGAAAAAGTTTTATATAAGAGTTATACAGGATGGCTCAAAATATTGGTAATACATAAAAATTATTTTTTTTAAATGAAACACCCTATATATTTTCTCTCTTTCTGATTCCGCTAGAAAGAATCTCAACAGTCATATTTACTTTTTTGAATTTGATTGCGACGTTGTCAAGTTAATAATTGTTTCCTGGTATTTTATGATATTTATTTGACTTATTAAAAATCATAGTTGCCTATGGAATCAATAGAATCAAACAAAATTTTACCATAAGTACCTTAAAGTACTTGGTACGTAACCATATCACTATTTGTTTTATTTATTATACGGGGTGTTCGTGTTGACTTGGCAAATTTCGCTAATTTAAATATGCATTATGTCAATTTTTTTAAATGGAACACCCTTTTTTCTTTAACTGATAAGGTGTATTTTTCAAATGCCCTTATTTTTTGTTAAATATGTCATCTACCTAAATCTTCTAGTTTTTGAAGTATTGTATATTTTATGAAAAGCTACACGAAAATTAGTAATTTTAATATTTTAATCTAGAATGCCATGGGCAAAATAATTAAAATTGGAATATTTATTGGGAAAGTAGAAACATATATCAAGATGGTCATGACAAAATAAACTCTTTACCTTGACATAAGTTGTCATTATTATTTCTCTTTAAAATTATTTATATTGGTATTATATGGTAAATATTGTTTAAATTTTCTCTTTTATCACTATTTTTGATCTTGGTGTATTTTGTCCATAAACTTTTCACATGCAGAACTTATTGGCATGACTTATGCTTTGGGAGCAGGTTAAAGAAATTAATTTTTAGCTTCGAGGATTTATGCCCAACAACATCCACAAAGTAGACATCCTCATCCAACTGCTTTTGAGCGATTAAAAAAGAGATTTGAAAGAACAGGAAATATCGATTATGAAACACATGAACGAGTCAAGCCAGCTACTAACGATGACAATAAATTAATGACTGCTTCAAGTGTAGTTAAAGATCCTCACAAGAGTACTCAACAGCTAGGCAATGAACTGCCGTTTAGTGCATCATCAGTGTCAAGAATGCTTCGTAGTGAACATTTTCATCCATATCATATTCAGTTATTGCAAGAATTAGATCCGCAAGATTATGAAAATAGAGTAATATTTTGCCAGTGGGCTGAAGGTATGATACAACAACAACCTCGTTTTTTTGAATATGTTATGTTTAGTGATGAGGCTACATTTCATAGAAACAGATGTGTTAACAAACATAACTTCCATTATTATGATACTAGCAACCCCGTTTTTACACGAGAAACTAATTTTCAACATCGATGGTCGCTTAATGTCTGGGCTGGTATAACAGGAAATAATATCATTCGTCCACATTTCTTTCATGGAAACCTTACTGGTCAGGTGTACCTTGATTTTTTGCAGAATCATTTAGAAGTGCTATTAAACGGGTTACCAGCACATACTCGGGAAAGAATATGGTTTCAGCAAGATGGAGCGCCAGCTCATTACAGTCTACTAGTGAGACATATTTTAAACCGACGTTTCCATGACCGTTATATCGATAGGGGAGGCCCAGTATCTTGGCCAGCAAGGTCTCCCGACCTTCCCAAGCTAGATTTTTTCTTATGGGGATATGTAAAGGAAATAGTATATAAAAGACGGCTCCTACCACAAGAGAAAATATGCAAAATCGAATTCGAGAGGTGTTCCAAACCGTCACTGCAAATAACTTAAGAAATATAAACGACTCATGTAATTTGAACTTTGGAGGACACATGGAACAAAATTTGTAACAAGACGGTTTTTCTTCGATTATTATCTCTAATATTTTTTTTAAGTTTGGTTTATTTATAATATAAATGTGTAAGATGTTCGTTTTAATTATAATACATTTAATGTTAATACTTAAAAGAACAGATGATATTCTTTCGTTGACCGAATACCTATGCATTTTTTCGTTTCTAAAATTCTCTAAAAATGACTCTTAAAATATGTACCAGTTTTGATGTTTATGTCCATTTTAATTATTTTGCCCATGGCATTCTTGATTAAAATAATAAAATTACTAATTTTCGTGTAGCTTTTCATAAAATATACAATATTTCAAAAACTAGAAGATTTAGGTAGATGACATATTTAACAAAAAATAAAGGCATTTGAAAAATACACACAAAAAATTGACATAATGCATATTTAAATTAGCGAAATTTGCCAAGTCAACACGAACACCGCGTATAATAAATAAAACAAATAGTGATATGGTTACGTACCGAGTACTTTAAGGTACTTATGGTAAAGATTTTGTTTAATTCTATTGATTCCATAGGCAACTATCATTTTTTTAATAAGTCAAATAAAAATCATAATATACCAGGAAATAATTATTTACTTAACAACGTCGCAATCAAATTCAAGAAAGTAAATATGACTGTAGAGATTATTTCTAGCGAAATCAGAAAGAGAAAAAATATATAGGATGTTTCATTTAAAAAAATAATTCTTATGTAGTATCAATTTTTTTGAGCCATCCTGTATAACGCAAAATATTTTTATGTTATGCTTCATTGCAAACCCTATAACTCTTATATAAAACTTTTTCTTATATCTCTTACAGTTTAGGCGCTATCGAAGGCGAACACCTCTAACTGCAACGAAGTAATATAATATATATATTATAATATTAGCTGTATGCAGGGTGTAACCTAATAACATCCTTATTCTATGGGGATATTCCTAGACCAATTATTCTAAATCGAAAAATTAGAGTTGTAATTTTTTTCGTTCCACCCAAAAATGAGGACACAGAAAAAATTTGAAATTTATAATCACAGCTCTACCCAGCTTTAAACGAGATTAGAGAACATGAGCAAATTATCGCTAGATTGTATCCCAGAAATAACCAGTCCAGCCTACTCGGACGAGGAAGAAGAAATAGTTGCCCAGGAAACTAACTAGCTAATGCCCAAAAATAAAAGGAGAATAAAGGCAACCTGCTCGCCAGAAAAGATGATAACACTCAATTAAACCAAGAAACAATAAAATCTACCTTAATAATTCTTATAATAAAATTAATTTCCAAAAGCTAAATCCGATGAAATTGACAATTACTTATTGGAAATAGATTGGGATTTAATGTTTCTGATCTCAATGTCGAATAATGCCCTTCTAAATTTTATTTGATTCTTAATAATTTCATTGATTACTATATTCCTAAATATTCTAGTTTTAACAGGAAATTTTCACCATGATTTAGTCTTACCATAGACCAACCTACATGGTCTATGGTCTTACTATAATCAGGGTAATTAGAGAAAGGAAAAAGTATTATATCAAGTGGAAGAAATTTAACAATAATATTGATTATTTTTTTTTAATTCTTAGAGCGCGATCGAAACCCTTGATTGATGAAGATTATAGAAAATTTGTGTGGGAATGCGAGGAACAATTTACTGATAATCCTAAATATCTATGGCGTTTTGTAAACACTAAAAGCTTCATGTTCTTAAACTAATAACATAGCTTATATGTTTTTAAACTAATAACATAGCAGTTTAATAAAAAACGTTCACAGTTTTTTGTAAAGAAGGTCAATAAAAAAAGTTGCATTTGTCCGAAGGTGCCCCATGGTGGGGCAGTTTTGGGACACGCATGGGGTAGGTTCGGACATATACTTTATAAATAGCTTTTCTTTTCAAAACTATATTTTTAATATTTTAACGTTAAACTTAACACAAAACGTATGATCAAATGAACTTTGTTATCCTAACCTAGTAAAATTAACATAATATTTGAAAAGTTTTTGTTTATAAAGCCATCAAAAATGGCAACTTATTTTAAATTTAAAGAGTTAAAATTCACATTAAATTTTAGGAAACTAGCCAGGCGAGCATTCCCCCCAATAGAAGTTGGTCTGGGCAGTTTTGCCTCTACGTCACATCTTGCGATGGTTGAAATATCATCCACAGTGGGAATGTGGAAACGGTTGTGCGAATGTCTTAAATATTTTACAACAAACTCGCCGCATTCTGCAAGCTGTATCACTTGCCCAACGTAATAAACAACTGTTTTTTTCGTGGGAAATTTTACTAGAACGTAATCGTTACTTAAAATCTTCTCATCATCTGCAAAAAATCAAAATAATTCGTTGCAAAAAACCAATTTTAAAAAATTACATATTTTACCTAAAAGCTTATCGAATTCATCGCAATCCATGTCAATATCTGAGTCAGATGAAGAGCAGAGAAATTTATTATTTTTTTCCATCAATTTTATAAATTCTGAATCAGAATCTAAAGACGTGTCACTTTCTAGGGCTCTTTTTATTGCCTTTCTCATATTTTTCTTATTTTGTTTCTCTTGGGAATTCTGTTTTGTTGTGGGTTTTTTATTTTTCAGTTTTTGAGTGCTTGTTCTATTTATTACTAACGTTTTCTTGGTTCCAGACTTCTCTAACTTCAGTCTCCTTATTTTTTCTAATTGTTCAATCCGAGTTTTCTCTGGCGTGCTTGTGTAATTTCTTGATTTTCCAACACGAGATTTTCTGTTGGTTGTTCGAGGCAGTGCTTTTGGAAACGGTTTTATATCTGACGAATCGAAATAATATTGATGGATGGCTTTGTTGCTTCATTCACAATTTCATTAATTATTGAACGCATCATTGCTGTTACATCTTCGTTGCTTCCAGAAGCGGTGAATAAATGGTTGGACAATGAGGAGGTAGATGCCTGATTTATACGCACATTATCTAGTTCAGATGGAGCAATGTCAGCGTAGGTGACATACTGGTCATCCGACTGTGATGTAAGACTGGGATCGATAATAGTGGCGGATTTTTCAGAATTTTCGTTTCCTTCGGGTTGTGGGTTTGGACGGTCTGTAGCGTATGCTCCAAAGAAGTCTGTATCAGAAAAAATTAGTCTGTTGATGGGCCACAGTCCGGTGCTTGAAAAGCTGCTTATAATATTTTTAGGCGTAAAACTAGGGTTCTGATGTTAGTTTAGCAATATCATAAATTGTTATAGGTTTTCCCGGGTTGCCTAAGATAAAATCGTTAAAAGATACTTTACATTTTTGCTTAAAGGGACCATACACTGCCTTATCAAGAGGCTGTATCATGTGCGTACAATGTGGCGGGAAAGATAATAGTACTATACCATGTTCTCGTGAATAATTGATAGCCTCAACTGATACATGGGTCTCATGATTATCCATCAACAAAAGTATGGGATGGATTGGACTGCCCTGGGTATGTTTTTGTATGTGTTCTAATATAATTTGACAAATAATGGAGCAGTCATCCACCCCGATTTTTACCCGTAACCTATGGCACCAGGTACAGAACCATTTAAAAAATTATTTTTCATGTGAATTCCCCGCATTCACATGAAAAATAATAATATATACATTGAAGGGATTGTGTTACCTGTAGCGGAAACAACGCCGCAAAATGTAACTAATGTACCCCTTTCCCCAGAAATACATTGACCTACAACTCTTTTGCCAGTCTCTGCAATCACTTTAGGAGCGTGAATGACAGTGGATACACCGGTCTCATCTGTATTCCAAATACGACTCGGATCAAACATGTATTTGTCTTGTATCTGAGAATAATTCTTAAAAAATTCTTCAACGTTATGTTTATTGAAAGCTGACGCCCGTGCAATACTAGTGTTTTCGGGTTTTCTCAGAGATAGTCTTTGATGGCGCTTTATAAATAACCGCATCCAATCGACGCCAGCCATTTCATTAGCTTTCCACTGTATAGGACTTTTTTCCCAATTTAACTGCATATTGAAGTGCCAATATGCGGGTTGCCTTATATGTCCATCCATATAAAATTTGTGACGATTGCTTAAGATATGATTCTAATTCATTTTCTTCGTTTACAGAAAATACTTGCCTCGTAGCATATTTTGATAAGCCCAAAATCTGCAACGACCCCTCATCACTCTCATTTCCAGAATCAAGGGCATTTTGACTATTAGCCTTTGACACTCTATTTGTGACTCTGTCATGAAGCGTCGATTTTTTCACACCAAAAGTACTAGCTACAACACGTATCGACATATTATTTTGAACTACATTTGAAACAGCTGTTTGTATTGTCTCTTCGGAAACCTCGGGTCGATTACGTTTTTTAACGTAGTTTCTAACCATCCTAAATAAATTTTATATGTTAGATTCCAAACGAAACAAATTAATTTTTAATACTTTAGAAATATGTAAATAAATAATAAGTGGGGCACCTCCGGACAGTCCGAATGTACCCCACACTATACTGTCCGGATGTACCCCACATGCACGAAATATAAACAACCTAATAAATCTAAAAATAATGCCGTTGCCGACGCTTGAAATATAGGTTATGTGCTGTAAAAATATTATACTTTTTACGTATGCCACTTTGAAATCAAAAAATTGCAACACCAAATAGTGCAAAAGCTTACGAATAGATAAACATATTACTTACTTGGGGCCACTGTTTATTAATTTTGATAATAACTTTTAAATTACGTTAACTACCGGCATACAATTTCGCGACACGGCGTGAAATAAGCACTGCTACCAACTGTTAAAATACCGAATCACGTTTCGGTTTGGAAGGCGGTAAATTCAAATCGTCCGGAGGTGCCCCATGTCCGAACCTGCCCCACTCTACCCTAATTATTATTTAGTATTAAATGCTTTAGTACACTTGGTCAGTCATTAGGCAGTAAAAAAAATCTTAACCCTGACGTGCTTACTGTTTTTTTATAAGCGAGTTTTCTAAATAGCTTTAGTCTAAACCACATGTATGTTTGCGTATTACGGATAGGTGAAATGGGCATCATCCGAATGGAGACGCGTGATAAGGACGTAACTGAGTTTATACAAACTTGAAATATGTATTATGTCAAATAAAAATGCCAGTCGCACTTATTTGTAAGATCGAACTTGTTGGGTAAATTCACAAATACAAAAAAAAAATAAGCAACTTTTATCCCTAATGATCTGACGAGCTGTCAGCTCCCTGAACGGACGTTTGATGATCCGTGAACACGGATGCAAGTGCATTCAGACTAAGAGGTAGTAAAACTTCTTGGCAAGAGACGAAATTAGGAACGACGTTTAAGAATATTCCAAAGAACTAGTATGTTGCTTCTAACTATTATCAATTTTCCTTTTTATGTACCATCTTATGGGGCCTGTAACGCAAACCTTACAATAATTGTTACAATTCTACAAGTTACAAGAAATATATCTGTACCTACAAGCCCTATATAATTCAATAACACAATGCAAACCGCTACAATTATAGAAATTCAAGAATTCTTTACATATGTAGCTACATATTTTTAAGCTTATTAGGACCGTGACCATTCAAGTAGGCGGTAGTTATTAGTAGTAGAACCGTGTGTTAGGTAAAATGACTTCAAAACAATGAACATAATTTAGGAATCAATCAACCATTTTGAAGAATGTCATTTACAACGTCTAGATTCTAGATATTCAACTAACAGTGGTCGGAATCAAGTCAACAAAACAGAAATTAAGAGTAGGAGCAGTCTATATACTGCCCACCCAGATATAAATTTAAGAAAGAAAATTACAAGGCTATCCTTCAACATCTTGGCGAAAGATTTATTATACCTTGTTGCCCATCATGTGGATTGGGGATCAACATTAACCACAACTAAAGGTAATGAGTTAAGAAAAGCTGTTTAAGAAACTGGTTGTAATTACCACTCAACAGGTAAGCCTACCTACTGACCCACTGGCACTGATAAAATACCTCACCTACTAGACCTTTTTATATCAAGCAACTGGAAAAAAGAGGCCGAAAACTTTATCAGACTTGTACAGGAAGCTGCGTTCAATAATACCAAAACAGTCATCCATATAACCAAAGGAGTAAATTATCCAATTGAAAACAGGCAACCAGTCAAAAATCTAGAAGAAGATGGCAACAGACGAGAGACCCATATGACAGGACTATTTTGAATTAAAAAACCCAGTAGCTCAGAGGGAGGTCAAAAAGCTCAAGGAAGGAACAATAAGTTCTTATGTACAAAATTTGTCTACAGACAAAGGAAGTAGCAGAGGAAATTGAAACAAACATCAATCCGAGAAAAGCACTAAAATTCGACTTAATCGCTGGCGAAATTTTGAAACAGCTACCCAGAAAGGGTATGGTCATAATCACATACCTTGTTAATGCAGCCTTTAGATTGCAATTGCAGAAGTAAGAATGTTACCAAAACCAGGTAAACCACCTACCAATGTCACCTTTTATACACCTATCTCCCTTCTACCAATTATTTATTTCAAAATTATTTGAGAAGGCTACAACTTCAGATACTGCCTCCACTGACAGAAAATAATAACCTGATTCCGGACTCTCAATTTGGATTTGGGCAGACACATTCAACGATTGATCAAGTGCATCGAATCATGACCATAATTGAAGGTGCGCTTGAGGAAAAACAACTGTGTTCCGCAGTATTCTTAGATATTAAACAAGCGTTGGATACGGTGTGGCATGAAGGTTTAATATAAAAATTAAATGAAATACTTCCTAAGCAGTATGTAGAGATCTGAACATCCGATATCTCTGATCGACTAAGGATGCGTCCTTGACCCCATTCATTATTTGTTATATACCAGTGACTTACCAGTATCGGAAACTACTATAGCCACATTACGACACTGCTATTCCCGCAATTGATCAGAATCATGAGAGCTCTACTAGGAAACTCCAAGTAGCAAGCAACATGGTAGCAGAATGGACAAGACAGTGGAAAATCAAGCTCTACCAACTTAAATCAACACTCCATCACAGTCACTTCTCCTAGATGTTAACAGTACAACTGTGCCCCATGAGATCTTGGCATAACTCTTGAAGCTAAACTTCGGTGGAAAGAGCATGTAAGGAAGAAAAGAGCTGAGCTAATTTGAAAATATATACAGCATTATTGGCTTCTGGGAAGAAATTCAAAATTATCAATTTACAATAAAATGCTTATTTACGACCAGGTTTTTAAACCAGTGAAGCTCTACGGTTTTCAGCTTTGGGGCTGTACCTGCGTGATAGCAATATTAAAATGATACAAACATTTCAGAACAGAGTGCTGCGTAGCATAGTGAATGCTCCTTGGTATGTTCGCAACTCTGATCTTCATCAAGACCTTAGAATTTCAATAGTGAAAGAGGAGATCAAAAGGTTTGCCGTCAAGCATGAAGGCCGGCGTCACCTGCATATCAACGCAGAAGCTCTACAGCTGCTGGACAATCAACATCACGTCCGAAGACTGAAAAGAACTAAGCCGTTTGATCTTGTGTAGTGTGTTAAGTGTTAAAAGTAGAGCACAAGTGAAAGTATTTGAGCAATCTAAAGGACATCAATGGATCGATAGACTTAAGTTGATAAGTATATATAATTTTTAAGATTTATTGGCGAAAAATGGTTAATCTTATAGACTAGTTTTAATCGATTAAACACCAGCAGGTGCTTTATTAAAAAAAAAAATTCGTTAAGCATTTCCAAAAAATATGTTAACGCCACTGATTTAAGAAGACAAAATATTTTCTATGAAGAAAACATGTTTTTATGTCTAGTTAGTACCCTTAAAATAATTCAAAGTAATATCTAAAGCGGTCTCACACAAACCAAGGAATTTTTTTTCTGAGAACTGCAGCGTAGTACCCTCCCTCCCCCCTAAAATGTGTCACAAGCACGTGTACCAGTGGCGTACAAGTACCGACATAATTTGAAATATTTCTTGCTTATGCTTACATTATGCTTATTATGTTCTAGCTGCACATTGACCTTTATTAAAATTAGAAAATTATTTAGGTTAATAAAGTTAGTAATGAAGAATTTGTAGTAAAAAAAAAAACTTGATTTCACTTCAGATTCCCTCCCCTTATATGTGCGTCACTGGCTAATTTAAAAATGACTATATGGCAGTGGTGGCCCATCCGGGTAGGCAAGGTAGGCGCCGCCCTTAACTTATCCCCTTTTAATCTCACTTGTAATGTTTCCCAGTAACAGTAACTCAAATTCATATTTAAGTAATAGTATTATTATTAATACCTGTTGGGTGTCAGTAAATACCAGCATTATCTATCAATCAGTTATTCCGTGATCTTTAACAGTCGTTAAGCTTGATTTATAAACTCGAAAAGTTGGTGAGGTTAAAGTTATGATCAAGTTTGTGAGGTTAGATATTCCGAACTCTGAGCATAAAAATTGGTTCTCTCGAACTACCTGGGAACTTTTCGAACCTTACATGAGCTTTACATGAACAACATGAACGAGTGTATAAATGGAACTGAGTGTTCCCTTTAGTTTAAATTGAACTCCTATTTCCAACACCAACTGAACCTCAACCTCGCCAACTTTTCGAGTTTATAAATCCAGCTTTACAAGTAATTTGATTCGTTGCTAATTTATCCAATTTTTTCAACAATTCACGCAATGTGTTTTACAGAACAGCACAAAAAAATCACGGTTAAAGCGCACTTTTGAAAAGCGCTTATGCATGGACATTTTTCGCGAAAACTTTCCCAACGTCGCTTTTACTGCTTGGGATTTCTATCATTGCCGAAGAAGAACCGTGGTTCTGTTTAGGAAAACAGGTTCTTTACAAGATAAAGAGGGAGCTAGAAGACCATCTGTAAGAACGTTAATAAAATGTGTAAGACGCCTGTCGCAAGAAGCGGGAAGATCTTATGGAACATGCAGGATTATTCCTCAAAAACTCTTAAATTGGTTTTCTTACAAGGTTCAAGTATTCCAAGAAATACGAGCTGCAGATTTTGAAAGCCGCAGGAATTACTGTCAGTGATTTACCCAAAATTTATTGGAAATGAATAATGTACTAGACCTGACATTTTTTTTTTTTTGAAGCCTGGTTTCACCTCACCGGTTATGTGAATTTTCGCATGTAGAGTAGTGAAAATCCCCTAGTCTACATTGCACCCTCATGAACTTGTTGTCTGGTTGGCTGTTTCCAAAAGAAGAATTGTTGTTCCCGGTACAGCGGTATAGGGACCATATTTGATTACTTTCAACAGGACGATGCAAACGCCCATACATCCACCGAAACTATTAGCTACTTACGCAATTTTTTTGGCGACAGCTTGATCAGTTTTGGAACAGACATTGAATTGCTACCGAGATCACCTTGTTCGACGGTTATGGATTACTTCATTTTTCATCATTTGAAGAACAATATGTATTTTTAAAACACCAGTTGAAAATTTAGAACAGTTACAAGAAACGATTATCCAAGATTGTGGTAACATTTCTCCAGAGATGCTGGTCCACGCTGTCGAAAATATGAAGAAATGTGTGAAATCATGCTTGTAGCATGACGGTGCCCAATTTTAGCAATTTCTGTAATTATTTTCCTTTCTCTACAGTATGTCCACGGATGGGGTTTACAAGAGGACAAATGAACTAAAAATTGAAAGATACGAAAAAAAGTCACTCTTAATAAACGCTTTTGCTTGTCTCGAAAATACGATTCATCATAAGAAACTTCAATTTTTTTATACAGGGTGGGTAAAAACTGCAAAAATGTTATTTGGCTTAAGAGCAAACATACTTTACTTTGAAAGATACGAAAAAATGTCACTCCTAATAAACGTTTTTGCTTGTCTAGAAAATACGATTCGTCATAAGAAACTTCAATTTTTTAATACAGGGTGGGTAAAAACTGCAAAAATGTTATTTTGCTTAAGAGTAAACATACTTTATTTTGAAAGATACGAAAAAAAGTCGCTCTTAATAAACGTTTTTACTTGAATAATGAATAGGTGATACTTGTTGTCAATGTCTTTATTTAATGAAGTAATTATAATAATAATAATAATACGAATATTTTTATTAACATGAAAAGAATACGATAACGATTTCATAATTCAAAAGCTCCACCCCCATACTCGACACATTTTTCTAATTGCTTTCTCAAATAAGTGAAAGAATTTCTGATTTCTTTCTGAGATATCGATTGGACAGCCTGGATAATTCTGCCCTTCAGCACTTCAATATTATTTGGTACTGCGGTAGCAAAAACAATTTGTTTTAAACGGCCCCATAAAAACATATCCGCCAAGGTCAAGTCGGAGCTTCTTGGGGGCCACAAAACTGGGCCATTCCTGCCAATCCACCTTGGACCAAATCTGCGGTCAAGCCATTCTTAAACCTCACGAGCGAAATGGGCTGGACAACCATCTTGCTGAAAATACATATTTAGTCGAAAATTTAATGGTATATTTTCGAGTTAATCATTAAAAAATGTATCCAGCATTTCTAAATATGATAATCTATTGCACGTGTTATCAAAAAAATATGGCCCTATGATGCCATGGATGGATATCGCGCACCACACGTTCACTTTTGTGAAATATTGTCTTCTCGCCATAATTCTGAATTCGGGATTTTCTAAAGACCAGTACCTAACGTGCTGGGTTACAACGGTCCATTGGTAGAAAATGTACTTTCATCAGAGAGCATGATACATTTATAAAAATCAACATTTCCACTTAAAATTTTGTCTCCTATCCACAAGCAAAAATCAAGTCGTTTCGCGCCATCTCGCGAAACGACTTGATCCCTCTTCCAACCTTTGATTAAAGTGCGGTTTATACGGATACAATTTATTTGCTTTAAGGATCTTCTGAGTTTGATTTTTTTCACAACTTCCAACTGAGTAACACGATTTCTAAGGGACGTCATAGGATTTTCTTCAACAGATTGAAGAACTTAGACTGTAGCAGCATCATCATGGTCGTATTTCTTCTTTTTTTTTTTGAGATCCAAAACCGAACCAGTTCTCTGGAACTCTTTTATTAACTTGCGGATTGTCATCCTAGTTATTGGGATTCCTACAAATTTCTCGGTAAATTGTTCCATGACGTAGCGGTATGAAACTTGACCATCCCCATAACATTATATTATAAAAACTCTTTCAGTAAATAGCATTTCTACTTAAATAATAACTTCATTAAATAAAGACATTGGCAACAAGTACCTATCAGTTTAAGTGTCATTATTATTTTAACTAGGTTCACCAGTCAGAGGTGTGCCAGCGAATACTTTTTGGGAAATAATTTTTACATAGGTAAACCTTTTAATAAATTGTTCTACTTCGGTTTGTTGTGTAGAAAACACATTCATTTAGAGTGGATTTTTTTTCGTATCTTTCAAAATAAAGTATGTTTACTCTTAAGCAAAATAACATTTTTGCAGTTTTTACCCACCCTGTATAAAAAAAATTGAAGTTTCTTATGATGAATCGTATTTTCTAGACAAGCAAAAACGTTTATTAATTATATTATTATTTTTGGATAAAATTATTAAATTGTATTAAGACACATGTGCTCCCAAATTGTAGCGACACATTTTCGAATTAAGCTAATCAAAACAAATTGGTATTCTTCTGTTTCGAAATATTTGCCAAACATTGATATCTATTTAATTACGAAACTTGTGAAGAAAACAATTTTCGAAACTGCCAGAAACATTTAAATCCCGGAACAATTAATTACTATAACCTATAATTTCTACATTGGAGTTATTTTAGTTTTTGATATTTTAAATCTTCTTGAATCATTTTACGTTTTTTATTTGTTGTAATATGGGGAGAAAACAACAGTTCAAACATTCCTCGCGGTTTTACAAAACACTAAAAAGGAAAAAGAAAGAATTTGAAATTCAAAAGAAAAAAATTAACCCACAATCTGATTTTTCAATTAGTGATGTCTCATCGACATCTCGATCAACGGCAACCACGGCATGTAAGTTCTTTAAAAATAAGTAGTTGTACATTTTTTGAACTATTCACTTTTACCGTAGTGCAAGAGATGAAGATGTTGGTTATGTATTTCATAGAATGTAAGTACACTCAATGAAGACTAAGGTTAAAGCCTGTTTACATTAGAAAATTGCACGTGCAATGCAATAAAAAATTGCCTGTGGGCATGCGCATTTGCGACTTTGCAATCAGCTTTTGCAATTTTCTTTGCATTGCATCAAATTAGAACACGCGCTATTTTTATGTCACATGGCATGCAATTTTTGTGTGAAATCACAGATACCAACATAAAAAGATCAATTCATCCATTGATCCATGCGGAGCAAAGCCAAGCCAAGGTAAACTAATATATTTCGTTATTTGCAAACGTGCTCAGCAATTAGTACAACAGGTTATTAAAATGCTTGCATCCTTTACTTGCATGATGTGTAAACGGTTACGCAATGCAATTCTTTGCAGAAGCAATACTTTGCATGACATTTTTTGCACCTAATGTAAACAGGCTTTTTAGAGTACACTATAGACCATTTAAGAACATATGATTTTGACAAGAAGTATAACCTAAACTTGTGACTTTGCCCCCCAGCAAATATAGCCGTTGTCAAAAATATGTAATGGTAATTTCATGGCTTTGACATAAACTTTAACCTAAATTTGTCAAATTTGCCCCCCAGCGACGTCATCCTTAAATGGTAAATTTGACAAGTGGCAGTGTATAACGTGACGGTATACAGAAGTTGTATGCTTCTGAGCTTACCCTTCCGCTTGACGGGACCGTAATATTTTTACTTTAGCGACGTTTGTTCCGCGTAGTTTCGATACATGAAGAATGTTTCGATACATTTTCTATTAATTATAGCTACATGATTTTCGAAACATTATAGAAACCAAATACTAGAAATTGTGTGTCGACTCCATTTTGCACCAGAATAATTCTCGCTTTCTGGCGGCCATTTTGACAAATGCATTTTTATATTATTAAAATGGACTTTAATTAACTTCCTGCTTCATTTGAAGTGTAAAAAAGTGGTTATGTTAGTTCCATTTTGCTAGCTTAATCAATTGAAAAAAGAATTAAGTAAAATTTTAAAAATAATTAAAATTTTATTTTTTGACAAAGTTTTTATTTTATGTGTAGATGTCAATAAACTGTGAGCGTCTTAAGAATATAAAACTAAATTACTAAATTGCACGATAAAATTTATTTCGTCATTGATTTTTGGATCTCCTTTGCAATAAACTATACAAAATAAATCTATCACTTATAGAAAATACTCTTTGATGACAAATTCATTTTAGAAACATGTTCGAAACTTTCCGAAAAATTTTCGAAACATTTTCGATAATAGTTTTGATTTCGCGTGGAAACAGCAAAAGTCGCAGCCTGTACCAACCACTTGGAAACACGTGCTAATGAGCCATTTAAAATGTATACGTTTCGAAAATATTTCCATTCTTGTTGCCAACAATTTCCAATTTGTTTCGGAAACAGAAACAATAGTTTAGACACATTTACCATAATGTGTCTAAAAATGCTACTTGGGAGAGTGACTTTTTTTCGTATCTTTCAAAATAAAGTATGTTTACTCTTAAGCAAAATAACATTTTAGCAGTTTTTACCCACCCTGTATAAAAAAATTGAAGTTTCTTATGGTGAATCGTATTTTCTAGACAAGCAAAACCGTTTATTAAGGGTGACTTTTTTTCGTATCTTTCAATTTTTAGTCCATTTGTCCTCTTGTAAACCCCATCCGTGGACATACTGTATATTGTTATTTTGTTAATTTTGTAAGCAATAATAATAAATTTGTATTTGTTTAGTTATTTTAATACTCATCAGTTTGGCATATCATGTCATAATATGAACTTGACACAATTTTAACCTAGATCTGGTTAGATATATTTGTGATCTATACCAAGCCCTCTTATTGGATCAAAATAATTTTATTTACAAGCAATAATGACATTTCACCTATCTTTGAAAGGTGAAAAGTTGACGTTTTTTGACTTTTAGTTTCCACCCGGGTGAAAAGTAAAATTGTTATTTTTTTGTAATTTTATTAAAAATCGATATATCCAAATAATATACAATAACACACCAACATAGACACTGTAATGCACTCACACTCATTACACAAATTTAACGTCAATAAATGTTTATTTTTTAAATAAATTATTGTGCATTTATAAAACACAAAAGTTAACATAGTTTATGTTTTACTTATTTATATTAATTATTAGATTGGCATTATTGTGGGCAGCCACTGGTACGTTCAAACCTTGCTGAATTTTATTTTTTAAAAGGTTTAATTCATGATTATTTGAAGTTAAAGAAGTGTTAGTAAAATTTGAACTTAACTTTGAAATCAATTTTGCCGTATTAGCTTGAGTAGCGACACAATTATCTATGTATCCCTCAGCTACTGTCCTATATCTCCAGTCTGCTAACCGCTTAATTTACATGAGGTCGCCACCGTCATTTGCGAGCAAAGTAGCCGCTGTTCTTCTGAAACAGTGGCCAGTAAAGCTTTCAATATTCAGCTTCAGAAAAGCTGTAATTTTTTTTGGAAACTGACGTGTGTTGTGCCCAATATATTGTTTAGTAATTTTTCCATATCCGATTTGAATGAAAAACTTTCCATCCTGTATATTTTTCCGAAAAGTTATGTACTCCTTAAGTGATGCAATCCATTTCTTATTAGTTATCATGAATGATCGTGGCTGGTACGTTTTGCTATTCTGTGCGACCTTTTCTTCTAAAAATGAACGTCTGCTGTTTTCATTTTGTATAATTCATCTGATCGGCAGGCGCCTAAGACATCAATAACCAATGCGATCTACAAATGTATAAAATAAGAAGTTAGTATAGAGATTGTCAACCTTTTGGCCTATAATGCATTTTGAACAAGAAATTCCATGGGTGCTTGTTCCAAAAAAAGTTTCAATATTTTCCATAGACAGTGTGCTCGATTTTTTCGGGTTGTATCCTTTGTTTTGCTTTTTTAAAAATGACAATAGCCTTGCATGTTTAGACATGTCTACTTTCTCCTTAATTGATAGCGTGTACTTCAGCATTAAATATACTGACCAAAGCATATATATCTTCTTTGTCTTGGCATTTTCGCTAAAATAAGCTAGTAGCGCCGATTGAGAACCAGGATTATGAATTTTATTTTTCGTACACCATTCTTTAAAACTGTTATATGCCTCGTCATATCTCGGGCGGCTCTTAGCTGGCAGAATTTCTGATGTTGTAGCAGCAAACTCAAATTCCTCATCTGCATTTTTTTCGATGTTTTCCGAAATTTTTGACACTACATACGTTTTAAAAATAGTTATTTACATTACTAGATGCGGAAGTTTATTTTTTTGGCGCGAGGAGGTTTTTGAATAGCCGAGGCGAAGCCGAGGTGATTCAATACCTCCGAACATCAAAAGAGGCTTTCGCATTTAGTGATGTATTAAATTTTTTCTAATACTGTTCTCGGATCAATATATTATTAAGTAATGGACTTTGATTTTATTCAAATTATAATGATAAAATAAGGCTTTTGATCTGTTTCGACACCGTTTTCAGTATCGAAACAGATCTATTACGATACCGTTTTTTTATTTTTTAAAAGTTGGCATTGGTAATATTTAAATGTTTTATTCTGTTGACGTCTGACGTTTCCTGTTAATGTGATCCATGAGAAAAGAAAGTTTTCGGGATTTCTCTGGTAAAAGTTGATTTATCGTTTTATTAGCAATACCCCTTAACTCAGGGGAAATTGAACTTAGATTACCATGCTCCATATTTTTTTAATTATAATTATGAACAACTCTATGAAATATTAAAACACAAATTTCGTGACAATGACACAAAGAAAATATTATTTATTGTCAAGGCTACTATGACAAAAGTAAATTTATAGTATTACCAACATAGAATTTACAAATTTACAAAATTTAAAGGGTTGATTTTCTTTTTAGATATGTATTTTCGTATTGAAAAAAAATACAAAATAGAAAAAATAGTATAAAGTACGTGTTTTATAAAACAGTTAGAGCACTTGTCCCGTGTTAAAAAACTCGCCGCAAGCGTCTCGTTTTTTAACATGGACGCGTGCTATAAGATGATGCTTTATAAAACATGTACTTTAATATACTATTTTCCACCTGTAAAATAATCAATGACAACTAGTTATTTGAGTACTGTCAGAGTTTCAGTTCGAATTTTTTAATTTCACCAGTCTAAAATGTTCTCCCAAGACCAAAACGTTGCTATTCAGAAGGCGGCCGAGTTGGCATGTGCGTCACTGTTACCTGAGAAGTCGAAATATAGGTACTATCAAACGTACAACCTGTTTCTGGAATGGATTGCGGATAAAAATAAATATAAGCATTTTGTTATTAAGTTTTTTTCCAAAATTCGCTTGAATAAATACAGTAAGAATTTCCTATGAGTATTCGTGTTTTTTTGTCCTGGCAACGAAAGTAGTACTTTCGTAGCTAAAAACATACTACTTTCGTACCTAGCAACGTATAATATTCAGGTAACTCTAATGTTTACTTTCGTGATCTTTCGTGTTGCTAGGGCCCGAAGGTAGTACTAGAAAATAGTTATTTACATTACTGGATGCGAAAGTTAATTTTTTGGTGTAAGGAGGTTTTTGAATAGCCGAGGCGAGGCCGAGGTTATTCAATACCTCCATAGATCAAAAAAGGCTTTCGCATCGTGTGATGTAGGTATTAAATTTTTTCTACTACTGTCCTTTGATCAAGATATTATTAAGTAAGAACTTTGATTTTATTCAAATTATAATGATAAAATAAGGTTTTTCCACCTGCATGTAAAATAATCCATGACAACTAGTTATTTCAGTACTGTCAGAGCCTGTCAGTTCGAATTTTTTAATTTCGCTAGTCTAAAATGTTCTCCCAATACCTTGTTTTTTCAATAAATTTAGACATTTTGTTATTAAGTTTTTTTTCAAAATTCGCTTGAATAAATACAACAAAAATTTCCTGGAGTATTCGTGTTTTTTTGTCCTGGCACCGAAAGTAGTACTTTCGTAGCTAGAAACATACTACTTTCGTAGCTAGCAACGTATAATAATTCAGGTAACTCTAATGTTTACTTTCGTGATCTTTCGTGTTGCTAGGGCCCGAAGGTTAATTTATTTATACAGTAGTAGAAGAAATAATATATTCTTTAGTGACATGAAAACCATTTATTCAAAGAATTATGTTTGCCATCTTGATGTATATTATTATTTTAGCCCCTGCGGTTATTTGAAATTCTGAGTTCTGTTTAATCTTTAAATGAAAAAGTCAAATGACATTTTGCTTTATTATTTACCAAATTTCTCAAAATTTCGGCGTGATCTTAAAAAATTTTCGCCTGCGGTCCTTATCCACACGTGCAAGACATGAGCCGCCACTGGTCGGACCGATATTATTAGAAATAATACGGATATTTAATACTCCGCCATTTGTCTCGTGAAACCACGGTTCGTTTAGTAAAACTAATCGACGAACCTTATGGATAAAGTTAACCGATGTAACAAAAAAATGAACTGTTCACTTGGAAAAGAGAGAAACAACTACAGAAAACAAACTGATTAGGGCATGTCAAAGACTTTTACTATATCGTGTTCCTCATCCTACTATCTTATATAGATTTTAGGGTTTTCAATATAAAGTATGATTTGTAATTAATATAATAATTGAAATCCTTATGGAGAATTATGACATATTACATCTGGAACCAAAAGGATTAAAATTAAATCTCTTTGAATCCTTGGAAATTAACAAACTGAAAAATTCCCCATATTTATTAAACGATAAACAAGATATTTATACCTCTCCTTTGTTAAATTTAAAGCTTTGTCGTTAGGACGTCTAGTTATTATTGCCAATATAATAATTAATACCTTAATGTTTACCTTAGGTTTTTCATCGCTACCTTTAGTTAGACCTATATATTAAGATATCTGTTTTTAATACCTTACATCTGAAGAAGCCGCTGTGACGGTGAAACACGTGTCATGTTGACATATTAAAGTGAAAATCAAAAAACAATTAGTGTTTTCTTTCATATATTATGGAGAACCGTTTATTGTCATGTCAAGTTAGAATGCATTAGGTTTTTCATGAAATTATTTTTTAAAGAAAATATTTTTTATTTTTCTATTAACTAAGACAATTTGTTTTTAAATAATACAGATGTATTATTCGTAATAACTAAATGTAGTCGAGAATGTTCTTATTGCGGCCCTGTTCAATATACCTACAGGACTAAAGCATTTATCGAGCACACACATTTTTTCGGCCTTAATAACACAGTAAGAGTATGTGAGTAAGAGGAAACAGAAATAAGAAAATTGATAAATAGTTGCAGAAATACTGGTAGCGAAATTGTTTAAATAGCTCCCGAGGAATAGTATGAATTAGCTGCCTAGTTCATGTTGATATAAAAATTACTAATTACCTGTAATTAATATGGGCTCCAATATATTTCTTCTAACTGACTTCTGACAGAGTGTAATAAATGTTCACGGTAACTAGTTTAAAAATAAACAATATATACACAAAACGATTAAAATCAGTAGTAAAATAAGAATTATAATGGTCAACAAGAAGTTATAGTTTTAGAACATTGAAAATAGGTAGGTGCCTGCCTAAAATTAAGTAAATCACATTTTTATATACCGAGTTGTTCAAAAGTCCTGCATAAAATTCATATTTTTCTATAGAGTATTTTAGGAAAAACATTAAAACACGGAAACTGACTTAAATTGTTGCTCATCTTCGTAAAAATTATCCAAATGCAATAACCCCACTGTCGCTAAAAAGGCAAATGTTGGCAGAAAAATTTGTTATAAAAAATTTACAAAACACGAACAGTTCTATTGTCAATAAAATCGGAAAACTAGGCATCACTAACTTAATATGTCTCTTTTGAATAAATAAAACTAGTCCACCTTTAGTAGTACAGCCAATCTGTAAAATTTGCGAGAAAAAAATACCATAAGCGATTTTATTTCATAAATGGTTAGGGGGCATGTGATTAGCTTAAAACCAAATTGTCGGGCCCCTCCCCCTTGGGCGCTTGTGGGAAACTCAAAAATAATTTTGACTTGATTTTCCGCAAAAACGGTAAGTCGCAGAGAAATATTTTGTAAACAAATATTGTAAAAAATAATATTCTCCACAGTTTATCTCATGGAGTCACTGCGCTACGACTAAAAGTGCAGAAAGCAGAGGGCGCCAAAGTCGCCAAAAATCACTTTTTCCTTATTTTCGACGCGAAAAATATTTTTTGGTTCAATCGCATAAATCCAAAGTTGTAGTGCCCAAAAAATCCTATAAATTGAGTCCGCGCTTTTTTTTTATAATGCACGGTTACGGAGATATAGCGCCTGGAAGTACCAACGGAATGCAGCCTTAGCATTTGTTCAAACTTGCGTTTAACAGTTACTTATTTATTTATACAGTTTCCTATTAGGGGTATAGAATTATTTGACACGTCACTGGGTTTGGTTTTTGCCTGGCAACATAGAAAAAACGAAGAGAAAAAACAAGTCAGATACGTAAGAGAGATACGAAAGAAAGTATCGTTCGTTCGTCCGTAAAGGATTTCGTTATATTTCGTCTAGTCGAAAAGTGCATTCGTAAAAATCGGGATAATTGTCATAAACCGTCCTATTCGGTAAGAAACCTTTTTCTACTTCAATTCATCGTTAAGAATTTTATATTTCTTTTAATAAAAATACAGTCCACATTTATTTCAATCGTCTACTTATTTATGTAAGATAAAGTACATAAACATTTGGTCCCAGTCGAGCCGGATCTAAAAACGAACAGTTCCTATGGACAAATTTAAATAAATCATTAAATTTTATTCAAAATTATTTTGATCCATCAATTCGACATTGGCAGACACGTCACCTAGGAAATACACATTCATTGTTGACAAGAAAAACAAAAACGTCAAAAAAGAAAAGTGTCAAAGAATAAATTCGTCCACAATAAACAATTCGTAAGAAACCTAGAAAGGTTTTTGTTAATGAGCAATAAAACCTCGCAGACTTCATCGCTTTGATATTTGTCAAGAAACGTGGGAAAAATCAATACTGAGCCTCAGACGTCCCAAACCAAGGAACAAACTAAGTTGCAGTTCGAGTTGCAGACTGAGTTCCAGATTGAGTTTCCGGCCGAGTTCCCGAGCGAATTTCAGATTGAGTTCCAGACTTCGTCGCTACTCCAGGCTTGATCCAGAGACAATAAAAAAAAAAAAAAAAAAAATGCAAAAGTGTTTCTCTCATAATAGTTGTCGTAATTAAGGTACCATTCTAAGTAAGTACCTACCTACCCTTTGTAATTATTACTAATTGTCATTATTGTTGTTAATTATATATTTTGTATAGTTTTAGAATCATGGATTTAAACAAATTGAAAAGAAAGAGGTCTTACGCGAAAGGTTTAATGACAAAAATTGAAAATTGGACAAAATTAAACATTGATTCGGTGGATGATAAAAGTCAGTATGATATTCGTAAAAAGAATCTTTTAGCAGCTTATCAGGATTACTTAGATATACAAAAGGAAATCGCTTCACAAGATGAAGATGAAGTAATCGAATCCGAGGATATAGAGAGTAAGTTTTGCAACGCTTTTTCTATGTTGGAGGGTAAAATTGAACAACTGACCAGTCAAATGAGTCATAACCTATCAAACGTAGATTTAGATGCGTCTTATCGTGATTTATTGCAAAATTTTCAACAGTCGAATCGAGATTTTGCTACAGAGTTAGTACAGGGCTTAACTCAAAATATTATGTCAAATCGAGCATCTGTTCAAACAGTTAAGTTACCGGAAATAAAAATACCCATTTTTTCGGGCGACGCCGCAGAATGGAACAGTTTCTATGATTTGTTTGTTAAATTGATTATAAACAATCAGGATTTAGAGGATGTTCAGAAATTAATCTATTTAAAAGGTTATTTACGTGGTGAAGCATTAAGCTTGGTTCAAAATTTATCGCTAGTGGGTTCTAGTTTAGATACCGCGATAAAGTTATTAGAAAATCGATACAAAAACGCATACACAATAATCGAAGCACACATCACTAATTTATTCGAAAATTTACCGACATTAATCAAGCCAAGAGCTCATCATCTCCGAGAATTCTTAACCAAAATTAATCAAAATATCGAGAGTTTAAAAAATCTTAATGTGCCTGTGCAACATTGGGATCTAATTTTAATTCATGTTTTTTCCAAGAAACTGGATTTTCACTTGCAAAAGTCATATTGTCTACAGCGAGACACTAAAAACTTGCCAACTTTAAATGAATTTTTAAATTTCTTGGAAAAACAATGTAAGGCTCTAGAGGAGCTAGATGCTAAAACTGCCAGCACAAAAAATGTCACACATTTTAGTAGCATAAATTCTAATTCGAATTATCAAAATTCATCGGCACAATATCCTTTACAATCAAGTTTAAAATGTATTTATTGCTCAGGTCATCATACAATTTATAAATGTTCGTCGTTTAAAGAATTAAACGTAAAAATCAGAAATGATTTTATTACAAATAAAGGATTATGTAAAATTTGTCTAATTCGAAAACATGCAACATCCTCTTGCAATGGAAAGGGTTGTATGCAGTGTGCAAAAAGACACAATACGCTTTTACACATTAATTTTAACACTTCACGTCATGGTCAAAATCATTCTAGTGAGAATAACTCACCAGCGAATGAACGTCAAAATTCAGGCCAGGGTTTCCAGAATTCTAGTTCAGGTCAAATCAACCAACAGGGAAGTCGTGTATTTACCAGAAATCCATACCAAAATAATAATATTACGTTTAATAAAAGATTAAATTCATCAAATAATGGTTTAATAACCAATAATGATCAATCAGCTATAAGCAACCAATCAATTTCGCGAAATAGTGATACCCAAATAACACCTGAACAATCTTTGTCGTGTTCGTCTACTTCCACGTCGACTACTTTTAATGAAAATTCTCAGGTAATATTAACCACTGCAGTGGTAACGATCTTCAATTTGAGCGGTAAGTCTGTAAAAGTAAAATGTTTACTAGACAGCGGAAGTCAGATCAGTATGTGTACTAAAGAATTGATTCAAAAATTAAATATAAATACTTATCGTAAATCTTTACAAATTTCAGGCATTTCGCAAGCAAATATGTACTCAAATGAAATGGTTGATTTAAATATATATTCGAGGGTACATGCAAATAAAAAATTTTATGTATCATGCGCTGTTTTGGAAAGAATAACGTGTAACCTACCGCAAACAAATATAAATATTTCACACTTAAATATTCCAAAAAATATATGTTTAGCTGACCCAGAATTTAATATTTCGTCAAAAATAGATATTTTATTGGGAGCGGACGTTTATTACGAATTACTAGTTCCTGGCGTTATAAAGTTAGGAAAAAATTTACCACTACTGGTTAACACCATTTTGGGATATATTGTTGGTGGAAAATTGTCAAATCAACAAACAAATTTCTTTATAAATACCGAGGCTGAGGATAACGTGATTCAAAATTCATGTTGTCAAAATTATGAAAGTTCCAGCGTAAGTTTCTTCACATGTGCATTGAATAATACTGACGAGCTTATCAAAAAGTTTTGGGAGCTTGAAGAAGTAGAAAGTAAATGTATCGTGAGTCCTGAAGACGCAAAATCTGAAAAAATATTTCAAGAAAGTACAATTCGATTAGAAAATGGCCGATTTCAAGTAAATTTGCCATTTAAAAATACCGATGAACACCTTAAATTAGGTGATTCGTTTTCCCAAGCAAGAAGGCGATTTCTTGGTTTGGAAAAACGATTCTCTAAAGATTTAAAATTAAAACAAGATTACAGCAATTTTATTAATGAATACTTAAAGCTAAATCACGAAAAGGTTCTTCCGCTACATTTGCAAAATGAAAGAGGCGAAAATAAATATTTTTTGCCACATCACGCGGTAATTCGCGAGCCAAGTGAAACTACTAAATTGCGTGTAGTTTTCGACGCGTCTATGAAATCATCAACAGGTTATTCGTTAAACGATATATTATTAAAGGGATTTACGGTACAACCAGAACTGTTTGACATAGTCTGTCGTTTTCGTCTAAACAAATTCGTCGCTATAGCGGACATACAAAAAATGTACCGTCAAATTTCTATTAATCCAAATCAAACGTATTTACAAAATATATTATGGCGCAACACTCCGGATGAACCATTTCAATGTATAGAGCTTTCAAGTGTAACATATGGCACAAACTTTGCTCCATTTGTAGCCACTAGATGTCTTAAAGATCTTGCCGAAAAAGAAAAAGAAAATTATCCTCTCGCATCAGAAATATTATTAAATCAAACTTACGTCGACGACCTACTGATAGGTGCAAATTCACAAACTGAGTTAATAAAGACATGTTCTGAGTTAGTAGATTTACTTGGGTCCGCAGGATTTCAATTACATAAATGGCATGCCAATTCAGAAGAATTTGTAAATATTTTTTTTATCGATAGTTCAAATACTACATATTATAACATTCAAGTCGAAAATACGTCAAATAAAGTGCTTGGTTTAACATGGAATTCGGAAGAAGATTATTTTTCAATTTTACCTCCGGAACCACCTAAAGAAAGATGTTTAACAAAGAGAGAAGTACTGTCCAAAATTGCATCTATGTTTGATCCAATTGGATATTTAGGCGTAGTCGTAGTTGTTGCAAAAATTATTATGCAAAAAATATGGATTAGTAAAATTGATTGGGACGATAACTTAACAAATGAATTAAATATCGAATGGAATAATTTTTTTGAAAAAATGGTATATTTAAAGGACGTAAAAATTCCTAGAAATTTATTTCTAAGTTTTCCCATTGAGAAAATTGAAATTCACGCTTTTTGTGATGCGAGCGCAAGGGTGTATGGAACCTGTTTGTATCTTCGTGTTATATACTCTAATAAAACTACTTCTTGTCGATTAATTTGCTCAAAATCTAGAGTCAGTCCTTTAAAAACCATCACAATACCACGATTAGAACTTTGTGGAGCTGTTCTAGCGGCAAAGTTGGTAAATAGAATTTTCAAAATTTTCGAAAATAAAATAACAATTTCTTCAGTAAATCTGTGGACAGACTCAGAAATTGTTCTATGCTGGCTAGCCTCGCACGCTTCACGCTGGTCAGTATTCGTATCCAACAGAGTAGCCACGATTCAAAGTCTAACTGCAGCTTATATATGGCGACACGTTATATCTGAAAATAATCCTGCTGATCTTCTGTCGCGTGGAGTTTTACCTGACAAAATATCTGCTTGTAAATTGTGGTGGGAAGGTCCTATATTTTTACAAGATTATAATCTTGATTTAAACATGTTAAATTTTTCGCCAATGGAAAATTCTGTTGGTATCAATGAGGAAAGAAATACAGTTAAAAGTATTTCGCTTCATAATCGAACGGATAATTTTTGGAATATATTAATATCAAATTTTTCTTGTTTCTCTCGTTTGCAAAGAACAGTGGCATATTGTTTAAGATTTTTAAATAACTATTTGAAATTGTCTCCTGAAAAAACAGCAGGCCCTTTATCCGTTCAGGAATTACAAAGTGCATTAGATGCCATTATAAAAAACGTTCAACTAATCGCTTTTTCGGTAGAAGTAGCACAACTGATGGCAGGTAAAACTATCAGTAATAAACATATTTTACTACTAAATCCATTTTTAGATGATAATGGAATATTAAGAGTAGGAGGACGTCTTGCAAATGCGAACGTAGCGTACGAACAAAAATTTCCGATATTACTTCCTGCTAAAAATCAGATTACATCATTACTATTAAAAAAGGAACATTTAAAATTATATCATGGCGGCCCGCAAACAGTTCTGTCAAATTTTAGATTAAGATATTGGCCATTGAGTGGCTTAAAAGAAATAAAGAAAATTACAAGAAATTGTGTGACTTGTTATAGATTTCAAGCTCAACCAGCAAAGCAAATCATGGCAAGTTTACCAAAAGATCGCGTGTCCCTAACTCGTCCTTTTCACGCCACAGGCGTTGATTTCGGTGGCCCACTACTAATAAAAAGCTCAAATTTAAAAAATGCTAAAATTTTAAAATGCTATTTTGCCGTGTTTGTGTGCATGGCTACAAAAGCTGTGCACATTGAACTAGTGTGGCTAGTGTGTTGGGTTTAACCACCGATGCTTTTCTTGCGACTTTAAAAAGGTTCATTGCAAGGCGAGGTAATCCTGCAATAATCTACTCGGATAATGCTACAAATTTTTTAGGGTCACGAAACCAAATTAAAGAACTTTATGATTTTTTCAAAAAATCACAAAATATAAACGAAATTCAAGAATTTCTGTCCGAAAGGGAAACGCAGTGGAAATACATTCCTCCCTTATCGCCCCACTGGGGAGGTCTTTGGGAAGCGGCAGTTAAAAGTATTAAATTTCATCTTTATCGTATAATAGGAAATGCTCATTTAACATTTGAAAGGTTATACACATGTTTAACTCGAATTGAGGCAATTCTTAATTCGAGACCTCTATGCGCATTGTCAACTGATCCCTCAGATTTTAATGTGTTAACTCCTGGACATTTTTTAATCGGAACTAATTTAACTTCATTTCCCGAAAAAGATATAACTTCAATTTCAATGAATCGACTTTCTCAATGGCAACATTGTACTAAACTTCAACAACATTTTTGGAAAAGGTGGTCAATTGATTACCTAAATCAATTACAAAATCGTCCGAAATGGTTAACATCTTCTGAGAATTTAAAGGTAAATGATCTCGTTTTACTAAAGGAGGATAACATTCCCCCTTTAAAATGGCCCAGAGGTAGAATTCTGGAAGTTTTGCCTGGTAAAGATGGGAAAGTACGTATGGCTATTCTTAAAACCCAAAAGGGTACGTTCACGAGGAACATATCGAAAATATGCCCTCTTCCTGTTGAAATTTAACGCAATAAATTGTTGTCTTTGTTGAAGTAGGAATACTTCAACGCCCGGGAATATGTTCAAACTTGCGTTTAACAGTTACTTATTTATTTATACAGTTTCCTATTAGGGGTATAGAATTATTTGACACGTCACTGGGTTTGGTTTTTGCCTGGCAACATAGAAAAAACGAAGAGAAAAAACAAGTCAGATACGTAAGAGAGATACGAAAGAAAGTATCGTTCGTTCGTCCGTAAAGGATTTCGTTATATTTCGTCTAGTCGAAAAGTGCATTCGTAAAAATCGGGATAATTGTCATAAACCGTCCTATTCGGTAAGAAACCTTTTTCTACTTCAATTCATCGTCAATTCATCGTTAAGAATTTTATATTTCTTTTAATAAAAATACAGTCCACATTTATTTCAATCGTCTACTTATTTATGTAAGATAAAGTACATAAACAGCATTCTATTAATATTGACCCTTATCTGGCACACTAATCACAGGAAACTGTTACGAAATAAAACAAATGAATATGGTAAATTAGTTTAACATGCAACCTTGGGTAACTTTAAGTAGAACATCCAGTATATTTTAGAAACATGTAATGCATTTTCTTTTTAATTATTAAAAATATAATGATATTATGTTGATATTTGCTCCAGCCGTTTTCGAGATATTTCAATTTGAAAATGCTGATTAAGACGTATACCAACTGTTATATCAAATCACAGTTGCCATGAATGAACATACGATATGAATATTAATAATTATCCGGCTGTCATTTATTGTTTGATTTTTTACTGATTATTGTCTTGTTTTACCAAATCGCTTTAAAAATATCAACAAATTTTAATCAAAATATTACTGATAATGTATGGTCATGAAATCAATTTCGTACATTTAACTCTACAAATATACTATTGTTCTCTAGAGTAATAAAATTGCAAAAACAGCATAATTGAGAACATCGGTAACTACAGATTATTGACGTCACAGAAAGGCAGGCGTTTTGACCCACATTCAAAATGTTAATGGTAATTTTATTGTAATCTCGTAACACAATTAGAATTAGTTATTAACAATACTTGTATAAAGACATTATACCGATATTCTAACGTCGATTTAATAATATTACTCCATTCTACGCGTTCTTATTACTCCATATCAAGATATATCCCCTAATTGTTTTAAAATATCAAGGGCATTTAACATTTTTTTAAATTTACACTTTCCTATCAATTTTCTATCAATAATTTCTGTTTACTGTTGAGGTTGATTTGAAGCTAAGTAAATAAATCGCCCATAGTCGATGATTTACAGGGTGGAACCGTTTTGTCAATTCGCCTTAATGTAGGTATATTGATTATTCTATTCTATAACTATAATAAACTTGTGGAGAAAGACTTCGACTTTCCTTTCCCCTATAAAGCATTTTGACTTGTGGCGTAGTGGTCATATTAGACGTGAGGATCTGTAACAATAGAATGCTACGATCACAGGACATAAAACAAATGATGCTGCATTCGGTTGGTAATTCCAGGCGCTATATCTCCGTAACCGTGCATTGTAAAAAAAAAGCGCGGACTTAATTTATAGGATTTCTTAGGCCATACAACTTTTGTATTTATGCGATTGAGCAAAAAAATATTTTTCGCGTCGAAAATAAGGAATAAGTGATTTTTGGCGACTTTGGCGCCCTCTGCTTTCTGCACTTTTAGTCGTAGCGCAGTGACTCCATGAGATAAATTGTGGAGAGTATTGTTTTCAACAATATTTGTTTACAAAATATTTCTCTGCGACTTACTGTTTTTGCGGAAAATCAAGTCAAAATTCTTTTTGAGTTTCCCACAAGCGCCCAAGGGGGAGGGGCCCGACAATTTGGTTTTAAGCTAATCACATGCTCCCCTAACCATTTATGAAATAAAATCGCTTAAGGCATTTTTTCCCGTAAACCCGCTTTTCAATAACAGATTGATTGTACCATTAGCCGATGCTTTAACTAAGACAAAGTCCTTTGAACAATCGGTTGAAACACGCAGAAAATATTTTTATTTACAACCATGCATGTAATAATAACATCTCACCTATCTTTGAAAGGTGGAAAGTTGACGTTTTTTGACTCTTACTTTCCACCCGGGTGGAAAGTGAGCACTTTCCACTCGGGTGGAAAGTAATAGTTATTTACAATACTAGATGCGAAAGTTAATTTTTTGGTGTGAGGAGGTTTTTGAATAGCCGAGGCGGCGCTGACGTGATTCAATACCTTCGAATATGAAAAAGGGCTTTCGCATCGTGTGACGTATTAAATTTTTTTCACTACTGTTCTTTGATCAATATATTATTAAGTAATGAACTTTCATTTTATTTAAATTATAATGAATATTTCACTCATGTATAAATTTTCCCATAAGAAACGTTAAAAATAAAAAAATATCAGCGGATATACAACGTTGCCTAGACAACGTTGTATATCCAACACACAACAATCGAACCTATTTGACGAGACAGTTTTTTTTTTTACCTTTTTACTGCGAACGTGATCGTTATTGTTATGAGTTCCCTTCGGGAAATTCATTGCTTTTGAAAAACAAACCCTCTCAACAGATAACGACAAAGATATAATTATGGCATAAATGAAAAAATAATATATATTTCATTCTAGAAATATTCTCCCTAAATACCGCTCGTGCATAAAAATTAACCAGATAATTTTCATTCAAGCTTGTTATACTAATTCCACTTGTTCTTCGAACTCGTGGAATTATAAATAACAAGCTTTCATGAAAATTATCGGTAATTTTTAAGCACTCGTGGTATTACCCCCGATAAAATAAGGTTTATCTACGACTATTTAATAATAGAAGCATAATGTGTTTGTTAGTACATATATAATGTGGTTCATATTACCATAATTACTCATATTCCACAGCCGTGGAATATGAGATTTCATATTCCACGGTCCCAACAAAACAAAGTTACCTGAATTACGATAAAAACGCACCAGATCTAGTTTAAGCAGGCGTGAATGGTATTAATACCATAGCAACCGATTGACAAGTAAACGAATCATTTTTTTCCTCAGTCATTTAAGTTTCGCTGTGACATTTTGTTGTTGATTTCAAAGTAAAATATCATGATTTCGGATGACGAAAACGAAATCCAAAGTACCCCTCCAGAAATTCGGGCTGCAGCGCATACAGCTTCCCTGGAATTACTACCAGAAAAATCACGCAAGAACTATACGCTAGCGTACGATAATTTTATAGACTGGCGACGAAAAAACAACACAAATTCTTTTTCTGAAGATACCGTGCTAGTATATTTTAAAGAATTGTCAAAAAAATACAAGTCAAGCACTTTGTGGACAAATTATTCCATGATAAAAAGTACCCTTATGTTAAAACATAATGTAAATATTGAACCTTATAGAAAAGTACGCGCTTTACTGAAAAGGCAATCTGAAGGTTACCAGCCGAAAAAAGCAGAGGCTTTTACTGGGGAAGAAATTAGCAAGTTTATGGAAGAGGCACATGATGTTAAATATCTAGCTACAAAGGTAATAATGCATTTGATTTAACACCTTTATCTAAAATAACTAAATATAATATTTTTTTATAGGTTGCATTGATAATGGGGGTAATGGGAGCTTGCCGTTCCAACGAGCTGTATAATATGAAGGTAGAACACATACAATATTATGACGGCTGTGTGCAAGTTCTTGTTCCAACGACGAAAACAAAAATTCCCAGGAATTTTACGATTACCGGAGACTATTATAATATTGTCAGAAAATATGCGGATCTTAGACCATCAAACGTGCCAAATTCTTTCTTTTTAAACTATCAAAACGGCAAATGCACAAAGCAAATAATTGGCATAAATAAATTTGGACAGATGGGTAAGACGATAGCGGAATACTTGCAACTAATAAACCCAGAAAAATATACCGGCCATTGTCTTCGCCGATCTTCAGCTACATTATATGCTGACGGAGGAGCAACTATGACAGCCCTAAAACGTCATGAAGGTTGGAAATCGGCCTGCGTAGCTGAAGGTTATATTGCTGAATCAAAAAAAACTAAAATAGACGCTGCTAATAAAATTTTAAAACAAATAAACTCAAAATTATGTCCATCTACATCTACCACTGTAAATAATGTTAGCTCCGAAACTTTTTCCATTACTAATAAGAACGATATGAATATAAGTAATATTCCTGCTCCCATTCATTTTCATAATTGCTCTAATTTTACAATAAATTTCATGAAAAATTAGAAATAAGTAATTGTATTTTGTTTAATTATGGTTAACATCGTTGAATTGTATTTTTTAGTTAAGAAATACCATTAATAATAATCCTATTGTAATAAAATGTGTTGCTCTGAATCCATTTTCTAACTTCTTGAATACTGAATAGTCGTAGATAAAGTATAGTATTTGACTCGCGTATAATGGCTATATTACACTCGAATCCTTAAAACACTCGCCTTCGGCTCGTGTTTTAAAATCTCGTGTAATATAGCCTTCATTATACGCTCGTTAAATAATGTACTATTTTCCACCTGTAAAATAATCCATGACAACTAGTTATTTGAGTACTGTCAAAGTCTGTCAGTTCGAATTTCTTGATTTCGCTAGTCTAGAATATTCTCCCAAGACCAAAACGTTGCTATGCAGAAGGCGGCCGAGTTGGCATGTGCCTTACTGTTACCTGAGAAGTCAAAAAATAGATACTATCAAACGTACAACCTGTTTCTGGAATAGCTCGCGGATAAAAACGTTTGTCAAATTGACGAAAATGTGATGTTAGCTTACTTCTTAGAGAAATCTGAAGCCTTATCACCTCCGTCCCTATGGTCACAATATTCCATGCTCAAATTGACTATTTCTGTGAACAAAAATATAGATATTTCGCAGTTTAAGAAACTCATTGCATTTATTAAACGAAAAAACGATGGTTACGAAGCTAACAAATCTAAAACTTTCAGAAAAGAAGAAGAAATAATAAAGTTTTTACTTGACGCTTCTAATCATAGCTGTTTATCTATGAAAGTGATAGCAGTAATGGGAATAGCTGGAGCATGCTGCACCGATGAGATCCTAAAATGAGGTTGAAAGACGTCGAAATCAAGAATGATGTAGCTATAGTTAAAATCATCCAGAACAAAAACAAGGTTCAAAGAAGTTTTGTGATAACCGATGATGGAGGTCCAGTTTCTTTTGTGAGGTTACTACCAGATTACATTAAACTTCGGCCAGATAATGTATGTACAAGACGAACGCTTGTTCTGTCGCTATGAACGAGGTAGGTGTGTGAATCAGGTGATTGGAAAACACACCATTTTGAATGTTCCCAAAGAAATTGCCAAATTTTTGAAACTTCAAGACATAAATAAATACACTGGCCACTCGTTTAGAAGAACATCAGCTAGGTTTCTCGCAATTGCTCCAGGTGTCGATATTTTGGATTTGAAAAGACATGGCGCTTGGAGGTCTTCGTCCGTTGCGGAGTGATATATGAGTACATTAGATGCAGAACTCGGTTTTTGCAGGTTAAGTCATTTTAAGAAAAACGTGAAAAACCGCTAACAAGTTTATTTAACAAAAATAAATTGCAGCATTGTTATAGTAGTACGTTATAAAGTTATTTTCACCCAAAAAATTCAAAAAAAATGTTTAGAATTAGGTAATTTAATAAATAATTCAAATCAAAGGATTCAAACATAGTTTTGCATCTGGCTTAATCAAAAACAAAGTTTTGCAACTAAAAAGTGCAAATACAGAAAAATAAAAATAGCGTTGCTTAATTACAATGTTTAATAAAAAAAATAACGGTTACATAGATAGTTAAACTCCTTAAACTCTAAAAAAAGATGTTTCTGGCATTGTTTGCTCTAAATCCTCAGTATCACTTGTGTGGTCACTCGGCTTGCTTGGCGAATCGACAATTTGGTAGAATTTCAATTCTGGGATTTCTCTCCACTCCGGGCCATAGTGTTTTTGTAAAAGGCTAGCAATTGAGGATTTGTCTCCTCTCAAAGAGTTCCCCGTTGAAACTATTGTAGGGCGTAGTCCTGAAAGATGTTTCCCTCTTTTTATTATGCTACCTTCAGAACAAAAATCCGACCTGTAAAATACTTCACCACGCATTGTTATTTAATTTTTGTTTAGCAAAAATGAATCTTTTAGACTCATTGAATTTAAAATGCTATTGAGCAGGTTTCTTGACTATGTTAGTTGCGGCTGTTTTCCAATCAAAAATACTCCAGTCTTCGTCGAGCTTATGAATGGTCGAGAATTTTTCAATAATAGTTTCATACTCACTTCTATTAACTATAATTGACAGCTTTCTTAATTCTCTCTCAATTAATCCAAATACCCTGTCGGGAGGTAAAAATGAATGCCCGACGACAGGAAAAGTAATTTCCAATGATTTAATATTGGCAGGTGCCTCATGTCCTAAGTAGTAAGCTAACATGGACATCATGACCGAATTTTTATTCTGACCCCCGCATCCGTCCGCAAATAAGTGAATTTTTTCAATATTTTCTGGAAATATGTTAGCTACCAAAGTATCATGTACTGCTGATGCGATAACATTGGAGTTCTTACAATACTGAGACTCTAACCATAAGTAGGAATGAGCTGTTTGAGGAGTTATCTTGGCTTTTGAGTTGCCCTTTACAATGGTGAAATTATAAAAATTAATTTGCTGCGAAAAGTAGGCAGATTGGTCTGGCAACTTTGGTAAAGCCAAATTTTTTTGGCAATCAAATGAAAAAATCTGCACATGTTCTGATTCAGCTTTCAGTGAACCATAAAATGCCTTAGCTCGTAAAATATGTGCTCTTTGGTCGGTTAGTATTTTAATTTTTTCTTCTTCTGAATTATTATTTTTCTTTAACAATTCTTTTGTACGCAAGCATGTCGAACACACATCAGTTAATGGGGTACCAAAAGACAAGTTGTAATTCTCGTTCAAATAGGTCCGGAAATAAGACAATTTGACATTAGAACCTGGATTTTTCTCACGATATAAGTCAAATAATTTTTTAAAATTTAAATCGCATCTCAGGTATAGTCTAGATGTACGTTCCCGACTATAATGACTTTCTACACAAGTTAGGCTTTCAATAAATTGCTTAATTAATAATTTAGCAGCATCATTTTTGGCCAAAATTTGATTACCTCCCCTTTTTTCTTTAGGAATTTGACCAGATCTCACAAAATTCGCCACAATTCTTTCAATTCTATCTGCGCTGAAATGAGTTATGCCTAGGAAAGCATTTTTGCATACTCGTTTTAAATCACCCGTGACCGTAGGAACTTTGTATTTAATAGAAATTCTGTGAGAATTTTTAGAAGATCTCTTAGGTGTTGTTCCCGCGCAGAATTTTAAAATAACAATATCTTGTTTAATCTTCTCAGTTGTGGAGTAAAGCATACTGTGAAATTGCTGGATATCTCTCATTGTTAACAATCGACATGAAAAAACAGCTTTGGAATGAACACAATTCGGATATATTGGCAAAGCTTGTGGTTTGTGCCTAAAAAAAGCAGAACGTACAGTACAATGATGCCTAAATAAATAGAAACAATTCTTACCTTAAAGTTTGTTTTTTGAATCTTATCCATTTTTCAGGTTGGCGGGACTTCTTTCTACCTTTGCCTTTCGGGGAAGGTGTAACGCTAACATTTAATTCCATGTTAAATAATATTATAATAATGCTTCAAAAAACGAATAAGAAATACTGTTTTGGTTTTACTTCAACTGACTAATGGCCTGTTTAGAATTCAGTAAGCACTGACAGCGCCAGCATCGTTTAAAACAGGTGATTGTCACGCGATGCGTATATTAGCGTCCTGATTGGTCAACGGCAAATACCGAGTTTTGCATCTGACAGGTCGAAACAAAAACCGAGTTTTGCATCTCTGCTAGCTTTTTAAATGATTTTTACTCTACAAAACACCGACTTATGCATCTGGTTTTCTTATGTAGGCAATAGGCAATGCATTAATGTATTTAATACTAAAATAATATCATTTTTTACAAATTTGCAAAACCGAGTTCTGCATCTAATGTACTCATATTGGTGATTCGTATACTAATAAAATCGAAATTTCCAAAAATATCTTAAATGGAACTCCTATTTTTATTCCATCTAACGACGTGCGAGTGACATATAGAACGAGTTGTAATATGGTCCAAGTCCAGGATAATAACGAGACTCTAATACGAAGCGGCGAAGCTATTGAATTGAATAATATTCCATCAATTTATTTTTCCAAGTGTTCAAATTTCACTAATAAATAATTATTATTTAAGTTTTACATTATTGTTATTATAACACTTGTGTTTTCAATAAATATAAGCATTTTGTTATTAAGTTTTTTTCCAAAATTCGCTTGAATAAATACAATAAAAATTTCCTATGAGTATTCTTGTTTTTTTGTCCTGGCACCGAAAGTAGTACTTTCGTAGCTAGCAACGTATTATATTCAGGTAACTCTAATGTTTACTTTCGTCATCTTTCCTGTTGCTAGGACCCGAAGGTTAATTTATTTATACAGTAGTAGAAAAAATTATTATTTTCTTGTAATTTTATTAAAAATCGAATCTTGAAATAATATACCATAACACACCAACATAGACATTGTAATACGCTCACACTCTTTACACAAATTTAACGACCATAAACGTTTATTTTTTAAATTAGTTATAATGACATTTATAAAAAAACAAAAAAATAGCATGGTTTTACTTATAAGGCCATAGTTGGCTCACCCGACATCGCCCGGTGAAATATATTACCATCGCATCGGCTTAGGTGGCGTGAAGTTGCTCTTTTAGCTAACTTTTCGTCGCTGTGCCGATGTCTCCAGTTTCCAGGGTGCAGGGTGGGAAATTATATATTTTATATGTAAGAAATATCAATCTCCATATAATATCTATATATAGGCCGCCTGCTGGTGACTTCGGCGCCTTTCTTGATGTTCTTGAAAACGCACTAAATGAAAAGTACTTTATTGTCCAAAAAATATTACAAAGTAATAATTTCTTATTGAAAAAGCTATATAGTTTTTTTTATACAAACACGATCTATAAAATCTTAAAACTAACAGCCTAGAACAGCTGACGTCAAGTTAGAACTATAAAAACTAACAACAGAAAACAAAAACAAAAATAAAAAAATATACCAATAGGCAACATACAAACAAAACAAACAGAAGTAAATATTAAAATATTAAAATTTGTACAGAAGAGTGCAAAGTCATTATTACAGAATGAGGTTGCTTTTCTTTCTCAATAACATTTAATTCCATACAAAAACATACATCAAAAATATAAAAAATATAAAAAGCAATTCAAACTGCAAAATTATAAAATTATAAAATTAGGCAGTCAACGCGAGATTTAGTATCATTCAAAGAATTCGTCAATAGAGTAATAACAGTTTCCTTTAAATTTCTACGAAAAGACCCCAAGTCCCGCATATTTCTGATGCGCAGAGCCACGTGGTTATAGATCTTGACGCCGTTGTAAATGAATGAGTTCTTAACGAGGGTAGAATGTGGAATGGGCAAGGGAATGCTGTTAACCTGTCGTGTGGCATAGGCCTGCTGATGGGTGGAGAGATGATGTTTGTTTTTATGTATTAAGCAAGATGTCTCCAAAATGAATAGCGATGGTAGAGTGAGAATATTGTGCTCAGTAAAGAGAGGTTTGCAGTGGGTTCTTGGATGTGCATTGGACAAATTTCTTACGGCTCGTTTCTGAAGAGTAAACACAGACTGAAACATATACTGTGAGCATGCTCCCCAAAAGGGTAACGCATATCTGAGATGAGATTCCACAAGGGCAAAGTAGACATCCCGCGCAACTCTCCTGCCGAGCTCTTGGTAAGTGGCACGAACAGAAAAGCAGCCGGAGGCTAGTTTTTTATTTAACCTGGTGATATGTGGATGAAATTTTAGATCTTCATCAATAAACAAGCCTAGAAACCTAGCACTGGTAACAGTGCTGATAGAATCGCTACCCAAAACGAAATAATCAACTCTGCAATTAAATCCAACGACATGCGTCTTGGACATATTTAAACAGAGGCGATTTGCATCACTCCATTGCTTGATTTTTTGCAGATCTGATGCAATGACCCGCTGCAGCAAACAACGTAAATTGACCAGATATGTTAAGTTGAGACAAGTCGTTTATGTAAATTAAGAAGAGAATGGGGCCTAATACGGATCCTTGAGGGACGCCGCAGGAAATACGCTGCTTGCCAGATGACACGCCGCCCGAGTGAACGAACTGTTCACGGTCACACAGGTAATCTCCAAACCAGTCAAGGACACTCCCACGAAAACCATAGGCATAAAGCTTTCGCAGCAGTATTTCGTGACTCACGCAATAAAATGCCTTCGAGAGGTCACAAAACACTGCAGCGGAGGCTTCCCGCCCATTAACCGCCCGAAAGACACCCGCCAAGAAGTCAAACATGGCATCAGATGTGCTTAAACTGGATCGGAAGCCAAATTGGCACATTGTCAGGATGTTGTGACTGTTCAAGAATAGTAAGACCCGCTGCTTTACCAAACTCTCGATAAGCTTGGAAAGAGTGGAAAGGAGGGAGATCGGTCTGTAGTTTGAGGGACTAGATTGGTCACCGTTCTTGTAAAGAGGAATAACTTTGCCAGTTTTAAAACAAGGCGGGAATGAACCAGAAACAAAAGAAATGTTAATCACATCCGACAAAACAACAAGCACATTGTGAGGAAGTCTCTCCAGAATCCTGATAGAAATGCCGTCATCGGTCGCAGCTTTTTTGTTCTTCATTGAGCCAATTATTTTCTGAAGCTCTTGCGGATTGGGTCAGGTTAGTTCATCGCTGTTGACCTCAATGTTCGCTTTGGCACTGAGGCTCGGGAGTGTATTGACCTGTGCTGCCTTCTTCAATCTTACGGACTTGATCAACTTGTCCACGATGCGACGAGAGGTGAAAATTGCCTGGACAATATATTCTCGAGTTACAGTGAGGGTTCTCAGACCTGCATCTTGAATACTGGTCTGTCCGATCATGTGGCGCAGATCACAGAGTTTATGGTTCCGGGAATGACAGGTACTAATGAGGTTGGGAGAGTTATATGTAGACCCATTACCAAGGTAGGCAAAGTTTTATTTTATTCCGAAGTGCAAAAAATTTCATGGGATTTTGTTAATGACTATGGTCTGACTGCGGATGAAAAATTCTCATTGTTCACTGACCTGATCTCGCAAGCTTTTGCAACTTCTTTTCCAGAAAAAACATATCTCAAGCAAAGTAAGCAGACTCGCACAACAAATTGGTTTACTGCAGATCTTGGGCAGATGCGTGAACAGTTACACTTTCTAAACGAGCTCTATCTTAGGTCTCCAACAGTTTATCTTAAAGACACCATAAAAAATCATAAATCATCTTATAAAAGAGCTATAAAAGCTGCCAAGAGGGCCGCAAATGATAACTTAATAACCAACTCTTCCAATCCAACTAAAACTATGCTGTACTTTTGAGGGCTGAACGATGGTTCACCGCAAACCAACTCTATCTCAACATCTCCAAGACACAGTCCATCGTGTTTTCTACCAGAGCAGTGCCCTATGATGAGAATATGAATACGAGTGCTAAGTTTCTGGATACGGGATTGCGCTGGGATACCCATACCGATGCCTGTTGCGGGAAACTCGCTTCCAACGTTTTCTTGCTTAGAGGTCTGGCCGACAGTGTGTCTGCACATGTTCTTAAGCAGGCATATTTCTCCCTGTGTCACCACACTATTTCCTACGCAATGATTGTTTGGGGTCATAGTAAGGGGACAGTGAGAGCTTTCCGATTCCAGCGAAGGACAATTCGCATTTTGGCCGGCCTGTCTTATAGAGCCGATTGTTGGCGCGCTTTCACCAGCCTAAAGATCTTAACTCTTCCATCTCTTTTTATATACAAAAACCTTACTCACATAAAAACCAACCTAACACACTACACAACTCACGAAGACAACCATAACTACGAGACTCGACAGAGACGAAATTTGATTTCAAGCTACCAGCGACTCGAAAGGTGCAGGACTGGCCCGGACTGTCTGTCAATCCATTTTTACAATAAATTACCTAATAACTTCAAAGGTTTATCCATTCAGGAATTCAAGAGGAAAATAAAGAGCTTTCTCATTGGTCAGGCCTTTTACAGCCATGAGGAATATTTAAACTATCAATTTTGAACTAACCTGTTTTTTTTTATATCTTATTTTATTTTCATTGTATAGTAATAGTTTTGATACATTTTAAATTTTAAAGTTTGTTTTTTATCTGAAATTGTTTGTATGTCTTATTTTGTTGTCATTATCATTGTGTAGTAACAGTTTTTGACACATTTTAAATTTTAAAGTTTCTGAGGTTGTAGTAAAGTATTGATATTATATTTTTTGACTTGTGTAAATGCTTTTGGTATGTTGACACTAATAAACTATTTGATTTGATTTGATTTGAAAATCAAAATGTTCCGGAGTTAAAATCGACCCCCGATCGGATCTCCAAGTGGGAGCGGGTTCTGGCGCCTCATCAAGCGAGATTATCCAAACATCGACCATGTCCAGTAGCCAGGCGGGTCCTTCGAACAATATTCAAAATGGAAATGCTGTGACAACTGAAGTTGTTAAAATACCCGAGATTAGCAGCTTCCAAATTGACTTCTGTAATATAAGAGGACTGAACTCGAACATCAATGTAGTCCATCAACATCTACAATCTATCAAACCTTATGTACTCGCACTAACCGAAACAAAGATCAGATCATGGATTAGTACGATCAGCCATTTATATCATGGGCACATGGACAGAGCTAACAACCTGTAGGATCTCCAAGCAATTGTGGCTCCTACTTGATAACAGGAAAACCGCAGCGTTATTACAACACGGTTGGAAGGACCTAAGAAATATCACTGCCGTGGTTTCCGGACACTGTCTTTTCGGTAGACATGTCGAACGCATGCGCTAACGACTTCTGCAGAAGTTGCAGAGACGATGAAAAGGAGAACAGTATTCAACATTTCTTGTGTGAATGCCCTGGCCTTAAAAGAAGAGGGTTTAATGCCCTGGGCGAACCATTCTTCAATAATCTGGAGGAAGTAAGCAGCTTGCAACTGGGTCGACCTACTAGGTTTATTAATAGTGGTGGCTGGTTCAAGTGAAGATTCTTCTGCATTGTACGTCGCACTAGTTCATCAGGGAACTGACGCTGATAGGTTCCACGGAATATGTGTGGTATCCCAACGGTCCTTATAGGATTAAGTGAGACTGTCTGGACATACCAAAAGTCTGCTACTCTAACCTAACCTAACCTAATTCGGTGTTAAAATAATTTATGACTTTACTGAAATAATTATACGTATCATTATGAGTAAGTAATATTTTAAGTATTTAGTCAGGTAAGTAGCACTCGATAGCGACGATCAGTCGTCGCTCTCACGTGTTACTTCCAAAATTATGAGCTTTCGACCGAATTTCTATACTATGTTACTTACGTTTATGCTTCCCGGGCACGTTTGGTGTCACGCCGACCAGCTGCGGCGAATCTTTCACGATGCAGCGTGTTTTAATAGAATGCTGACTTACTTTTTTATTTCAAAGAATCCGTCCATGGTTCACAAAGAGACCTGAATTCAGTATTGTAGAGTAACTCAAAAAAAAAACAAAGTCACGGTCTTAAGTTCTAATTGTTGTATTGGTTACGCGTTTCACCCTAATCGGGCATCATCAGACCTTCAAAGATATTACCTAATATACACCTGTATATAAAATGTGTAAAAGAAACAAAATTTTACCTTATTACTGTGGTCCATATAAAGTATTGTAATTAAAATATATAAAAACATAGACTCGACATCTTCACAACACATTAAAAACAACACTAAAACTAAGGTTAGGAGAGTACAACAATTTAAGAAGAAAAAAGCTAGAAAAAATTTTTCATAAAAAACTCTTCATAGAATCCAGATTTGAACCCAGTGGCCCCGAGAGTCACTGTTGTGTGTTAGACCGCTACACCACGAAGTCATTTACAAACAGAAATTAAAACTTATAAATCTAGGTCGTTTCTCAAGTTATTAAAAATTAAACCAGGCTCAAAATTGAAAACATCATTCACACAGTTTAGAATAGGACTCTTTTTGGCTTTTGTTATTTCTGACTTTTCCCACAAATCGAGTTCTTTACCCTTCGAGCGCTCGTGTAGAACGCTAATGTCCTCTTGGGAGAAAGAGTGTTTTGTGCTTAGTAGGTGGGTAGCAAAGGCAGAGTTGGTTTCTACAATATCAGTGGTTTCGAATTTTTTGACAATGTTTAAGTGTTCCCGCACCCGGGTAGAGATTTTCCTCCCCGATTGTCCAACATATACTGCATTACAGTCGTCGCACCTTAAAGAATAAACCCCCGATTTTGACAAGGTATTTATTCTATCCTTGACATTAATTAAGTGTTTGCTTAATGTATTTACTGTCTTATAAGCAATGGATGAGCCAGATGTTTTAAAAAACTTTCCCAGCTGAACTAAAATTTCTCCGAAGAAGGTTAGGCATTTATATAGTTGCTCCCTTTAGTTTTCTCTTCCGGAAGTTTAATATGGTACGAAAGTTTATATTTATTGACAAATTTATAATATAGTTTGTTTATTGAGTTAATAGAGAAACCATTGTTCTTCGCCAATTTTTTTTGAGTTACTCTACAATTACTTTTTTATATTATGTAATTTTTATTTGTCTTAGTTTCATGTAAGTTTTAAGAAAGTTCGACCAAGTTCAAATGGTACAGTCACGTGTGTGCTGATGCACGAATGTGTGACGTCAAAATCAGGATTGGTCAACCAGGAGCTTCAGAAGACGTTGCTTCGTGGCCGTCGCTAGGTAGCGAGCGTAAACAAATCACTGCCAACTTGAGTGGACACCATTTAATGTACCATTTTAAACTTGATCAACTCCGCATCGACATGCTTTGCGGTTACTGCATGGTGTTTAGTATGCAACAGGGACTTATTGTGTTGGAACTATCACAGTGCCAACATGTTAATATTTCAAATCATAAATATAAAAAAAAGCTACGCCGAATTTATCCTAGATTTGGTGTTTATGATTATCTTACTATTTTTAACAAAATAATTTATTTACAGCCCGGCGCCCCCCACACAGCACAATCATGTTTCAGAAATATGTCGTGTTACGTTCTCCGAAAGATTTTTAATATTTCGTAAATGTTTCAAAACATTTATGATATATTGATGAAATCTTTCAGAAACCCAAAAATGTCCCATAAAAGTAATGTTTCATTTTATGTTCCTGAAACATTACATAATTGCATTTCAGAAATATTTCAAAAAAATTTCATGTAATATTAATTACCAATATAAAATGGAATAATAAAGTGCAAGCTGTCAATCTAGCTTACATAATTAAATCTGACTAATGTGATCAAGTTGGGTGTTATGTTGTCATCGTTATTTTTGCGTTCATTATTAGGCTGTAGGATGTTATGTTTTGGGGCGCAGATGGGATGGTGTTGGGGATTGAATGGCAGCTATAGACGGCGGGGGTTGAGGACTTGGGATGTTGGTTGACATGGACGCGGGCGAGCGGGAGCTAAATACCTCTTTAAATAACTGGACCGCTGGACGATCCGATAATTTAAGCATTGCGCATCTCAATATAAGATCTCTGAAGACAGGATTTGATGAATTTGTAAATTACATGCATGACTTCAAGTTTGATATTGTAGCTCTGTCAGAAACGTGGCTGTCAGCTAATGATAGAAGCAGTAATTTTTTTATTCCTGGATACAAATTTATAAGAACGGACAGGGAGGGACAAGGCGGTGGAGTGGCGTTTTATGTGAGAAAAAACATACAGTTTAAAAAGATAGATATTGACTTTGATACTTCCAACTTATTTGAATATATCAACATAACATTTGCTATAAACAACAAACGCTATATAATCACCTGTATCTACCGACCACCCTCCCTAAACGCGGAACAATTTACAGATCGTATTGAGGATTTTTTTGGTCAACTAATACCCCTGCATGATTATATAATCCTTCTAGGTGATATAAATATAGATTTCTCAAAACAATCTCCACTCAGAAACAGACTACAAAACATTCTCCAAACTTTCAACCTCTTACAAATAATTAATGAACCAACACGTATAAATATAAATCAAAATACTTCAAGCTTAATAGATGTAATGATAACTAGCAACAGTCTGTCTGTAAAAGAACAACACTCCATACCGATATCTGAAACAATAACCGATCACACTCTTATATGGGCCTCTTTTCACATAACAGATAAAAAGAAAGAAAAAAAGAGTAGTGTTTTGTGTCGGGATTACAACAATATAAATAGGGAAGTATTTGAAAATGAAGCAATGCAGATTCCATGGCACAACATTTACAATCAGTCAGACATAAATGACAAAGTTAATCTCTTTAATAAGAATATATTATTTCTCCTAAATAAACACGCTCCTTTTCGAAAAAAAATGTTTTATGACAAACCGTTCATCCCCTGGATCACAAATAATATAAAAAAGCTAATAAAAATACGCGACAAGGCTCATAAAAAATACTTAAAACACAAAACAGTCCCTCAATTGCAATACTACCGACAATTAAGAAACTACACCAAACACGCCATAATCAGAGAAAAAATATCCTATTTCCAAAAATTATCAACAATAAGGGGGAAGGAACTTTGGCAAATTTCAAAGAAACTTAATCTGGTTCATAAAAGCGCCACATTAGAACTACCAGATAACATCTCAGACGCAACTCAAATAAATGACTTTTTTCTCTCATGCTCAAACTTACCTGCCTCAACGTCACACGAAAAAAATAATTTTTATAATCTACATAGACACGCTAACATAGAAACTGAACTTAACTTCAATCTTATTGATGGAGACACACTTAAATGTCTTTTAAATAAAATAAATACAAATGCAGTAGGGGAGGACGGCATATCTATTAAAGATTTAAACATATGTTTGCCATATTGCATAAACCCCTTAATAAATATTATAAACAGTTGCATTTTAAATAGTTATTATCCCAGTCTTTGGAAGAAATCAATCATAATGCCTCTACCCAAAATCTCCGATCCAAAAGAACTAAAGGATTTGAGGCCAATTAGCATTCTGCCTACCGTCTCAAAAATATTAGAAAGGCATATATACAACCAAATAGTACTTTTTTCTGACACTTTGAATCTTATCCCAGATTGCCAGTCGGGATTTCGACAGAACTTTAGCACATCCTCAAGCTTGGTAAAAGTTCTCAATGACATTCGGCATAATGAGGAAGATAAAAATAGTACATGCATCGCCTTGCTGGATTTTAGTAAAGCTTTTGATACACTTAACCATAATATGCTTTTAGCCAAACTTCACTATTTCGGCTTTTCCCCAAATTCAATTATGTTTTTTAAAAATTTTCTTAACGAACGGCAATATTGTGTCAGGGTTAAAAAGGAAAACAGTAGTAGTAAATCAAACTTCTTAACCACCTTCAGTGGCGTACCGCAAGGTTCAATATTGTCCCCGTTACTGTTTTCTTTGTATGTCGCTGATATGCATCTGTCCGTCAATAACTCGAAAATTCAGCAGTACGCTGATGACTCACAGGTTTATATTTCTTTTACAAGTGGAAACCTACAAACTTTTCAGGATCACTTTAATTCCGACTTAGAAAACATTCACCGTTTTTCAAGAGATCATAATTTAAAATTAAATGCTTCCAAATCTCAATCACTTATTTTTAACAGTAACAAAGCTGTAAGGGATCTTGTTTCAACTCAATTTCACGGAGAAATAGAAGGAACCCAAATACCCCTAGTAAATGAAGCAAGAAACCTGGGTATAATATTTGACACAGACCTTAGTTTTCAATCACACATTAACAGTAAGCTTAAAATTGCTTATATGCGTCTGAAATCACTGTACCATCTTAAGAGATACTTATTGCCAAAGACTAAATACCTTCTTTGTGAAAGTCTTATAATTTCATTGTTTGATTACGGAGATATAGTGTATGGAGACTCCCTAAAAATGGAAACTTCAAAAAAAATTCAAAAACTACAGAACAGCTGTATGAGATTTTCCTTTAACATACCATATAGGAATTACATAACGCCATATCTAAATGATAATTGCATTCTAAATATGAAAAATCGCAGACGATATCATATGTATCTTTTTTTATACAAAACAATTAAAAGCGGCAAACCACTATACCTGTTAAACAACTTAATACAATTCACACACAACCACGCTACCAGAAACACGCATAATTTTCAACTACCACTACACCGAACGGCTCAGTTTCAAAAGTCGTTTTCTTTTGTTGCGCCCTCTCTATGGAATAACCTTCAAAACCACGTTAAGAACCTATCACCAAACAAATTTTCTAATTATATTAAAAGTATGTTATTGGAACAACAAAGAAATTGAATAATCAAATAAGCCTAATATACTACTATCTCGTCTGCTCCTCGCGCCCTTCTGGGTTTTCGGCCGGCGGTTGCCGTCGAATGGCATACATCTACTCCCCTGCTCTCATCTCATCTGCTCTCATCTGCCCACTATTGGTTATTGTGCCCAATTTTGTTTTCATATTTTTTAGTGCTTAGGATAAGTTAGCGTTTACTGTTAATTTCTATGAAAAACTTTCGTTTTAAAATGGGCTGTGCCATTCTGCACTCATGTTATGTGAGTGCAGAAATATCGGTTTTATATAATCGAGGTACAGTCCAATTTTGTCATAATAGTTATATATATTTTATGTAACATGTTATTAATTTATTTTAGTAGACAAAATAAATGTTTTTTGATTTGATTTGATTTGATTTGATATCATTCAATACCAAAAACATATTTACTGATGGGGATTGCCCAGCAGCAATCTTCGATTTCAAAGGATCAGCAACTTTGTTTACTTGGTTGCAAATTGTATCTCCATAGGTTTAGGGGCGATGGAATATTAGTGAAAACATTTTAGTAACAGTAAATAAATTATTTATTTAATAACTTCAATTTGCCCACGATGGTACAAAGGTTAATGTTAAAAACAATAAAGGTAGCTAAACTAGTTTGTTACAGAGTACCTGCCGAAAGGTTGCCTCTGTCGCGACACTTGCAACTGTTTTAAAAAATATCGTTCTTTATGAAAAAAAGTAAACACTATAAATAGTGTTGTACAGTAAATACAACGCGAAAAATAGTACTATCTATCTGTATCCCATAGTACAGGGCAAAAAAGTAAAAAAAAAACTGATGAAAGTTGTGCCGTAGTTGGCGAGTGTACTATTTAAACTATTTTTCCCGACTGTCCGGGTGGATCTCTCTATTGTAACTCCTTTGAAAGTTTGGCCCTCTGGTCATAATAGGTACCTGCCTACCATAAAAATAAATATCCGTTGCCAAAGGCTATTAAGTTTTAAAATTATTTATAACTGGGATTTCCTTTTATTATTGTTGAAGCGAAATGTTATAATAATATTATGTTTCACAACAGGAACGTTTTACAATGCCCTAAGACTAGTGTGAGGAAGAATAATAAGACAAACTGAATTTTAAACACTTAATAAAAAAACACATAAACTATTATTAAGTAATAAATATGAAAATACAAAATAGGATGCTTATTTATCTCTCAAATTATTCTTTCTATGGGGCCCTGAAACTAGAAATTTAAAAATTAATAATTTTAAGTATGAATCATAATAATATTATGTGGGTATAAAAGTGCAGTTATAAAACTTATCGTCACCGCTCCCGCTTGTCGCCACCTGCTTTAACCGATGGGAAGAAATAAATTTAGCACATTTCATAAAAAACAGAGATATTTTTCATATTCCTACGATTTCAGCATTTATAGATAATACACAGGGCTTAACTTATCTCGTGGTTTAATATTATTAAATACTGGTCACATTATCCACTTTTTCAAAACAAATTATATCTTAGCCTCAAAATACGTTACTGCTCTCGCGAATTTACAACGGTGCAGTTGGTGTTTTATAAATACCCTAAGAACGGCGGTGACGAGCAAAAACGATGACAACGAGCAGGAGCGGTGGCGAAAAGTTTTACAAATCGCCATTTATATTATAGGTCCCTGCTAGAAATATACCAATCTCTAATATATCAAGCACGCTGCGTATATCTGTGTTTGATACATGAACACTATCTAAACTACATATTTTATTATAAAAGCAAGAAAGTTTAGCCAAAATTTGTTATCAGCTTTTATAGGTATTTAAAGTTCTTACAATTCACGATACAAACGAAGTTTGCACTGCGACAGCCACAGTGCAACAATTTTTTGTGCCTCTAGTTCTGTCTCGGAGGGAGATGATGCCTTACTGCATCTTTTATTACTCTATTAATGTTTTAGTAATTTAAAAATTTTTCATTACTCTTCTGTCCCTTTACTGTTCAATATTCATAACAGTTACAACTCAAGCTTAATAAATAAACTAGAGCGGGCAAAATCATAAAATGCACCTACCCTAACATTTTAATATATTGTTAACAAAATGGCGGGCTCTGCATTATAATTATAAACTTTCACACTTCTAGACCATTGTGCGTTGAGGTCGCGGACCACTGTGCCACCCAATGTCAAGTTCAATTAAACAGAGTCAGCACTTTCGGGGTACAAATACCCGAACATTGGGTGGACACGGTACCTTCGTCTCAACGACTGGTCACCTTCCCTAAGATCAGGAGCGCCCATGTGTCTCAAAGACTCCAGGCCACTTTCCTGATCTGTCTTCAGTTACCCCCAGAGGTGCCCAAGTGCCCCACTGACTTCAGGCCTCTCCCCCGGGCCCCGAAGTTTCTCTCGTTCTCTGGAGCCACGTAAAGGCCCTCAGGCACCTTTCTTGAAAGCCCTTATCGACAGTGCCACACCCCCCGGAGACATGCTGGGTTTCATCCAGGCTGCCTGTTAAATAATTCATAAGTAAACAATAAAGGTCTATATTGTTTTTTAGCCGAAGCATTTCCATTCACGCCCCGTTAGGGAAACAACCCCTAGTTGTGACAATATCTATTATTGGAATAGATACTTACCTCAGTTTTATTATCCATAATATAATTATTCGGTAGTAGCACAGTTCACCCACAAATAACAGTGCCTAATAATAATAATTGTTAGTTGAACATTACACAAACAAAAGGGAAAAGCAGAAGCTAACAGGGCAATGTTGCATGTTCGTAGACTCATTCAGGAACTAGCGTTTTCTCTGTGGGATCATATACTGGGAATCTAAATACTTAGGACAATAGCATCTACAAGATGACTCGTTCTCTAACGAAGGATGGTAGAAAATCTATGTCCTGCATCAGAGATATTTCCACCAATGAGTTGATTTCTGATCCCAGTGTCAAAGTTGAATTCTATGTCCTTCATCAGAGATATGTTCGTGGACAACCTCCGTGAGCAATTCAGCGATAAACCAACGACGGACCCTCAGAGAGATGCGGCGGTCTCCAGGAGAGTACAGATTTATCGTTTAATAGAACACCCCATTCAAAACCGTCGAAACATCAATCTGGAGGAGCTTAAAAATATTTTAAGTTCCATTAAACCTAAAAGGGCACCGGGCTTTGACTGTGTAAAAGTTAAGGCGTTAAGAAAGTTGCCTGATAATGTTCTCACGGATGTAGTAAACATTGCGCAGGCCATAATCGAAAAGTGCCGCTTCTCACAAGTGTGGAGAAAAGCCAATCTTATTTTAATACCTAGACCAGGACAGGACCTAACATTGGTTGCCAGTTACAGACCAATCAGTCTGCTGTCATGCCTGGGCAAGGTTCTTAAAAAACTTGTTCTGAATCATATAACGGATTTTGTACTCGACAACAACATTTTACCAACAGAGCAGTTCGGTTTTAGATCTGCTCATTGCAAAACAACAAGACTGTTCTTAAGGGCTTTAGTCGCCGATTTCACACGGGTGCCGTTCTGTTCGACGTGAGCAAAGCTTTCGACAAGGTCTGGCACGACGGACTGATACTAAAGATAATAAGGTTAGGTATGCCTAATTACCTAATAAAGATTATCTACTCTTTTTTGACAGACAGGACTTTCGCAGTTTCGTCAAAAAATGCACCGGCTCTGTACAATATTTATACCAGTGATATCCCAAAATTTAGTCAAACACAACTTTATCTGTTTGCTGATTACCGCCACTGCCAAACAGCCCAGGTTAGTAGTCTCAAAGCTGCAACGCCATATAAAACTTCTGGATAAATGGTTGAAAAGATAGAAAATTTGTTTAAACGACACTAAGACCCAAGCTATTTACTTTTCAAAGTCCAGAGTGAAATTTCCGGAAACTCGATTACTTATAAATAACACCAGAATAAACTAGCGAGATAATATCAAATACTTGGGTCTGCGCTCCAATAAGCGGATGGTTTGGAACACAAACGCGGACCAGTGCTTGAAAGAAGCGAATGGTCAGCTTGATGCTATTTATTCACTGCTAAACAGGAATAGCAGGATAGACTTACGGACAAAGACGAACTGTACAAAATAATATTAAGACCGGTACTGACATACGGTATTCCGACATGGTACACTATTAACAAGACTCAAATGAAAAGACTGCAACGTTTTCAAAACATAGTTTAAAGAATTATTGCAGACGCACCTAGACATACGATGACTCACGTACTGCACAATGACTTACGAATGCCGACGTCAAATGAATTTTTTGATAAAGTCATAACGAATTACTTCAGACAGACGTATCACAAAATGAACTCATCGCAACTTTCCAAATTCATTCAATTTAAGAACCAACTTGAACGCTGTCGATACACGTCAATTATTTAGAGAATTAATTCCGAATCCAAGACTTATCTAATGAGGACCAGCCGAACAGTTGAACGAGGAAAGAAAGGAAGTTAAAGATTGGATCTAACTTAAAAAGACGCACATGATCTCATATAAAGGAAACAGGCTGGCTTTTCTGCATCTGGTCCGTCAAGTGTCAAAGGCAGGGTGTGTCAACTGTCATTTTGGGTGTAATGAATCTGTAATATTTCAAAAATATTAATATGAAGGGTTGTTCTTGAGATGTGAAAACGAAAAGTGTGCTGTGTGGCCATGGCAGCGTGTTTGAAACCCTACTTATAAGGCAAAATAATATGCAGTTTCCTTATCACCACAAAATAAGTAGCGAGGTATTCTAAGAACTCGCCTGATGCAACTCGGTCGATTAATTTAAATACACGGAAGTCAGCAGTGTCGCTCAAATTATTTGCGGTACCGAACACAACTCCGCTACAGCCCAATATGAAGATCCCGCTGAAATATAGCAATACCCAAATCAAAATAAAATATATTTTACCATAAAGCCCATGATTTCGTTTATACTCGATAGGCAGAGTGGCAAAAAAGTCGCGAACTTTTGAACTTTTGAATTACCTCGTATACGAGAAAGCGGAGAAAGTTACCTTTATGAAAGTTGTTCAGTAAGTTATTCCCCACATTTCTACCTGCATGCATTTTTTCTGTCATTTCTGGTTTGGTTGCCATAGAGACTGACTTACTTTTTCTAAATGGAACACCCTGCATATGATTGCATATTTGGATTCTACTGGAAAAACTCTGAATTTTTTGTATTTCAAATTTGTATTTATTTAAAATTGCAATAAACTTTATAATAACAAAATAAATAGCCTTGAAAATTGAACAACTTAACATCGGAATAATATACAAATGAAACCTTTCAGTGGATCACGTGTGCAGAATGACTGCTAAGCAGAGCGCCAGTCGATCCCTGAACCCGTCTACAACGTTTAAAAGGAAGTTCTCTGGAATGGCCCGAATTTCAGCACTAATTCTGACCTTTAAAGATTCTAAGTCATTTGGACGATTAACGTAGACTTTGTTCTTTAAGTGTCCCCGCAAAAAGAAGTTGAGTGGGGCTAAGTCCGGGAATCGCGCTGGCCAGTCAATAGGACCTTTTCTGCCTATCCAACGTTCTGGAAATTGTTCGCTTATGTATTGTCTAACATTTGCCGCATAATACTTTTTCGGGCCTCTGAGTAAGACCTTCCTGGAACCAGTGAGTATTCTCAGCAGAGCAATAACGATAATTGTGTCTCTTAACAATGTCATTTAAATGGAAAGATACGAGAAAATGATATTTGTTGCCAAGTTATTATCGTTATTGCATCTTTCCATCATCAGCTCACAAAGTTCAGCTCTTCTGTCAAAATCGTCCTCGTTTAACTCGTGCATCAACTTTATCTTGTAGGGATGCAACTTCTCCTGCTTAAACAAATTTTTCACTGACTGACGAGACACATTAAAATCCATAGCCATTGGCCTGGATGATTGTGTTGGATTTTCATGAATTGAGAGCATGATACAATGCTTTACCTCCCCCCGGTTGCTGTTTTAGGTCGACCTGATCTAGCGACTTCCCTAACACTGCCTGTTTCTCCAAATTTCTTTACCACTCGACACACCGTTAACTGATTTATTGGAGGTCTATTTGGATATAATTCATTGAAAAGTTTACAAACTTAATATTGCGATCTCTTCATATTTCCGGAACCGATGATTATTAAAATTTCAATTCGTTGATTCTCATTTAGATGAACCATAGTGTAAACAAATTAGAAATCAGACAACAGAAAATTAAACAGGAACTCAAAATTGACGCCTCTTAGGTCGCTGTCAGGCTAGAATAACTTAAAGAAGATCATTCCCCGTTCGTTTAGTTCTTCAACCAGACGATGATGGCGCTATTGTAGGAATTTTGTTTATAAGGTTGTTCATATCCTAACGTTGGTAGCGGCAAAATACGTATTTACAATGAGCGTGGGGAACGTTCTCTATCTTTCTCTCTCTGAATTCAACCGTACCAGCAGAGGTGCGATAAAGATAAAAATATGACTTATGCGCTGATCCATAATAAAAATATCTTCCGGGGTCGGACCCAAGCGACATTGACATTTTAAAATTAAAATTTTAAACGAAGCGGCGCGACGTATAAGTTTATTAAGTTTATTCTGCTAAAATGGTGATTTATTGTTGCGTTCCCGGATGTAAAGTACATAGCGGGAAACGTGTGAAAATGCACAGGTTTCCAAAAAGCGACCCAGTCAGTTTTTTGTTGTTTTAGAGAAGTAGTAAAAAGGGTGTATCGCGAAGAGACAAAAGGCACCTTGCGCCTATACTGTATACAAAATATTGTTGCTATCTAAAAAAAATATATGCAGGACACCTTTTGATCATGAATAATCATAAGCATTACTTATATACTGATTTTCTTAGAGTTATGACAGTTTAAGATCTAAGTATAATGTCCGTGTATTTTTAGACGCATTAACTTTGGGTAAATGCTATTTAAAATCCATTACTCTGTGGCAACGACAATATTGGCATTCAAAAAACTTATAGAGTTTGTCACACACATTTTGAATAAATATGACCAAAAAATTGAGCATGGCAGAAGAGGATCCAATTTAAAGCTGAACGCTGTTCCTATGTTAATTCTTTACAGCACAATCCTAGTTAAAACTTGCCTTGTTATTATATTAATTTATGTAAATATCTAATATTAATAAAGTTTGTCGCCATATCAGAAACGTTGTTACAACTTCCTTTTAATCTCCCAAAATATATTGACTTTAATTCAAAAGGTTCGCGCTTCTAACTTTTCCATTAGAGTTAGAAGCGCGAAAATTTGAATTCAAAGTTGTAAAATTTAAATTTTCATGCGTGGCGCCGACCCCCCGCCCCTCGTAGCAGTGCTAAATTTAGTTCTTCAACCAGACACGAATGGCGCTATAAGGGAACCAATTTAGTATGTTAAGTTGCCTATCTATCCCTACCATAAGTGCATCTCCCTTGTCTATGGTCGCTGTCTTCGAGCACATGTGCTCGAAGGTCGCTGTCATGGAAACACCTTGACTCAACTGGTGAGTATTAGGTAGGAATAATTATAATTATTAGGCAGTTTTTCATTTTTGAGCTGTCATTATCTCGGAAACGCTTGCAGATAGGTGAAAATTTGAAATACAAAAAATTCAGAGTTTTCCCAGTAGAATCCAAATGTGTTATCATATGCAGGGTGTTCTATTTAAAAAAGTAAGTTAGTCTCTATGGCAACAAAACCAGAAATCACAAAACAAATTCATGCAGGTAGAAATGCGGAGAATAATTTACTGAACAACTTTCATGACGGTCACTTTTTTGTATACGAGGTAATTCAAGAGTTGCAGGCCTTATGAGCGACATTTTTGCCACTCTGTATTATGTTAAAGGAAGGAGACTCAATTCGACACGAAGCCAGGGGTAATGTTTTGTTTTTTAATTATATTATTTGAATATTTCTTTAAGCATTTACTATACATTTTTATTTTTATAAACAAAGTTTCCGTGTAAAGTATCTAGTTATTCTTATTATCAAAAGGATTTAGAAACTCGAAATTGCATATCATCTAACGTAATAGATTTGTATACTCGTCTTTTTATTTTGTGTCTGGGAACTTCCGAATTTGATTTTGTTAATTTTTAAGACTTGCTCAAATTTATTGGAACAAAATAAATAATTCCAAAAATCTGTCCCACATTTTTTTTTTATCCACTGTGCGGTTTACAACTTAAGATCGTTGTATCCAATTAAGTTATTTCATTGGGCGTATAATTTAGGATGCAACACATACCTATATATACGTCCATAAATCCTATAAATACGAATTCTGCCAGTATACGCGAGTGTAAATCTCGATTCGAGCAAGTTTCTCTATTGTATTTCCGTGCAGAAGCTGTTTGTAAGATGGTTTATGAACTGCCCCTGGCTTATGCTTCTATAAGTTGTAATTTAATATGGACGTAGTTTTTGCAACGCGAGCTTCATATCTGGTCTTAAAGGTTTATTGTATTAATCGTACCGGATTTCGATGATATTTTTCTTTTTCAATTAATTGTGTAGTAAATTTAGGGGCGCTTATTACCAGAGGCCGAATTTTCAGGCATTATGCTTATTGTAAATACTAAAAGCAAATAGTAGATAACTCAAGATATTGATAAATTGAACGGAAAATTTGCCAAAAAAGCAGTGTTTTTAATGCTTATTTTGCTTTTTTTTTTAACTTTATGCTTTTAATATTTTAATTTTTATGCCTATTTATAGTTTTTTTGTCTTTTGTTCAAAACTTTGCTCATTTTTTAGTAGTTAAAGCCTTTGCAATTCAATAGTTTACGCTGCTTTCACACTATCAGGTTCGCCGGTCAGGTTTTAAACCTGACAGAAACCTGAAGTAAAAATTTATTATCCGAACGCGATCAGGTTTTCAGACGGTCCGGTTTTATAAATTTAGCCTACTCGTCGATGTCATCAGTGATGAATCGTAATGATATTATAACTTTGTGGTTATTTTACAGAAAGCGTAAAAAGCGATGTAATCGTAAAAGGACCCATTGGATGTCTATTTCGTTGGTTATTCTTTATAAATTTACTGTCGCACCTTCCACAATAACGTTGCAGCAAATACTAAACCAAGATATTTTACTACCTTTACTAAACCGGATGGCAAGAACCGGACAAGTGTGAAAGCGCACGTTGCTGTGCATACCCAACTACCACTTTTCCGGTGTCAGGCAGCCGGATGCTTCAGTCGACCCATCCTGCTGCATCCGGTCGCCGAGTCTGAACCTGATAATGTGAAACACCACATTTAAACCAATGTACTATTACTTCTCCGGTTTTCTTCAAGTTGAAAACCTGACCGGCAAACCTGATAGTGTAAAAGCAGCGTTATACTATTAAATAAACTAAGTATTTAAATTCTGTAGAGGAGTTAGTTAATTAAAGACTATAAAGAATTAAAGTTTGATGGTGGAAAATGGTTTTGTAGAGCCTGGTAAAAACGGTAAGTGCTTCTACTGTTCTATTTAAGAAAATTACAAAATACCAAGCAAAACGTATTTTTTAATTATTTTAATAAAAAAGTTGCTAAATTTAAAAGGTGTTAAGATTATTTTCGACTGACTGTTACGTTATGGATTTTATGGGACCAAAACTGAATAGTTTTTTTTTAACACTTATGTATATACCCATCCATTATTTAAATTAAAATTACTTATTTTTTTTCCTATTAATGCTGTAAAAATATAAAATTTGGTATGCCAAGTTAATTTGTAACAGGAATCTAAGTACGAAATAAAAAATAGGCGTGTCCTCGGGTGTGTCTAGTTTTTGAAAATATTCTATGTTCTAGATACAACGTGATAAAAAATACAAAATAATTCAACACGTAAAAACATCGTTGCACCAAGAGTGTCTGAAAAGATGCGCAACTATATCGAAACAATCCACCATTACAGAATCCTCAGCATCAACTTCTGGATGCAGCGGACAAAAAAATAATATACCTTTAACTAAATTACAAATTAATTATTTTAAGTCGTTTTTGGAAGAATATTGTTAGATGCATGTACCAGACGAAAGCACACTTAGAAAAAACTATGTTAGCTCTGTGTACGATGAAAATATGGACCCATGAAGATTTAAATATGCACCCATCACAAGTGTTGACGTAGAAAGGAGTTTTTCAGACTATAAAAACATTTTAAGTGATGGAAGACAAAACTTTACAATGGAATATTTAAATTAACATTTGGTTAAGATTTTGTTTTTTTTCGGGATATTTTTTATGTTAAGAAAGAATAAATTCTGTTTAATTTGTGCTTTTTTATATTTGTATGCCTTTTTTGTGCATATTTCATGTTTTCTTTAAGTGCTTATTTTAAGCTTTTTTATGGTTTTTAATCCGAACTCTACTTATTACAGCTAGCTAGACGCAATCAAGTTCCCTTTGCGACCAAACATGGGGTGCAAATTAAAAATTCAAATAAAAAAAAATATATGTGAATTTGTTATTAGATTATTTGTTGATACGTCTGTCCGTCTGTGGTAGTTCATAATTTTCTGTGTCATGTATTGTTCAATCATTTCAATTTTCATTTCGTCATGTAGTATTCTAACTGGTACGTGTCTTTGTACGTTTAGTGCGATTCTAATTGTCCTGTTTTGTAAGATTGGTAATTTTTTGAGTCTTGTCTTGTTCGCTGTACACCATGATGGTATTCCGTATGTTAGCACTGGTCTGATAATTGTCCCGTATATTGTCATTTTCGTTTTGTTTGTGATTTTACTGTTCTTACAAATTAACGGGTACACTGCACCCAATTGTCTCTGTGCCTTTGGGCTCTTTTGTCAACGTTTTCGTTCCAGGTAAGTTTCTCATCGAAGACAAGGCCAAGATACTTTACTTTGACCATATAATTGGTTTATATTTAACCCTAACCCTTGTCTCCAGGCTTCAAGTCATTTTGCAGCCTAAGTACATACTGTTGCAAACTTTCAACCATTCTCCAGGGCACTCCTAAGGTGGCAGGTTTTGCAGTATCGTTCGCAAATAGATATAGTTGTGTAAATAAAACAATGCAGTCTTCCTCCACAGTTTACATACACACTAAAATGTGGAGGAAGACTGCATTGTTTTATTTACATTACATTTACTCCACTGTAAGTATGGACTACTTTTTCAGATATAGTTGTATCTGATTGCTGTGCGGAATGTACAGCGGACATTAAATGTAAATATATAAAGAATCGCCGCTAGGGATGATCCTTGCTGGACCCCTGCTTTGATTTTTGTGATTGTTGAAAGTGTATCTTTAGACGATACTGCAAAGGTCTTGTCTTCAAGGTAATTAGCGTAATAAGGTAATCAGGCATGCCTGCCCTTATTAATTTTATTATTAGTGCGTCGTGCCAGACTCTGTTAAAAGCTTTAGAAACGTCAAAAAAGACTGCTCCTGTTGACATGTGACGATTAAATCCTCTTAGGAATTTATTTTATTATTACTTTAAGCAATATAATTAATTAACTATATATTTTTTTTAAAAATTTAGATGAAGATTTTTGTTTTCGTTCTCAACTTTTGTGTTTTTTATCTATAAGAGCGACTTTTTATGTTTCTATTTATGCACAATTGCAATTTCTTTTATAGGTTAGTTAGATATCGTTTTTGTGGAAAATATCGAGTAAACAATAAATCCTAGCTACCAGAAATATATCACTTTACCTAAACAAACCCAAAATAATCAAAATATATGATAAAATCTTACAGTTTTTTTTTTCTAAAAAGGCAATCAATCAACGTTAATCGTCAAATAGCATAAAATAATTGTATAAAGCAAATGTCTCGAAACCATTAATGATAAAAATGTGTCAATGTTATTCAAGGAAATATTAAATTTTTTCTTCTAAATAGCTCAATTACCTAATCATATGGTACGCCGGGTACAGTACAAGCGATCAAAAATATTTCAAAATATTTTAGATGAAAATATTCCATTAATATAATCTAAAAACACATTTTTTTTATTTAGGACAATTTTTTAAATCCTCATCAAGGCAGAAAGTGTTAAAAACTTTCAGGGATACCACTTCAAGTTGTTGACAATACTCTGTAATTCTATGTTTTAAAGAGTTAAAAAAAAACAGAAATTTATATTTTCCCATTTTTAATAGTAACTTAGCTCAACTCAACCCTGTACACTCAAAACTAGCAGAAACGTTTAAAAATATTGACTAGCGTCGCTCTATAATGTAAGACGACAAACCATAATGTTATATTTTTACATAACTTTTATTTACACCCTGTACGAAATCAACACAGTGATAAGTCAAAAAAATCAAAGAAATCTATGAGAAACGTACACAGCAAAAAGATTTATTCACATACTTAATTCCTTGTTTAAAATCTTATTTTAAACAATCCTGAATTTTACTAACTATTTTATAATAACCAGGAAAACGTGAATACTAGGTATCTGTACATAAATAGATAGGTACCTACATTAAAGACAAACACTTTTCCTAAACAAACTAAAAATCCTCAAAACCCTTACAAAATATTAAAGTAACGTCGCTATAATAGTGTTACATATGACACATTGGCTAAATTTTTAATTTTTTCATGACTTCTTTTCAACCCTGTATAAAATTGACACACCAAAATGAGACGAAAAGACTAAAGAAATGTAAGAAAAACAAACTTTTCAAACCCAAGAACCTTCAGCTATAAAAAAACGCATTTTTGGAACATTTCGTATAGTTATGTAAATTTTCCTACTTCAACAGAATTGGACTTTCTCTACCAATTAATTCGCATAAATAATCCTTGTAATTATAAATATGCAAAGAAAATAGTTTATCTTTATATTTTCCAATTTTTATTATAACTTTCGTAACTTATTTTAAGACACCAGATACATTAGAGTTGGTCAAAAACGGTCGCTCTAATGTTAGACGAGAAAATATTATCATAAACAATTGGCTTGGTTAAAGGTTATTAATTTTTCCGGGGCTTCTTTTTAGCCCTGTATAAAATCAACACACACAAATGAGCCGAAAGAGGAAAGGAATGTTAGATAAATCTGGAAACCTTAAGCCCCATAAATTAAGAAACGACGCTTTTTTAGTACATCCTGCATATTTTATGTAATCTTTTGTATTTCGACAGAATTTGCATTCTCCTACAAAAAGAATCCCAAAAATAAACATTTCCATTATTAAATATGAAAAAAAAACGCCGTACTTGGGAAACGAACCCACGTTATCTGGGTGACTTACTTTTAAAAATCTTTATTTTCCTATAGGGTTATAATATTAAGCGTTATATCTAGTAGTTTTATTTCAGAAGTAACCTCTCTAACCACTGGACCACAGATTGACATATAAAAATCAGTCTTAATAGCCTCACCTTATGATTTAGGAAACAATGGGAATGATATTACAAGAGGTATGAAAGAAATACAGCGAATTTCCTCACTATTAGTGTCCAAACAAAAAGAAAACATATTTAAAAAAAAATATACACACAATTTTCCGGGTCAAAAAGTATCCAATATTAACAGTAAAATATCCACATTGAAACTCGAATTTGCTGGCATCTTGACGTCTATCGTAAATTTAATATCTCCCAAATACAAGTTTCTCATGGCCAGCTTTCTTTTTTTGGCGATGTTACGACCATCTCGAAAATATGTGATATTTTGGCAGCAAAATAGGTAAGGTATCCGTAATATTAGAGAGTTTATTAGAGTAGTTTTGTTTAGTGATAATTGTTAAAAGATTATGGGGGCATTGAATTAGGCCAATATAAAAGTAAGAAAAAATACATTTCCTGTAAAATATTTGAACTAAAAAAAAAATAAAGAGAAATTTCAATTTTTCGCAATTTTTAAAATTCGAAATATACATTTTATATAATCTGAGTAGCGCTTTCCGATAAGGTATTCAAAATTTTGATCACATTTTTTTTCCCCTGAAAAAAATTAAAACCCGTTTTAAAGAAAAATAATTTTTAATTTTCCTGGAAAATCTACGATATTCAATTTTTTAGGTATAGGGAGATATATTAAAAATATAGAGTATTTGAGACGATCTATTTAAAGGTCATTAAATCAAGAGTTACTAAATTTCAAAAATTGTCATTTTCCACCATTTCCTTCGACCCGATTGTAACAAGAATATTTCTATCCTGTAAGGCTTTACAATAAAATATCATTGTTTACGGTAAGGTCAGTGTCAACTTCTAATTTGAAGTTGGTATCTAGTTAAATTTTCTAAATTAATATTTTTTTCTATGAGCGTGCGGGAAGTGACTTCCTTCAGCATTGATGCCAGTGCAATACATCAACAATCACATACCTATATCGTTGCTATGCAATTAAGTGTATGTAATAAATCAGTTTGTTGATTGTCAACATATACATCAAAATAAATATACAAAAAGTACTACGAGAACTAGATAGTTTTCCTCGCGCTCATAAAAAAAACATTTTACCTAACACCTTCTGAAAACCGTGAAAGACGGGCCTGTTTAGCATAAAAATGTTATACTTCATTAATTTGGATATTTCAATTAGTTTTGGAGATATTTACATTTAAATATTTTACTACGTAATAATCTTATAAAAAAGAATAGGTAATGAACTAAGGCGGCTGTGGACGTTACCAATTGCAGGTCATCGTGACAATTACTATTGTCATTGAACTTTGTAAGGTGGCATTTTAGCGTTTAAAAAATTTTACTTGGATCACCCTGTATTACTATAACCATGGATATTTTATTATAATAAATTAAGCATAAGTGACCTCTTTTCAAGTCTACTATTTCCTGTTGCTGTGTGACCCCTTATTATGGGACACCCTGTACAATACTAGCAAAGGCATATTAACCTGATCTATTATACAGGGACCTCTATTTAATACTCCGAAGGTCTATACCTCGGAGGAGTACCATGATCCTCGTCAAGAAGCACATCTCTGCTCAAGTTCTGCCGGGCCCAGAAAACTGTATCCACCATGAAGAGACTTTCATCTCAATTAAATTCAAAAATAATAAACGCGTTTACCTGCGATCGGTGTACCCCATAGCTTATCGGTAGTTTTCTCAGGCAACAAAATATTTGGCAACAATAACAGAACCATTAATTTTAGACGGCGACCTCAATGCAAGGCACACGATCTGAAGTTGAAGAGCAACCAATCCACGGGGTCGCTCCCTATATTAGTTCTCGGAAATTCTGAGCTAACACATTCTACCGCCGGAGGACCATACCAATGTGTTTGGGCGCCATCCTTCGAAGATACTTGACCTCTTTGTGCAGGTATTTTAGCCATCAGTCAACTGTGACCTAAGCTCAGATCACTGGCCGGCCATCTTAGAAGTTGGCGATCCATTAGAAAAAGGCAGAGGTTACGTATCGCGAACCTCTACCAACTGGTCTTGCTACATAAACTTAATGCAAAATGTCGAGCCACATCAGACGCAACGCAACCCCACGACATCGACATGGCACTAGAACAATCACCTGTTACGAAGGTGTCGGTATTTTCGGAATACGGGACTTAAGAGATCAAACCAAAGACCTGGTAACTGTTAAACCGAACAATAACAAATAAACGTGATGTCATCATTGTATTCCAGTGTAAAGTAAATCAACATACAAGCTGCTCCCCTCCACTTGGTTTGTCAGACTTACGCCACAGAAAACGTAGTTTTCTGGGCTTACTCTGTTAAAAGTATTAACTTCTATTAACATGATGTGGGAAATATATAACATTGCCTTAAAACCTTGTAAAAAATCTGTAATATGGCAACGCAGCATAAAAGGATCCGCCCAGATCCCACCATTTTCGTAGCCATCCGCATCGACTCGGCATTACTCGGCATAACGGATGCTCCATTTCATTTGTGACAGCGTTTTTCTGTGGGTTTTTCTGGAGTCTTATCAACCTAACCTTTATTGAAGAAATAGTCCATACTTTCAGTGGAGTTGATGTAATATAAATAAAACAAAGCAGTCCTCCTCCACAGTTTATTAAAATGATGATTGATGTAAATGTTCCCTACATGTTTCAAGCGCTTAAGCACTCATCCTCAGGGGATACTATAAAGGAAAGTACAAAGTTAAAACGACCAATGAACACAAAACAAAATTTTTAGAGGACTTACCCAACATCGAGTTATGTAGACAAAACGTTGTCTCAAATTAATGAGTACAACTCATAGTAGATTGAAAGTTGAAGACTTGGTATGTGAGATGTTTAACTATCTTAAGAAATGAATGAAGTTCTAGTTAAATGTAAGATAAAGATTTGAGGAAAAATATTTTAAAAGGTAATGAAAAGGTTTAAATTTATGAAGGAGAAGAAAAATTATTTTTATAAATTAGAGTTGTGTGTTTGAAATTAAATTCATATTAGCACTAGCATAAAGTTAACTAATGTGGTAGTATGGGGCTATGCCCCATATTTTGAAGAAATTATAGAGAATAATCATTTTTTTGATTATGGTTATTAAAATAAATTTAATTTTTAGAAAATTTTTAGAATTTTTATTAATTTAAAAATGTACAACCTGTTCTTCAGACACTACCGCGGAACTGTCGCAACGTGGAGGCGGAAGTGAGGTTACATTGAAAAGATAAATGACTTAAACGACATATAACCAAGTTCAATTAAAAGAAATATTAAAATATTAAAATGCAAAATGATTCTTGAAACGAAGGTGTAGGATTTAACTGACTCGATGTTAAGTTTACAAAATCAATACAGGATCGATCAACAAATAGTACTTGTCATCACTGGACGTATATAGTACCTGAGGACCGGCAGAAAATAAACATGTCAACAATCACAACATAGTCTCTCTTACATAATATATACCTCTTACTGTTTCTACTCAATACTATCTAGCTCTCTGTTGCAAATTTTATTATATCCACCTATTATTTTTAAGTTTGAAAGTTCTTCATCATTTTCCAATGTTCTGTTGAATTAATTTGAAAATCCTTAATATTCCCGTAGTTTCTATGACAGTGAAGTTTAGTGTTATCGCCATTCCTGAAAAGTGTATTTTTAGTTAGTACAGCGCTTCATCGGCCCCCCAAAAGACACTTACTACCCCTTTTCCACTTACCATAACCAGTGTTGCCAAAAATTTTTTTTCAATTGTAACAGAATTCCCTAAAAAACGTAACAGATTTACCAAAATAGTAACAGCATTCTAGAAATTGTTGCCAACACTGATTAGAAAAATTCACTACCTCCGAACTTTGTTGTGTGAACTTAACCTAACTTTTCTGTGGTAGTGAATCCAAACCACAGAAAAAACAAGATGGTGCGAGGGCCAAACAACAATCACGTTGGATTGTTATGTGCATGTCTGCCAGCTGTCATAATATGAAGCATATTAGTGGATATTTTTTAACAGGCACCTCGCTTTAGAGACGGCTATTTCGGGAACTCGACCCGCAGACTAACACATATAGAACGCATGCGCATAACATGCCGAATTAACGTCTCATGGATTCCCTAATATGCCGCTATCCCTTGTGTAAGCCGCGCCATCTATCGGAGGGACGCTCAAGTTTAAAAATATCTGTGTCAGGTGGTCTACAATTCTGAAAAGCCCGCCAAAGCTATATTTAAATATTTAATTTGTATATAATAAATGAAAATTCGTATAAGCATTTTTAAAAGAAGATATATTAACAGTAATTTTAATTGCTCAACATGAGTTAGATATTTTTAAAAATTAACAAACACGAGATCAGTAAGAAATAATAATTAAAAAAAAAACAATAATAGGAAACACTAAGTAGAAACAGGGACGAATTTATATGGTAAAAACATCATTTTAAACGAATTATACACAAATAAACTATGAAAATATAATATTTTAAATAAACCTAATAATTAATTATTTTTTTTTTAATAATTGTAATGAACCTGCATTAGGAAATATAGATAAGAAATTATTTGTTTGTGTTTTATTTTCAAATCTACTGCTTACTTACTTTTCCATTTTCTTACATAAAAAAAACACTTTTGATATCCAAAATATTCCAAAACAAATAACAACATAACCAAATAATATTCTTCCTTTCCTAAGTCTTCTGGCGTTGTTCGGAGCTCTAGCAGTAAGAGCATCTCCCTATGAGTCCCTCATCTATGGTTCGGAGCACAGAGTATGAACAAAATGTACAACTGGTACCATGGACTTTAAATGACTGGTACAGACAGCGTCGATAGCGGCTGCGTTTTTTCAGGTTCGGGTTTCAGTTTTCAGTAAATGTCAGTAATGAGTAACAAGGTTATGAGTAGGGTTAGGTTTGTCTAAAACGTAACAGATCGGTTAATGGCGTAACAGCGTAACAGATGCGTTGAAGACGTAACAGATCTATTACAATTGTAACAGACTGGCAACACTGACCATAACCATAAAATTGGATCATTTAATTTGTTGACATATGTTTATTTTCTGCCGGTCCTCAGGTACTATATACGTCCAGTGATGACAAGTACTATTTGTTGATCGATCCTGTATTGATTTTGTAAACTTAACATCGAGTCAGTTAAATCCTACACCTTCGTTTCAAGAATCATTTTGCATTTTAATATTTTAATATTTCTTTTAATTGAACTTGGTTATATGTCGTTTAAGTCATTTATCTTTTCAATGTAACCTCACTTCCGCCTCCACGTTGCGACAGTTCCGCGGTAGTGTCTGAAGAACAGGTTGTACATTTTTAAATTAATAAAAATTCTAAAAATTTTCTAAAAATTAAATTTATTTTAATAACCATAATCAAAAAAAAATGATTATTCTCTATAATTTCTTCAAAATATAAGGCATAGCCCCATACTACCACATTAATTAACTTTATGCTAGTGCTAATATGAATTTAATTTCAAACACACAACTCTAATTTATAAAAATAATTTTTCTTCTCCTTCATAAATTTAAACCTTTTCATTACCTTTTAAAATGTTTTTCCTCAAATCTTTATCTTACATTTAACTAGAACTTCATTCATTTCTTAAGATAATTAAACATCTTACATACCAAGTCTTCAACTTTCAATCTACTATGAGTTGTACTCATTAATTTGAGACAACGTTTTGTCTACATAACTCGATGTTGGGTAAGTCCTCTAAAAATTTTGTTTTGTGTTCATTGGTCGTTTTAACTTTGTACTTTCCTTTATATTATCCCCTGAGGATGAGTGCTTAAGCGCTTGAAACATGTAGGGAACATTTACATCAATCATCATTTTAATAAACTGTGGAGGAGGACTGCTTTGTTTTATTTATACTAACCTTTATTGTTCTGTGGTTTTGTCGCATGCATGTGTAAAGACGGCGTAATCCCCACTCCCGACCCCACCAAGCTCCTCACAGCGTCTCGCCACGAAACGATTTTGACATCACAATTTTATAGCATTTATGAATGGCTTGTCGGATCTATAGTTACCAGGTCTTTGGATCAAACAGTGATTTAAAATCAAAAATAGATTTTAAAAACATAGCTTTTCAGACTGGACACCCCCGAATCAAAGCGGAAGCAAACTGATAGGCGATAAGAATAGCAAGGTAATCAGAGATATGGGATGACAGAATAGTCTGGCCATTGAAGACCATTCAATCTTTAAAATGACAAGAACCTTAACCAAAGAGCAAGAACACCTTTTTCGTACCTAAAGAATCAAATCATGGACCAGGCACTGATAGATCCAAAGCTGAATTGTTCGCGGATAAACAATGCGACAACTCAATGAAAATCCTCAGATCCACATAATCCACAAAGAGATGAGAGGGTCTGCAGTCTCTAGGACGATCTAAATTTTCAAAACAATTGATTGATATAAAACCTTGCTGAAGTCACCCTAACTGAAGTAAAGTAAATAGTAAGTTTTCTTAATTTACGAGAAGTTTCAGGGGCGGCGGAAGACTTGTTGTGTGTGTTTAGAGCTCAACATGCGTAAAAGTTCCCCATGTGGGATTCAATACGGGAAATTTTCACTCGATATCCGGAAAAAGCTTTACTTAGCTTACTTTAAGGACCTTATCGCAATAAAAACATGAATTTATGAAAAAATGCAACAGAAAAAACTTCTTCTGTATATAACCTTTACATATATCTGAAATGATTTCGTACATAGTTCCTACGAGCTACAGGCCGATCAGCCTACTATCGAGCTTAGGCAAATTAAACGAAAGGCTAATATTGTTTCGATTAAATGGCTTTGTTTTCGAACGAAATGTTTTGCCTAATAAACAGTTTGGCCACAGAAAATATAGGTACAGAATTCTGGAGATATGGCAGAAAATTGCCCCCAGAAAAAGAGCTCGGCTGGCGGCAGCTGAGTTCTTAATACGATTTCAGCGGCTTCGGCACCACCACAGAACTCAAAAATTTAGGCACCACGGTTAACCACTATCCACGAGAGGCCGTTAAATCGAGTCCATGGTCAGTACCATGTTGTCAAACAAACCATTTTGTTCGTAAATGCGGGGAAAATAGCCCGTGCAAGTCATGAGTATCATGCGTGCAAGTTTGAATAAGTTGTTTGTAAAAAAGAAGTATGTGTAATAAATAACAATAATAATATTTGAAGGTGGTAGAGATTGTACTTAACTAGCTAGTTAATAGCAAAGTTTTATTACCTGTAGTAAAACTGGAATAAGGATCAGAATAAATATTTTTTCGATAATTTACTTGCATACCTACATAATATAATGCGGAATTGGTTAGCGCGTTGCACTGGATATGCAGAGGTTGTTGGTTCGATCCCGGCTCGAGGATTACTTTTTTCAGAAATATAAATTTATGTGTGATTAACACAGATAACTTTCCCTTTTCTCCAAGGGCGGATCCACGGGGGGGGCTTTGGGGGCTCAAGCCCCCCCCCCTTTAAGAAGACTTGTTATGTCATAAAAAGTCAAACATTGCTATAAATACTAATAATAAATACAGTAATTATATATTATGTTTAACAAAAGCTTTATTTGAGAATAATAAAATAAATATGATTTTATTAAAATAATAATTTAATTTTATTTATTTTACGTCCACAAAACCAGCCGCCCGGTGAGCGTCTGAATTTAGGTAGTCGGCAAAATGCTCAAACGCGGCGCTTCCCGATTGAAGATAAAGACAATCGCGGGCCGCGTCTTTGGTTTGCAGAACATTGAAATAAAAATGTGTTTTGATGCATTTTTTCTCTGTGAAATGGCGAAGAAATGGCTTTAAAAATAATAAATCTATATTTCTGGAAGATAAGAAGAAATTTATTTTATTAAGTATTCAGATTGTGTTTGACGTTCATAGCGAATACAAGTTATTTTTTGTCTCATTTGGACCTGCCTAAAATGAAGCGATCACAAACGACATTAACATCTTTTTTTACAAAAAAGCCAAAAAATAATACGGTTGTGGAGGTGGGACATTGTGGTAGTAGTGTTATAGAAGAAAACATCGTTATAGTAGCATCAACAAGTAGTGGCAGTACTGGCAGTGGCTCGCAAGAATTTGAGGCAAGTAGTAGTAGTCAACCTAGCCGTTTTCCTGAGGAGCGCTCGCAGCAAAGCGTAAGTATATAACTATAATATGCCTTTTGGTCTTTAATTTGATACGCATATTTCGTAATAAAAATAAATGATAAAAAGGAAAAGGGATAAAAATAAACAATATTTTTTTGTATGTTCAAAGAATTACAGGATGTGACGTACAGTTAGATCTAAAAAAAAATAATTTTAACATTTTGTATTTTAGTTTTACTTTAATGGTTATTTTCAAATATGTGAAAACTGTTAAGTGTTGATTTGGGTTAGAAGCTTCTTAGAGCGAAAAAAAGGAATTTATATTGATTTTGGTTTAAGCATTTTATAGGATGGTAATGGTAAGGTAATGGTATTTTGTCTTTGCGATTGAGTTTAAAATCTTCATTACATAGGCAAAAAAGGGATTTTATTGAATTCGTACTATTCGTTCTATTTTTTTTTTCTGTCATATTTGTTAGTAAAGTTCAAATTTGGTATGTAATTTTAACTTAATTTAAATAAAATTATAAATAATATACTTTTTTGAATTTAATACCTATGACCTGCTTTATTTGTTAAATAATGTATAGGTCAACCAAAAGTCAAAGAAATTTGCTTTTAAATATTGTAACGTCAATACAATACGTCAAAAATATCGTATAAAAATATGATAACTATGAAATTAAATTTGTTTATTTTTTTTTAAGAATGGCAGCCAGCTATATGATATTGGGAATGCAGTCGGACAATCTTTAAGTGTCCATGAAAAAATAAATTTTCTAAGCAATACTTGTATCCCTGACTCAAAATATGTTTTTATATTGAAACAAGAAGGGAAACAACAAATGCGTAAATTCGGTGTTTATTGGCTACAACAGTATAACTGGCTTGCGTATAGCGAAAGTAAAACTGGAGGATTTTGTAAATTTTGTGTGCTATTTGCACCAGATGGCGCAGGAATGGGTAGCCAAGTAAGAATAAAATAGTTATATAATTGTTTTAAGTTTTAATGAAATAAGGTTTTAAAAAACTAACTGAAACTAACGTAACGTAAGCTTATTATTTTTCAGATTCTTAAAATGCTTGTAAGGGAACCGCTAACTAAGTTTAAAAAAGCCCGAGAAATGCTTACGCAGCATGAAAACACCAACTACCATAAATTTTCAGTTAAAAAAGCAAATGATTTTTTAAACATACAGATGTCTGAAAAGTCTGTCAGTATTTCTGTGCAATTAGACAAACAAAAAGCAGAAATAATTGAAGCTAATAGACAGCGGTTAGTGCCGATTATTAAAACAATTCTATTTTGTGCCCATAACAAATTACCACTTAGAGCTCATAGAGATGATGGTAATATAGATATTAAAGATAGCTCAAACCAAAACACTGCAGAAAGTAATGATGGCATTTTTAGAAACTTATTAACTTTTCGTATAGATTCTGGAGATTTAAACCTTAAAAATCTATACTAACAGCACCAAAGAACTGTACAATGATTAGTAAAACAATCCAAAATGAAATAATATTTTGCATTGGGAAGGTTATAACTACTGGAATTGTTAATGCTATAAAACAATCAAAATTTTTTACAATAATTTGCGACGAAACAACCGATATAAGTACCAAAGAACAAATGACATTCTGTGTGAGGTATTTGGATAGTACGTATGATATAAAGGAAGTTTTTTTGGATTTCATTGAGCTGCACTCTACAACTGGCCAATGCATCAAAGAGGCCATAAAAAATCAAATTGAGCAACTTGGACTTTCTATTGATAATCTTCGTGGACAAGGATATGATGGGGGCAGCAATATGGCTGGAAGGTTCAATGGAGTCCAAGCCTTAATAAGACAAGAACAGCCCTTGGCTATGTATTTACACTGTTTAAGTCATTGCCTTAACTTAGCTATTTCCAAAAGTTGTGAAGTTTCTGAAATTAGGAACATGATGGGTATTTTGGGTAGGGTGTGTTCTTTTTTTAGTTGCTCTGCAAAAAGAGTTTTAGTTTTTCAACAAGCCGTTGATGACTTAGAAATAACCGAAACTAAAAAAAAGAAGTTAAAACATCTGTGTGCTACGCGCTGGGTTGAGCGTCATAATAGCGTAATAACTTTTAAAGAACTATATGAAGCAATTTGCAATGCTCTTGCTAGTTTAGAACAGGGCAACGATACAGAGACTTCAAGTAAGGCAATGGCTTTTAATGCCGCCATTAGAAGAAGTGATTTTGTTATAGCTTTAGAAGTCGCCTCGTTTTTGATGTCGTACACTGTAAATTTAAGCAAGTATTTACAGAGTGTTGAAATTGACCTTTCCACTGCCTTTTCATACATAAACGATATTACAAGCAAACTAGAAAATATAAGGCAAAATGAAGAACTCCAATTTAAACCAATTTTCTTGGAGGCCCATCACGCTCTTCAGAGAATTGGTACGACTATTACTATGCCTAGACTTTGCAACAAACAAACAAACAGGAGCAATATAAAGGCAAATAACGAAGAAGAATATTACAGAAGGGTGATATTCATACCTTTCCTGGATCATATTATAATCCAAATGAAAGACCGATTTAATCAACTTTCTACTGTAATACCCATAGAAGGTATTATTGCAATACACCTTAAAAAATATACTGATGCCAAAATTGTTGAGGCTGCAAGAATATATGAAAATGATATCCCAACCAGCATAAATACATACTTAAGACGTTTTAAGTACGTACTAGTCGGACATAAAGTACGTCTTATGCATGTACCTTATTGGACGTAGTACGTACATTTTACAAACTTAGTGCGTAAATTTTCCACACAATTGTACTTAATTAAGACGTACGACAAGTACATCTTATGTACGTACGATAAACGTATATTTAATGTACGTACATTTACTGTATACGTGTTAAAGATGTATGCACACTTCGTGCTATGTACGTACTACATACGTAAGAAGTACGTTGTTTGTACCTACAATGGATAAATAATAACTACTGATAAAGTATCTACAATAATATATTACAATAAATTTGTTGGTTAATATTTAGTAACATTCTATATATATTGTGTATATATGAATGTATTATTATCTATCTGATACCCCGGGATTATTATTTGTTTCCCCATCGTTATCATTATTTTTCGCTTTTTGTTTATATTTTAGTCGATCGGGGGTCCTCCTTAGCAATTTGGCTATTTCCTGCTCTGCCTCTTTTTTATTTCAGCTTTTTTCTGTTCTCAGAAGGGCATCTTAAATGAAAAGACTTTAATTACAACCCAGAAAAAATAATATTTTATAGTACATACAAATACAAGTCAACTGAATAAAATAAGCCATATTTTAAAGAAACTTTAGGATGATTATAACAAAAAATTAGGGGAGATAAAATAAAAATAATATCAAGATACAAAATACACTCATATCCTACTCTACTTGACTACTATACACTACACCTCTAGTTGAAAACGTCCAATTTCCGTTTCATCATTTAAATTAGTACTTACTTATTATAACTTTTGCAATTAAAAACTGCGAAAATCTTTTTTTCTGCTATCTTTTTAGCCTGGTGATTCCAAATAAATGCTCCCATGCTTCGTTTAATAAAGCTTGCAAATTATTTCCTGCCAATATGCACATTTTAGACTCCTAAAATGGTAAATGTACTTAAAACATTATCAAAAATAAACATTCTTACTATATTAATACCTAACGTAAAGGGCAGTTAAGGTCTTATTCAATTGTTAATTGAATTTTACCTTAAAATACATATAGGTATCTGTATATCAAGTTTTACTATACTACTTTTTAAATAGAATGGGTGGTCAAATCTTACCAACTTTCTGAAATGTTCTGGTAGATTTAAGAAATCTTCAAGTGCCAGTAGATCTGCTTCACTATTACAAGCTCGATTACAAGTACCTAACTTTTACTTGACTAAGCGCCCCAGGACTAATAGTTTCAGTATTTGATACCTTAAAGTTTTTTACTTGGAATGTCAAGCCTCTCAGAAAAAAATGCTGTCTTAAAATTTCAGCATTGAATTCAGCTAAAAATAAAACGAATCGTAATCGACATAGCTAAGTACATTTAAGGTTTTTTAAGCTTCGAAACTGTTTAAGAGGCATTTCTACCACTCAAGTTACTATTTACCTGTAAATTGTATATCAAATAATAAATTAACGAACAAAGTAATAAAACTTAACGCATTTAGAGGAAAACGTCCTGGTAAAATTCGCCAATTCGTTGAGAAACATCGGCAATACAACAAAAAGAAGCCACACTTACAAACTCAAAAGTTTGGTTAAGTTAATTTAACTGCACAGAAAGACGTCCGAATAGTGTCGGATTTTTACGACGTAAGCAAGCGCGAAATTTAAATCGGTAGCGGATAATAATAATTAACCTTACAATCACAGAACAAAAAAATGTCCAAGTTTGAAAAAGGTCTAATTTAATTATTTTTTATTAGTAATTTAGTTTTACATAAGGTAAAACATTGTTACATTATGTAATAAAACACACCTACATAACAACGTATCATCCAAACCGTTTTTTAGACGTTGGTACATTTAAGGATGATACATTGTACGTACAATCAAGAATGATCGTTGTACATACACAATATGTCAGAGAAAATACGTACTTAAAATGTACATTTTACTTACTGTACGTACGGGAAATAAAACGAACACAATAAGTACGTCTTTAGTACGTAGGGTGTTTGTTGGGATGTCAGGATCCATGCTGGAATTACAGGCGGAATTAGCGATATGGAGACATAAGTGGAGTGACACTGTCAGTGTTGATCTACCAAAATCATCAACAGAAACCTTAAAAAGTATGTCCAAAGAATGCTTTCCCAATATGGAGATACTACTAAAAATTTTTGCCACAATCCCTGTAACAAGTGCTACGGGCGAGACAAGTTTTTCATCGCTAAAACTACTAAAATCCTATTTGAAATCAACGATGGGACAGGAGAGACTCAATGGGCTAGCTTTGGCATACATTAATAAATCTAGAGAACTTAATATAAATGATATAGTTAAAACTTTTTGTCAAATGAAGTCCAGAAGAATTGAAACTTGTAATTGGTCTACTTAGATTATCGTTGATATAATTTGTTGTATTTATGTATACATATATGTACTATATTATAATACATTTTTTTGTCAAATTAAAAAACTTTAAAAAAAATTATTCAAGCCCCCCCCTTTGTTAAATCCTAGATCCGCCCCTGCTTTTCTCTAATATAATATGTATACATATAAGTTAAAGGTACTTCTGTCAGAAAATCTAGTATATATTATGAAACCTAATTCAAGACTAATTATATAAAATTGAAACAAGTGTTCCTAATGAATGCAACTTGCTCACAATGCAAGTAGCGGGTATTGTCTATAGGTCAGGGCATGATAAATTCTATTGGTTTTATGGGTCAACCTACACATAACTTATATACATAGGTAGTTGTGCATATAAAAACCATTAGCAAAATTAACAAAACCTGTAAATTAAAAATAATATCCATAAACCTATACTTAAAAGTTTATAGCTATATTTTCTGTGGTTTGGCTTTCGAGGCGAACACTGCACTATTAACGTTAAATGTCGTAAAACTCTCCCGACAATGTAAATGTGGTATTTATTTCTCAAACTTTTCTGTGCATTGCAGCCGCCGTACGTTTTATCAATATTGTAATTTGTAGCTTTTAAATGTCAAAAATGAATTTTTATATTGGTTTAGTTTTGTGGAATATGCAAGTATAAATATACCAGGAATATGGGTGTGATCAATAAAAAAAATCAATTGATTCAATATATGGGCAATTCTCTACTAACTTTAACTTTTGATTCCCCAGCAAATATTATGCATGTTTTTTTAAATTTATGTGAACCTATCTTAGAAAAGATTACTTGAACGTCACTTTTGATGTAATAGTTAAAATCTAAATACATTATTTAAATATCACATTATTATACAGGGTGTTTCCTAAGTAAATACAAAAATTTTCAGAGCATATTCTTGGGCCAATTTTATGAGAAAAAAAAAATGAATCGTTCCCAATATACAGAATCTCAAAGTTTCCAAAGCAGCACAATTTTGGGCTCGGTGTATAGAGATTATCTCTCATTTTGCCGATGGATTCAACAAAACATTGTACAACATTCTAAAGTCCTTGACCAAGTGCATTTCACAGGTGAAGTTAACTTCTCTAGAAACGAAATTATGAATTTTCATAATAAACACGTTTGGAGCGACGAAAATCCTCATGCGATAGTTTAAACCCATTTTCCATATGGATTTTCATAAAATGTATGGATAGAAATAATCTATGATTTTCTAATTGGTTCATTTTTTGTTCCAATGAGAATTGATGGTGCTACATACAGACGATTTCTTGAAGATTTCACTTTATTAGAAGACGTCCCACTTACGGTAACTGCAAGCTTGATAAGCATGCATTATCATTAGTTGTCAATTTTATTGGTTTATAGCAAAATTGCCTTGTGTATACGGTTAAACTTTACCTGACATATTTTATGTAAAATTTTTTATAGAATGGTAACATGAATAAAGGAATTTAAATTTGAATTTGAATTAAAAATATTAATTTATACAATTCCTGTAAGAAATCTGGACGATCTTAGAAATGGAATAAATTAGGGATGTGACAGAGTACAAAATTTTCCGGGTATTTTTACACATGTGCGAGAAAATATGAAGAGGGCTGCGGCTTGTATCATTGCTGAAGATGCTCATTTCCAGCAATTAATTTGATATGTAACGTGTTTCATAAAACTATTGTAGATGATAACAAAATAAAATTATGTGCAGCAAAAAAAACACAAAAGGTAGTTGTCGTAGAGAAGGGCATGAAGCTTCGACAAAAAATAATTTCTGGAAATAATGCAGTGACATATCAAGAGTGTTAGAGTGTAGTGTAATTAATTTCTTCTTCTAAGGTCTTATGTATAGGGGAAAGTGGGGGAATGGTGCGCACTTAAGCCAAAACAGCTCCTGTAATTATAACATTGAATGTAGCATTCATTCAAATATATTAAAGTTAGCACTAGTCATTTTACTTTAATGATCTAAAGCAATGTTTGCAGTATATCCTATTGTACCGCCGCATTATTGCGTAATGTGCCAAAGTGTATTTGCGCACCATTACCCATGCCTGCGGGTAGTCAGGCGCATAGATTGGGAAATTGTGCGCATTAAAACTAATGCAAATAAAATAAATTTTAATTGCCAAACGAATATTATTTTATGGCAAACGCCAACAAAAATTAAGTATTATGTAAGTATAACAGATATTTAAACCGAACAAAAATAGCATTTATAATTTTTCGGTGTATTAACGCCTGAACACTCGGCATGGTTCCATGCCAAGCAGATAACACATCTGAACCATAATTCCCTGTCCTTGCCCGTTTCCATACAGATGCGCCATATTTCGGTTAGTTTCGCAGGTTTTTCAAGGGGTTGTTACATAAAACTTAGATCGACGTCATCAAGCTCATCGTCATCGCAAATATTGGAAATATTATCGCTCTCGGATATCTCTGAATCTAAGGACTCTGGTGTTAGCTGTCTTTTCATTTTTGTTTTGCCTTTTTCTGTCTTTCTATCTGGGGATTCATCTTCAAAACATCGACGGACAAGTCCTTTCTTGGTGGATTTCTGTTTTACTTTTTTTTTTCAGATTCTCGTCTCTTTCTATATTCTTTTTTTTCTGGGTTACTTCCATTTTTTCTCTAATAGGCATGCATGCTTATAAGTATTTCTGAGTTTTGTTTGGCACGGGTTTCCTAACTACTTTTTTAACTTCTCTTTTTGGTATGGAAGCCATAGCAAAAAAGGAGTTGTCTTTAGACGTTAATAATAATAATAATAATAATCTCTTTATTGTCAGCAAAATCTTCTAGAGTTATAGCAACGTCAGACAACGAGATAAGACAAAAGCCCTTAGTATAAAACGATATTTAAAATAAAATAAAATAAAAATAAAATAAAATAAAAATAAAATATACAAATTAGACATGAGCTCACAATTAAAAACCAAAAGCAGGCAAAACATCTACAACACACATTAAAAATTATTTTCAGGGAAATCTGTTATGACAGGTATTAAAATTCAAATTCAAACTTGAAGTTATAAACACATTTTTGCAGTAAGAATTTGGTGGATCTATCCCTAAAAATGGCAAAATCCTGTTCTGACCGTATTTCATAGGGGAGCATGTTAAATGCTTTAATCGCCCTATATAGAGGCGCTCTTTTAAAAAAAGCCGAGTTGTGTGGAGGCAAACTTAGATCAACCCTGCCACGGGTAACAACTGCCATTTCATCTGCATAGTAATGAGCATTGCTATTAAAGAAATGTGGATGTTTTTTTACAAATAAAACCAGTGTCAGAAAATAAAGGGACGGTAGTGTAAGGAAACCTAGCTCTACGAAATGTTGTTTACATGATGTGAGGGGGTGGAGTTTGAGTAGACATCTTATGATGCGTTTCTGCGCTATGAAAACGGAGACAGAGCCCTGCGACGAGCCCCAGAACATTATACTGTATGCATGTTGATGGCCTAGAACTTTGATCAGGTGTTGAATGTGGTTGAATACGTGGAACACTATTTGGAATAGATAAATTAGGTGTAGAAGTTTCTGATTGAGGAGCTTCTACTGTGAACTCTCTTACTTCATTGGCAGGGGCGAAATCATGTTTGCTAAATTTATCTGGATCAAGTGGGCATATTCCCGAAGTGCGAAAACCAGAAACTGCCTTCTCCATAGTCGCCACTTTCATAAAAGCTTTATTTATGAGTTATGAGCAACATCATATTCCGTTATTTTTTAATGGCCTGTACAGAAAAGGTAAAGCTCCTATTCCCTATTAAGGGCATTCTTGGAAGGACCGAAGAAGGTTAAATCCAGAGGCTGAAGATTGTCAGAAGTATGTGACGGAAGTGATACCATATGAATGTTGTTCTGTTTACAAAAATCATATGATGGGATCGAGAAGTGGCTGCAATGATTGTCAAGAACCATAAGAACACGATCAGTTGCAGTAGGTTTAACATTTTTTTCAAAATCGACCAACCACTCCAAAAATAGTCCAGTATTAATCCATCCATTCTTTGAACATTTATACTGAGCTCCAATTGGTCCATTTTTTTTAAGGGTAGCCGGCATTTTTTCCTGGCGTATATCAGCAAAGGCGAAATATAATTTCTAGTGGCACTCAGGCAAAAAACCCCTGTTATGGTCCTTCCTCTTTCTGCGGAAATAGCAGCACCTACTTTTTTCGCACCTTTAGGTCCGTAGACCTTTGGGCATTTATTCTGCACAGTAGTGATGCCTGTTTCATCAGTATTAAATATTATATTCGGTTCAAATTTGTACATTTCCATAAGAACTTTTAGATTTGAATAAAACAGTCCAACGGCCTCCTTATTGAAGGAGGCAATCCGATTTAGGATTGTTCCTTCGGGCTGTTTTAGGGTAGTTACAGGATTTCTTTTTAAAAATCTATACAGCCAATCCTTCCCAGCTAGACCGCTCGTCCTATTCAAATTATGAGGAATACTTGTAGCTTCAACATTATCTAAATGCTATTTGTCTTAGTGCTCTATGTGTTAAACCATAAAATAATTTCGCTAGCATAAGAACACATTGCTTTAATTCCAATTTAATTTCCGTAGGTAACACAGCCCTACGCCCTAGACGTGGTAAGATAAGCGAGTTTTCTAACAATTTTTTCCTTAGTGTTGATTCGGATATATTGAAACACTTCGCAGCTTCTCTTTGTTTTCTGCCTTCATTTCTGCAGATTGCGTTTATCGCATTTTCCAGATCTTCACGCTTGTAGGTAAGAATTGTAGTTTTTCTTGTATAATTTCTCGGCATCTAAAAAAAAAACAAAACATCATTTACATTTGCCAAAGGGGCCAACTTTTTAACCAAAAACTACTTCACCCCCTTTTACCCTCTGCCCCCCGAGGTCATCCCCTTAAAAATTTTAAATAACAAGGGGTATCAAGTAATAGCTTGTTTGAAAGGTCTTTCAAAGTGCTTTATTTTAACGTTTGATTTTTTAAAATCGGTCGATTCGTTTTCGAGAAAATTAGAAAAATCTTTAATTATCTTAATTTGTTCAGATAGAAAAAAAACACACGAAAATATCACTTTTTATTTCAATAAGTGTTCAAAAACCAACATAAACAGCAATTCGGAAGATTAGACGTGGCAGCAACCAAATAACAACCCGACTTTTTTTCAGCCATCTATTTATAAACACAGATAACATGATAAGCGGATTGATGGTATTTTCCAACATATCTAAATAAATGCCTCCATTTAAATTCCCACTAATAAACAATGGCCCAATCACTTTGTTTCCTAAAATGCCTGCCCATACATTAATTTTTTGGGGGTAACTGAGTATGCCCTTCTACAAAAGCATGAGGATTTTCATTGCTCCAATACCTGCAGTTATGCTTATTAACAAATCCATTTAGATAAAATGTGCATTCATCACTAAAGCAGATATTCTTTACATGAATGATATTATCATTAATCGCTGCAGTCATTTGTTCACAAAACTCAACTCGCCTATCGAAATCATCTTCGGTTAACTCTTGCAATATTTTCATTTTGAATGGATAAAATTTATGTAATTTAGTAACTGTGTGTACAGAGCCTAATGAAATACCAGTCGCATCAACAATTTTGCGTAATGAAGTATTAGGATTTATGCCAAAATGACCCAAAACTTCAACTTGAGCGGCTTCATCCAAAACTCTACGATGATTACGTTTTTTATTTGCGACAGATCCAGTTTGAGTAAATTTAGTAACAAGGTCCAAAACATACCTATGCGAAGTTATCTTTTGCGGATGTCTGGCGTTAAATGTGACGGCAGTTTGCCGAGCACATTGATTTTGGGCACCATAAATTAGAATCATTTCCACTCTTTCGGCTAGTGTGTAAACCATTTTGGAAGTAAAATCTGAATCAATAAATTAATTTTCACTATCCCAAGATTGTCACAAAGGCAACTGACAGCAAATTAAATTATTTCTTTTCTTTAGCAACTATAAGAAACTAACAAGTATAAGAACAAATACAGTTCGCCCATGTTATCTGTGTTTATAAATAGATGGCTGAAAAAAAGTCGGGTTGTTATTTGGTTGCTGCCACGTCTAATCTTCCGAATTGCTGTTTATGTTGGTTTTTGAACACTTATTGAAATAAAAAGTGATATTTTCGTGTGTTTTTTTTTCTATCTGAACAAATTAAGATAAATAAAGATTTTTCTAATTTTCTCGAAAACGAATCGACCGATTTTAAAAAATCAAACGTCAAAATAAAGCACTTTGAAAGACCTTTCAAACAAGCTATTACTTGATACCCCTTGTCATTTAAAAATTTTAAGGGGATGACCCCGGGGGGCAGAGGGTGAAAGGGGGTGAAGTAGTTTTTGGATAAAAAGTTGTCCCCTTTGGCAAATCTTTTGACGTGTCTCGGCGTTTTTTCTTTTAACCAGTGGTTTTCGATAAATCCGTGGTGGGAAGTTTTCAAATAAACACCCTGTATAGGGTAATCGTGACAAGCGCGCACCATTACGTTGGTTTTTATGTTTTTTTTTGTTTTTTATGTTGGTGTTCACATATTAAAATTCGCGATAGAAAAGAAAACAAATCGATTTTCTAAAACGTAAATGTACCGAAATATACACAAAACTAAAAAAATTCCAAAAAAATAATTAGTAGAAAGCAGTTAGATAAGAATTGTTAACTTACCGTCTTATTTGCTGATGATGAAAAATAACAAAAATGGAGGCCAATTACAATAAGCACCGATTCCTGCGTCCACGTGCAAACGACTGAAGAGACACATCGCGTAACTTGCTTAAAGTAACTTAAGTGAGAGGGCGACACTAGTTGGACTCGCAGAATAAACCGCGAAGCTTGAAATACATTGATGCGCACGATTACCCGCTACACACCATTCCCCCTTTTTCCCTTACACTCTAAAGTTAAATCATGTATTGATATGCATTTCGTAGGTTATCGAAAGAATAAATTTTTCGTAAACTTTGACACTCTGTGTATTAGAAACGAAGCATTTTAGGTAAACAATCATCTATCATTAATACATACTGCAAGCATTTTACTCTTAATTAATGGATACGTCATTGACCCAGTGGTTGAACTTTCTTTGCAGGAAACAATTGATTATTTTATTACAAATGACTACTCTTGAAAACGTGTAATGATCACTCTCGTATAAATTCAATAGGAACCTACTCACTGGATCGATTAAAATAAAAAATAGCTGTCAAAACGTCTGTTAAGTTTTTTGCCTGCTTACAATAATACCCTTTGTGGCTCATATTTATGACTACTCATCAACTTATATTGGGAAAGCACTATATAATCGTTTTTATCTGTCTAATGATTATAACAAAACTGCCAACAGATTGTTATACAAGGTGTTTCAGAAGTACAGTACGTAACTTAAGGGAGTTATTCCCTATGATATTCTAAGGGAAAAAGTTAATATGAGCATGTGTCTGGAGTTTTCCCGTTTCTGATATACAGGGTGTGTTAAAGTTTAAAAAAAAATCGTGTTTTTATAATTCTTTTGAATATCCTTTTCCCGATTTTATTGAAATTTGGTACCGCTATTCATTAGCACCCCGGGGAGCACCTTAACGAATATTATTGACAAAAAAATGTACGCCACTGACTTATTCTTATTTTGATATTTTTTCCAGATTTACCAACTAATGATACAACTTCTTTGTTTCTTGAATTGTTTTCGTATCTTACTTCGTTTTCGAGAGAAAAAATGAATATCACTTTATTGCATGTACAAAAAAAAACTTATCTATTTTAAAGTTAATTAAAACATTTAAATTAAAAATAAAAATATTTTTTTAAATTATGATGCAAAAAGAAATGCGACAGTTAATCAAAGCAAATGTTGAAAATGGCAAACTTCTAATTAAACGCACGATTGCAATCGTCTCACCGTTGATTCTCTTACACGTTCAAAAATGCCTGCATTATTTCGTATCGCATTGCAACTTTCAATAACTCGAATGCATAAGTCATTTTCATCTAGTACCGACATCTTGTATGCAAGAGACTTTGAGTAACCTCATAAATAATAGTCTAGAGGATTTAAGTCGGCATTACGAGTTGGCAAACCTTGGGGACCTGCGCGTCCAATCCAACAACTATGAAAAGTTTTGTCGAGGTATTGACGAGCAACTAGGCTGAAATGAGCTTGGGCGCCGTTGTCCATAAACCACATATTACTCCTTATTTGTAGAGGTACGTCTTCTAACAGAACGTCCAATTCTTCAGATAGAATCTGCTTATAGGAGTTTCCATTTAATCGAGATGGTAAAAGTACGGTTCAATAAGATAGTCGCCAATGATCCCTGCCCATACATTCACCAAAAATTGTTTCTGAAAACGACCTTCTTTAATTTTATGAGTATCATCGTCCGCCCAAGAATGTGCGTTATGAAAATTCATAATGGCTTCTCTTGAAAAAGTTGCCTCATCGAAGTATAGCCTCTTCTAACTCGGGCGTGTTACTGATGCAGGTCTGCCAGGAAGTTTCGTACTACGTTTAAAATCCCCAGTCTCACTTAACCTTGCATGGAGGTGTCTAAATGTTTTGGCACATGGCGGTACTCTGTTTGGATAACGTTCTTGATAGAAACTGCGTATAGGAGTTTCCATTCAATCGAGGTGGTAAAAAGTATTGTTCAATGAAATAGTCGCCAATGATCCCTGCCCATACAGTCACCGAAAATTGTTTCTGAAAAGACCTTCTTTAATTTTATGAGTATTATCGTCCGCCCAAAAATGTACGTTATGAGAATTCATCATGGCTTCTCTTGAAAAAGATGCCTCATCAGTAAATAAAATGTTCGGTAAATAATCTAACCTTGGCTGACAATCACGGGGAAGCAGAGCTCGCACACGTTGAATATGGTATGGGTATAGTTGACAAAGATGCAAAACCCTCCAAATAGTTGATGCTCTTGTTTGAAGTTGCACTGCTACCTTCCTGGCACTAGTTGAAGGATCATCTTCTATCTGTCGAAGTATAGCCTCTTCTAACTCAGGCGTGTTTCTGATGCAGGTCTGCCAGAAAGTTCCGTACTACGTTTTAAACCCCCAGTCTCACTTAATCTTGCATGGAGATGTCTAAATGTTTTGGCACATGGCGGTACTCTATTTGGATAACGTTCCTAATAAATTCGCCGAGCTTCTTAAGCAATTCCATTTACCAGGCTATAATTGAAATGCATCTGGGCCATTTCAGCGTTCTTAAAGCTATTCATTTTTAACTTGTTATTGACAAAACAGGTAAATTAGACCTACCTACCTCTACCTCATATTTTAATTAACTCTTAACATTAAGTTTTGCAAATTTTATAGGGGTTATAGTTATAGACCAATAAACAAGTTTTCTTAAAAATATGAATGAGACAAGTTCTGCACGTGCTAATACTATTGACTCATTGCTCATCACCCCAACTCTGAGATTATCATCCTTGGCGACTTTTTAACGTTTATAATGTCAACTGGCTCAAATACTCAGATAAGATTTTGAACGACGAGCAAGTGTGCGAAGCTGAATCCTTGGCCTACAGCTCGAACCTCGCTTAGCGAACTAACGGAGATTTCATCCGCAATTTAGTTCTGGCTGTCAGTTTATAAAATTATTGGCGATGTTTTCTACGACCACAGTTTTAATTCCTTAATGTGAAATAAAAGGCTAAAGGACTTCTGTCTATTGTAATTCAATATCAACTAAGCATATTAAATTAATAAATAATTCTCTCAGGACCGGTTCTGATTACCTTATTTGCTAGCCAATTATAATATATTTATTTTTTATAGTTTTGAATGTCTATATAAATTCGGAGGTGGCACATTAAAAACTATGATCAAATTTATCGTCAACGAAATAATTTCAGTATGTACTTAAAGTACCGGTCCTTAATTAGCATTAACTTAGTTTAGGAGCGGCTTATTTGCCAAAATGTCTTCTTTCATTTGGGTGCCTTAAAGAGTAGTAACTAAAAAAATGCTACGCTTAACCTTAGCCACAGTTATTAAAGAAATGTTAGTTCAGTTTCTCGTACCTAATAGTAGCAAACCTGGTACCATCAGACGATTATCTTGATGTTGTTCTGGGGTTTAGCAATAAAGTGGTGTAAAAAGCATGTTAATAAATACATAATATGGGGTAAAGAATGGCTGCAAAAAGGGGATATTATTTTCATATAAATCTCCTTTCAGAATTGGAGGTACTTCCAAAAGATTGACACAACTATCGAAATATTTGAAGATGAAAGAGGACACCTATTTAAATCTATTAGCTATGGTAGCAACCCTCACTAAGTCCGGTTGTTGGAGTTATTCATTTCTCGAATTAAGTTAAAAAAAAAGTTGCAATATTGCATATTTTAAAGTAAATCTATTCATAACTTTACTTTCCTTTGTTGAATACTACTATATATTATACTAAGGAGGTTCTTTGTAAGGTGCCGAAACACCGCAATAGAAACATATTCTCGTATAAGTTTTTTTTTTCTGATTGATTGTGTATAAACATACCGTCACCACGACAGACTGTGTGGCAATATTCTCTTGTGTTTAACGCAAAGGTGCGTTATCGTTCTGTACGACTCTTCCGAACGAGTATAGGGTCCATTTCCCGTCGGTGTACCGACATTCCTAGTGTGCGTAACGCAATGGAACGTTAATATTCTGTAGGGCTCTTCCGAAAAACGTAAAGTATTCGAAAAGAGGTTCACGGCAGCGTTAAGGTTTTTAGCGACCTGTAAAAGTTATGAAGATAGTAAATAGTAATAATAATAATGATACAATAAGCATCACCCCAGGCTCTTGGTTACATCATTCCCTAGAAATTCACGAGACATTTTGTCACAATGCTACAATTTTAATATGCCAAAGCTCCGGTAATCCTCTAAAGGCCAGGCCTGTGCAGTTTTTGTAAGGATTTAGGGAACCTTTGGTAATAGAATCTCTTCTACAACCGCTCTGAAAAGCACGGAAAACTTTTTATTTGACACAAATGGTTTGTTGCCTAGCAACTGTTCCTCGAAATGTGCGTAAACGGGCCTTCAAAAAATAGTTATTGGGCAATCAAACATTCACCAGACACATTCCATTCAAACTCCAAAAAAAAAAGATTTTTTGGAGGGGAACTTTCAATCGAGACCAGAACGGATAATGTGGAATGTCACTTAAGGTTAGTGTTTTTCCTTTTAGCTTTAGACGAAGATTCACGAACAAAACGAATTTCATTTTTTGCATAGTTTTACCAATTTATTTGAATGACTAGAGTGCTGTAGTCAGAGACTAGAGTGTTGTAGTCAGAAAGTGAGCTAATTTAATTGAGTTTTGTGGTTTAGTTGTGAATGTTTGGTAGCCACACCACCTTGAGCGATGTTAACTCCCGCGAGTAGCTTATTTATCGTTCGTAGTGGCCAACTGCAGATGTCTGGAAATAATACGCGTCTCTTGCAGCATTTTCTGCCAATTCCAACACTTCAGCTTCTAGATATTCCATAACTGCAGCTAAATAGACTGGTGCACCGGCCCCAACTCTATCAGCATAGTTGCCCTTACGAAGTAAACGGGAAATTGCAGACTAGCACGACTGGATCGGACTTTAGAGAAAAATTATTGTGTACAGCACTTTCAAAATTCTTTTTTGCACTCGCTCGACTTAGTCGTATGAAAGGAGCCATTTTAAAAACGTGTTGCACAATATACTATTTCAAGCTCGCTCGAATTATAGCCTAAGTCGCAGGCGAGCAAACTCCTTAGTTTTCTGTTTTCACGATAAGGCATAGCACTTCATCATTAATTCTTTATGGCACTCTGCGAGCAGTGCGTGTTCGAAGGAAATTATTCACGTTGGTCTTGAATCTTTGGAGATTATACTCGTCGGGGAACACGGCCTCAGGGAGGTCGCTCCTCCAGAATGATAACGTTCTCCAGATGAAAAAATTTTTAAACAGTGTCGTTCGAGGGACACTAAGCTGAGCCACGTACGGGTGGGCTGCAGTGGCTCGTCGTGTATTTTTACCATGCACCGCTCTGGGTTAGTTCATATTTGTAATATAGAGCCAAGTCGCCAACATGCCTTCGATGTTGGTTACCGATCAAGCGAATAGCTCTTCTTTGAATGGAATGTAGCAATCTCAGGGTATGTTTAGAAGCAGAACCCCAAATATGCGAACAGTATTCTAGCGATGGTCGAATTTGGGCTTTATTGAGCATCAAAAGTTGTTGGGGTGTATATAGGTTATTAGTTCGGAAAAGTATTCCAAGCTTCCTCGAGGCTGCCTTAGCAATGGCCGCAACGTGACTATGCCAAAACATATTACTATCCAAATTGACGCCCAATAAATGAATTGATGAAGCCAAGGCGAGTGTCCTGCCATAACTATATCTGGTTCTTCAACATTAACTTTTATAGATAAAACTGCCGCCTGGGTTTTCTTAGCGTTAAATTCGACTTGGTTACTATCACTCCAAGACAGGACTTCTTTCAGGTCTTTGTTAAGATGTGAAACCTCTTGCTGCCTAGAGAGATGTGCATTGGCAGTCGATGTTGGAGCATCCAAAGTAAAAGATGAAACAAGTGTGCTGTCATCAGCGAAGCTATATATAAGATTTTTAGTTTTTTCCAAAAAGACTTTAATGTAGGTAGAGTAAAAACAAGGTGGCCGACAAAATAGAACCTTGAGGGACTCCAACGTTGATATTAAATGTGTCTGAAAGGAATCCGTCCATCGTCCCTCGCCGAGAATGGTCTTTAAATAAGCTTGACAGCCATGAACAAAATTGAATCGGCATTGCAAATAGGGTGGAAAGAGCAATTTTCGAAACTTGTATAAAATATACTGTCCGCCAGGCGCCAATTCAGAAAAGGCCGTTTTCAAAAATACGCGTTTAAAAATTTAACTATGTGATTGGTTTATCAACAATTTAATATTCTTCACTCGCTACAATTCATCAATTCCGGACTGTGTTTCCCTTAAAACTCACGTTAACGATAATTGCAAATTATCAAATAAATAATTAACTGAATAGGTCGTAACCTTAGTAGTTAATTGTGACGTTATTCATTTATTCGCATTTACAAATTTATTAATTTACAAAATTTTAGAAATCTTGCAAACTAATAAATATACTTACGAATAAACAGTGCACCCGGTTTGTATCTAGAATTCTGTCAAACGAACCCATGTAAGTAAGTATACAGAGTGGCAAAAAAGTCGCGCATAATGCCTGTAACTTTTGAATTACCTCGTATGCGAAAAAGTGACCTTTATAAAAGTTTTTCAGTAAATTATTAGTTTAGCACATTTCTACCTGCATGAATTTTCCTGTCATCTCTGGTTTGGTTGCCATAGAGACTAACTTATTTTTTTTACTCTGATATTTTTGTATTTCAATCTGCAAGCGTTTTCGAGATAATGATCAGCTCAAAAATGAAAATCTTCCTAATTATAATTATTCCAACCCACCAGCTGTGTCAAAGTGTTTCTATGACAGCGACCCAAGAGGTGTCAATTTTGAGTTCCTGTTTAATTTTCTGTTGTCTGATTTCTAATTTGTTTGCACTATGGTTCATCTGAATGAGAAACAACGAGTTGAAATTTTAATAATGAGCGGTTACGGAAATATAAAGAGATCAGGTTTGTCAACTTTTCAATGAATTATATCCAAATAGACCTCAAATAAATCAGTCAACGGTGTGTCGAGTGGTAAAGGAATTTCGAGAAACAGGCAGTGTTAGGGAAGCCGCTAGATCAGGTCGACCTAAAACAGCAACCGGGGGAGACAAAGCTTTGGATATCATGCTCTCAATACATGAAAATCCAACACAATCATCCAGGCCAATGGCAGTGGATTTTAATGTGTCTCATCAGTCAGTGAAAAATTTGTTTAAGCAGAAAAAGTTGCATCCCTACAAGATAAAGTTGGTGCACGAGTTAAACGAGGACGACTTTGATAGAAGAGCTGAATCTTGTGAGCTGATGATGGAAAGATGCAATAGCGATACCTAGTAAGTTCGCAACAAATATCATTTTCTCGGATAAAGCTGCTTTCCATTTAAATGGCATTGTTAATAGACACAATTATCGTTATTGGTCTGCTAAGATTACTCACTGGTTCCAGGAAGGTCATACTCAGGGTCCGAAAAAGTTAATGTTTGGGCGGGCATAGTTAGGGCCGTAGCTAGGCGTTACCCATGGGGGGGGTGTAGGTAAGAAAACTCTGGCAATTTATTAGAATTATTATTAAAATTTACGGTGGTTAACAAGGTAGAACTGAACATTCGTTGTTATGGGGGGGGTTTGAACCCCCTAAACCCCCCCCTTATCTACGGCCCTGGCATAGTTGATAGACATAGGTATTGTGGGACCTTTTTTCATAGATGGTAATTTGAATGGCAAAAAATATCTGGACCTTCTCAGGAATCACATAATTTCTTCTTGCAGAATGGTTTTACCGGGTGTAAAATTAACCCCGCTCGACTTCTTTTTGTGGGGACACTTAAAAAACAAAGTTTACGTTCACCGTCCAATTGACTTAGAATCTTTAAAAGTCAGAATTAGTACTGAAATTCGTGACATTAAAGAGGACGTCCTTTTAAACGTTATAGACGGGTTCAGGGATGGACTGGCGCTCTGCTTAGTAGAAAATGGTGGTCATTTTGAACACCTGACTCACTGAAAAGGTTTCCCTTGTTTATTATTCCGATGTTAAGTTGCCCAATTTTCTGGGCTATTTATTTTGTTATTATAAAAGTTTGTTACAATTTTAAATAAATAAAATTTTCCCAGTATAATTCAAACATGCAATCATATACAGGGTGTTCCATTTAAAAAAAGTAAGTTAGTCTCTATGGCAACCAAACCAGAAATGACAGAAAAATTGTAAGCAAGTAGAAATGAACTCTGTATTATTTAACACAAATCAATGAACAGTCGAATATTTTACGAATAAAACCTACGCTTCTAATTATTTTAATTAAATAAAATTTAGTTAATTTAAATCGGATTTAAAATAATTTTTTTTTAAGTAAAACAGCTTAATTGTTTTAAATAATACAATTCTATCAGTGTAGTAGAGATAGAATTTATTTTTATATGGTACCAGACTTCATTGAGGTTTATGGTACCATGGTACCCAACAATTAAGAAGCTGAAATATTAAAATAAAAAGAACATAATATCTCATAGTGATTATCGAACTTTAATTTAACACAACACTTATCGATTTCATTCCCAGTATAATTCGTAATTATCCATATTGATTGGGATACGGCTTATGGGGTTCATGTTCAGCATGGTTAGTTCAGAGAACCTAAATAGAAACTTTGTTTATCGTCATTAAATATTACGTTGCTTGACCTAGTTTGTCACATTAACATTTCACATTTGGTACGACACTTACAGATTGTGTTTAGTAAAGGCAATTTTGGTGACTTCACAGAGACAGCAATGCCTTTGGTAAAGCACTTTTAAACTCGGGTTGAAAGGTTAATACGTGGAATCCTATAAACCGGGTTTAAAAAAGAACACATTGTATATTTGGTGTTTGGGGTTATGAACATAACATAGTGCTTACGTAAATAGATAATAGGGCCGGGTCTCTTTGCCATCCGTTTGAAGGTATCTTGATAAAGGTCCTGTTGTTTTAAAGATTTTTGAATTAAAGGTATCAGGGAAAATGTAGGAAATCTTTCGGATTCAGATAGAAAATGAAAAATTAGATGCCAAGTTCCTATAAAACTTTTTCTTACAGGCCCTCCCTACGGAGATATGTGCGCCTGAAAGACGGCGATTAAAATCGATTTTTCTTGAATCACTCTCAAAGTAGGTACTTAATATAATTTAATAAAAGTTTAGTATGATGGATACTAGTAAGGACCTCTAGCAATAATGTCCTTGGAACATATTTAGCTTATCATTTTACCAGGGGCGGACTAAGCTTTACAACTTAATGCTTAAATTTTTAACACCCTGTATGATAAAGACCTAAAAGAAAACCAAATGTGGGTAGCTTGCACCTTAGAGTAAAAAAAAGGAACTCTTGTTTATTGTCGATAAAATGAACCGTCTTCGAGAAAAAGAATAATAAAAGAATAGTTGTAGAAGACCTATGTTCGCAAAAATGTGCGTTTTATTTATTTATCGGCACCACAAAAACGTTTTGTTGTTGTAAACGTTACTATGGTATGAAATAAATAAAATATCTTGCATTTTTGAACTTGTCATCTTTCACATCGCTCAAACATTGATTCTTTACTTCGATATTAATTTACTGATTTTTGGATTTCGTGGTGAATTTAATTGTGAATTCATTTGAACTATGGAATACACGTTTATTGAGTATGCAGATAAGCATCTGATGTATGGTCTTGCGTTTTGCAATGCTTTAGAAACCAGAAGGTTATATCATGAAAGATTTCCTAATTGTACTATGCCAAACCAGAAGACATTTCAACGAGTTGACCAACGTCTAAGGAAGAATGGTTCCAGTTAATACATATTATTGACTTTCTTCATAATTGTAGGAAAGTTTGGAAAAAATAGTACTGATCTTTATTGAGAAGAACCGTATGTACGCCGCAGTTAGAGGAAAATATTTTAAATGCTGTAGATAATACTCCATCAACGAGCACTCGAAAGTTATCAGCACAGTTAAATACATATATGATGTTCTTTAAGAACAGCTGTTATATCCATATCATTTGTCAAAAGTACACGAACTGATTCCTGAAGGTCCAAAACTTACCTATGCGAAGTTATCTTTTCCAGATGTCTGGCGTTAAATGTGACGGAAGTTTGCCGAGCACATTAATTTTGGGCACCATAAATTAGAATCATTTCCACTCTTTCGGCTAGTGTGTAAACCATTTTGGAAGTAAAATCTGAATCAATAAATTAATTTTCACTATCCCAAGATTGTCACAAAGGCAACTGACAGCAAATTAAATTATTTCTTTTCCTTAGCAACTATAAAAAACTAACAGGTATAAGAACAAATACAGTTCGCCCATGTTATCTGTGTTTATAAATAGATGGCTGAAAAAAAGTCGGGTTGTTATTTGGTTGCTGCCACGTCTAATCTTCCGAATTGCTGTTTATGTTGGTTTTTGAACACTTATTGAAATAAAAAGTGATATTTTCGTGTGTTTTTTTTTGTATCTAAACAAATTAAGATAAATAAAGATTTTTCTAATTTTCTCGAAAACCAATCGACCGATTTTAAAAAATCAAACGTCAAAATAAAGCACTTTGAAAGACCTTTCAAACAAGCTATTACTTGATACCCCTTGTTATTTAAAAATTTTAAGGGGATGACCCCGGGGGCAGAGGGTAAAAGGGGGTGAAGTAGTTTTTGGATAAAAAGTTGTCCCCTTTGGCAAATCTTTTGACGTGTCTCGGCGTTTTTTCTTTTAACCAGTGGTTTTCGATAAATCCGTGGTGGGAAGTTTTCAAATGAACACCCTGTATATAGGGTAATCGTGCGCACAAGCGCGCACCATTAGGTTGGTTTTTATGTTTTTTTTTTTGTTTTTTATGTTGGTGTTCACATATTAAAATTCGCGATAGAAAAGAAAACAAATCGATTTTCTAGAACGTAAATGTACCGAAATACACAAAACTAAAAAAATTCCAAAAAAATAATTAGTAGAAAGCAGTTAGATAAGTACGAAGGCGTAGAAGAGCCACATAATTTATATTTTTTTTTTTACTAAATTCCGACTTTAAACTCGGAATTTAACCAAATTCCAACTTTGAACTCGGAATTTAACTAAATTCCGACTTTGAACTCGGAATTTAACTAAATTCCGACTTTGAACTCGGAATTTAACTAAGTTCCGACTTTAAACTCGGAATTTAACCAAATTCCGACTTTGAACTCGGAATTTAACTAAATTCCGACTTTGAACTCGGAATTTAACTAAATTCCGACTTTGACTCGGAATTTAACTAAATTCCGGCTTTAAACTCGAAATTTAACATTTATTTGTAGTTTAGGTTTCGAGAAGGTAAATAAACTGCTGGACAATTCAAGCGGACCGAGCTAATTGTTAGGTGAACTTTGGAGTAAAATATTTTACGAACGAATAAAGCTATCGATGCGCGGTTTGCAAAATTTAAAAGAGAATTTAATTCTTAATATGCACATTTTTTCCGATTTTTTTTTACTTCTAACCTTTAACTGTCTACAGGGTTCAAAGAGAAGTATGTTTTTTTTACCAAAGTTTCTAAGTACCGGATTTCCACAAAAATAATTTTAAATTATTTTGGATGGCATTTTCTTGGTCTCCTATTTATAGAGAACAAAATAAATTCTCAAATTTTTGATATCCCTCTTTGTTCATGAAATTTCGATTTTTTTCTCAACCCCTGTAAATTTCAGGTATTTTTGTCATTAGGCCTTACAATGTTTTGTAAGAACGGGTTTTGGTTAAAAATGACACGATTGTCCCGAACCGAACGCGCAAATGTCTTAAGATTGCTTAAGGAACGCCTGGCAATTGAGGCTGTAGCCAATATGTATAATCACTAACATCAAGGTTAGTTCCCTCTAATAAAATGGACGCTTTTAAAGTTTTTTAAAATCATCATGTAATTTACATCGCCTTTAGGCACCAAATTTTTAATGTTTTAAGTTTATACATATACCTGTATGTTGTGTTTTGTGGTTGGTTATATTTTGACAGTACTGATGATGGCGTAACTGCCGAAAGCGCTCTACTGATATGATTTTATTCAATAAACTTGCACTAAGTACAAAATAAAAGAAATTCTTTCTTAATCTTTGATGGTGCACTCAGCCCCTTTCCTAATTTATATTTTTATAATATGTATAATGTTGGGAAGGCCACAATCATTCGGCTAAAAGAACGGTTTGCAACCACGGGCGACACGGCTTACAGACATGGAGGTGGCCGGAATAGAAAAATACCAGTGCGAGCAGAGAGGAACCTCCTACGAGAAACTCGACGTAGACGGACCCTGAACTCTAGGGTCCTCAATGAAAATATGCGGCGACATACTGGTATTGTGGTTTCCGATAGGACATTGAGGAGGAGGCTAAACTACAATAACTTAAGGTATACTAACAAAGAAAAAATACTGTAGAATGATTATTTTTACATCTTTCCTGTTTGTAGAGCAAGAAGGCGCGCAAAATGTACGCGGCTTTTGCAGCAGCACCGTCATCAGAGGCAAGCGTGGGCAGCTACGCATATAAGGTGGGGTGCAGAATGGCGAAATTGTATGTTTTGCGATGAGACAAGATTTAATCTGATCCATTCAGATGGAAGGGTTCTTGTTTGGAGGCAACCTGGGGAAAGATACATTGAGGAAAATATGGCTCCTCAAGAAGCTTTTGGCGGAGGGGGTATTACCGTATGGGCAGGAGTAATGCACAATGGAAAAACGGATCTTTTTATTTTGCAAAGAACCGTAAATGCTGAAATTTATATGAATGAAATTTTAAGAAACATCGTGCTGCCGTTTGCGGAAAAATTTGGGCCCGGTTTTCTCTTTGTTGATGACAACGCAAGGCCACACAGGGCACGGATTGTTCAAGAGTTTTTGGAGGAAAGCAATATTAATCAATTAAACTTGCCTTCAAAATCTCCCGATCTAAACATTATTGAGCATGTGTGGTCTTCTTTAAAGTTGCGTGTACGATCAAGGGAAATGCACCTCAAACATTGGCAGAGCTTGCCGTAGCAATGCGGGAGGAATGGAAATACATACCACAACAACTTATCAATAACCTGGCCAGAAGTATGCATCGGCGGTGCCAGGAGGTTCTCAACCTTCGGGGAGGAACCACCCGGTATTAGTTTTCTCATTAGCCGTTTAATCAGTAGAGAGTTAAGGAAGACTAATCATGTAAGCATATCAGTACCTAATGAACATTATTTAAAATATCTTATTTGCTAATAATTAATTGTTCCGTTAATAATAAAAAGATTCGTTTTATAACTGTATTTTTTGGAAAAGTGGATCGGATAAATCTTGTTTCATTTTGCCTCCGCGTATTACAATTTTGTTACTTTTATTATTTGTCCTAAATATGTTTGTCAAAAAAATATGTATTTTGTGTTATCGGTATTTTATAATGATGTTTATAAGGATATGTAAGAAAGGTTTATTAAAAAATTAATTAGGAACAGTTATACACTTATTTGTACATCCTGTATACGCGCTTTTAAAGTTTAAATCATTTCACGGATGATGTTCAAGGATGACGTTTCAACCCACTAGTGATTACTACCGATTATGGGTACGCCACTGGTCATGACGAAACGCAAGAAATTAAAATGTACTCGTTGCAAAAGAGGTGGACCTAAGAAGTTATAATCACTTACCAAAACCCGTTCTTACAAAACATTGTAAGGCCTAATGACAAAAATACCTGAAATTTACAGGGGTTGAGAAAAAAATCTAAATTTCATGAACAAAGCGGGATATCAAAAATTTGAGAATTCCTTTTGTTCTCTATAAATAGGAGACCAAGAAAATGCTATCCAAAATAATTTAAAATTATTTTTGTGGAAATCCGGTACTTAGAAACTTTGGTAAAAAAAACATCCTTCTCTTTGAACCCTGTAGACAGTTAAAGGTTAGAAGTAAAAAAAAATCGGAAAAAATGTGCATATTAAGAATTAAATTCTTATTTAAATTTCACCTAACAATTAGCTCGGTCCGCTTGAATTGTCCAGCAGTTTATTTACCTTCTCGAAACCTAAACTACAAATAAATGTTAAATTTCGAGTTTAAAGAATTTAGTTAAATTCCGAGTTTAAAGTCGGAATTTACTTAAATTCCGAGTTCAAAGTCGGAATTTAGTTAAATTCCGAGTTTAAAGTCGGAACTTAGTTAAATTCCGAGTTTAAAGTCGGAATTTAGTTAAATTCCGAGTTCAAAGTCGGAATTTAGTTAAATTCCGAGTTTAAAGTCGGAATTTAGTTAAATTCCGAGTTTAAAGTCGGAATTTAGTTAAATTCCGAGTTCAAAGTCGGAATTAAAAAAAAAAAATTATGTGGCCCTTCTACGCCTTCGTAGATAAGAATAGTTAACTTACCGTCTTATTTGCTGATGATGAAAAATAACAAAAATGGAGGCCAATTACAATAAGCACCGATTCCTGCGTCCACGTGCAAACGACTGAAGAGACACATCGCGTAACTTGCTTAAAGTAACTTAAGTGAGAGGGCGACACTAGTTGGACTCGCAGAATAAACCGCGAAGTTTGAAATACAGTGATGCGCACGATTACCCGCTACACACCATTCCTCCTTTTTCCCTTACACTCTAAAGTTAAATCATGTATTGATATGCGTTTCGTACGTTATCGAAAGAATAAATTTTTCGTAAACTTTGACACTCTGTGTATTAGAAACGAAGCATTTTAGGTAAACAATCATCTATCATTAATACACTGCAAGCATTTTACTCTTAATTAATGGATACGTCATTGACCCAGTGGTTGAACTTTCTTTGCAGGAAACAATTGATTATTTTATTACAAATGACTACTCTTGAAAACGTGTAATGATCACTCTCGTATAAATTCAATAGGAACCTACTCACTGGATCGATTAAAATAAAAAATAGCTGTCAAAACGTCTGTTAAGTTTTTTGCCTGCTTACAATAATACCCTTTGTGGCTCATATTTATGACTACTCATCAACTTATATTGGGAAAGCACTATATAATCGTTTTTATCTGTCTAATGATTATAACAAAACTGCCAACAGATTGTTATACAAGGTGTTTCAGAAGTACAGTACGTAACTTAAGGGAGTAGGGGATATTCTAAGGGAAAAAGTTCATATGAGCATATGTCTGGAGTTTTCCCGTTTCTGATATACAGGGTGTGGTAAAGTTTAAAAAAAAATCGTGCTTTTATAATTCTTTTGAATATCCTTTTCCCGATTTCATTGAAATTTGGTACCGCTATTCATTAGCATCCCGGGGAGCACCTTAACGAATATTATTGACAAAAAAAAATGTACGCCACTGACTTATTCTTATTTTGATATTTTTTCCAGATTTACCAACTAATGATACAACTTCTTTGTTTCCGAGAGAAAAAATGAATATCACTTTATTGCATATACAAAAAAAAACTTATCTATTTTAAAGTTAATTAAAACATTTAAATTAAAAATAAAAATATTTTTTTTTAAATTATGATGCAAAAAGAAATACAACAGTTAATCAAAGCAAGTGTTGAAAATGGCAAACTTCTAATTAAACGCACGATTGCAATCGTCTCACCGTTGATTCTCTTACACACGTTCAAAAATGCCTGCATTATTTCGTATCGCATTGCAACTTTCAATAACTCGAATGCATAAGTCATTTTCATCTAGTACCGACATCTTGTATGCAAGAGACTTTGAGTAACCTCATAAATAATAGTCTAGAGGATTTAAGTCGGCATTACGAGTTGGCAAACCTTGGGGACCTGCGCGTCCAATCCAACAACTATGAAAAGTTTTGTCGAGGTATTGACGAGCAACTAGGCTGAAATGAGCTTGGGCGCCGTTGTCCATAAACCACATATTACTCCTTATTTGTAGAGGTACGTCTTCTAACAGAACGTCCAATTCTTCAGATAGAATCTGCGTATAGGAGTTTCCATTTAATCGAGATGGTAAAAGTACGGTTCAATAAGATAGTCGCCAATGATCCCTGCCCATACATTCACCGAAAATTGTTTCTGAAAACGACCTTCTTTAATTTTATGAGTATCATCGTCCGCCCAAGAATGTGCGTTATGAAAATTCATAATGGCTTTTCTTGAAAAAGTTGCCTCATAGAAGTATAGCCTCTTCTAACTCGGGCGTGTTACTGATGCAGGTCTGCCAGGAAGTTTCGTACTACGTTTAAAATCCCCAGTGTCACTTAACCTTGCATGGAGGTGTCTAAATGTTTTGGCACATGGCGGTACTCTGTTTGGATAACGTTCCTGATAGAAACTGCGTATAGGAGTTTCCATTCAATCGAGGTGGTAAAAAGTATTGTTCAATGAAATAGTCGCCAATGATCCCTGCCCATACAATCACCGAAAATTGTTTCTGAAAAGACCTTCTTTAATTTTATGAGTATTATCGTCCGCCCAAAAATGTACGTTATGAGAATTCATCATGGCTTCTCTTGAAAAAGATGCCTCATCAGTAAATAAAATGTTCGGTAAATAATCTAACCTTGGCTGACAATCACGGGGAAGCAGAGCTCGCACACGTTGAATATGGTATGGGTATAGTTGACAAAGATGCAAAACTCTCCAAATAGTTGATGCTCTTGTTTGAAGTTGCACTGCTACCTTCCTGGTACTAGTTGAAGGATCATCTTCTATCTGTCGAAGTATAGCCCCTTCTAACTCAGGCGTGTTTCTGATGCAGGTCTGCCAGAAAGTTCCGTACTACGTTTTAAACCCCCAGGCTCACTTAATCTTGCATGGAGATGTCTAAATGTTTTGGCACATGGCGGTACTCTGTTTGGATAACGTTCCTGATAAATTCGCCGAGCTTCTTAAGCAATTCCATTTACCAGGCTATAATTGAAATGCAGCTGGGCCATTTCAGCGTTCTTAAAGCTATTCATTTTTAGCTTGTTATTGACAAAACAGGTAAATTAGACCTACCTACCTCTACCTCATATTTTAATTAACTCTTAACATTAAGTTTTGCAAATTTTATAGGGGTTATAGTGTATGTCCTACCAGACCAATAAACAAGTTTTCTTAAAAATATGAATGAGACAAGTTCTGCACGTGCTAATACTATTGACTTCTTGCTCATCACCCCAACTCTGAGATTATCATCCTTGGCGACTTTTTAACGTTTATAATGTCAACTGGCTCAAATACTCAGATACGATTTTAAACGACGAGCAAGTGTGCGAAGCTGAATCCTAGGCCTACAGCTCGAACCTCGCTTAGCGAACTAACGGAGATTTCATCCGCAATTTAGTTCTGGCTGTCAGTTTATGAAATTATTGGCGATGTTTTCTACGACCACAGTTTTAATTCCTTAATGTGAAATAAAAGGCTAAAGGACTTCTGTCTATTGTAATTCAATATCAACTAAGCATATTAAATTAATAAATAATTCTCTCAGGACCGGTTCTGATTACCTTATGTGCTAGCCGATTATAATATATTTATTTTTTATAGTTTTGAATGTCTATATAAATTCGGAGGTGGCACATTAAAAACTATGATCAAATTTATCGTCTACGAAATAATTTCAGTATGTACTTAAAGTACCGGTCCTTAATTAGCATTAACTTAGTTTAGGAGCGGCTTATTTGCCAAAATGTCTTCTTTCATTTGGGTGCCTTAAAGAGTAGTAACTAAAAAAATGCTACGCTTAACCTTAGCCACAGTTATTAAAGAAATGTTAGTTCAGTTTCTCGTACCTAATAGTAGCAAACCTGGTACCATCAGACGATTATCTTGGTGTTGTTCTGGGGTTTAGCAATAAAGTGGCGTAAAAAAGCATGTTAATAAATACATAATGTGGGGTAAAGAATGGCTGCAAAAAGGGGATATTATTTCCATATAAATCTCCTTTCAGAATTGGAGGTACTTCCAAAAGATTGACAGAACTATCGAAATATTTGAAGATAAAAGAGGACACCTATTTAAATCTATTAGCTATGGTAGCAACACTCACTAAGTCCGTTTGTTGGAGTTATTCATTTCTCGAATTAAGATAAAAAAAAGTTGCAAGATTGCATATTTTAAAGTAAATCTATTCATAACTTTACTTTCCTTTGTTGAATACTACTATATACTAAGGAGGTTCTTTGTAAGGTGCCGAAACACCGCAGTAGAAACATATTCTCGTATAAGTTTTTTTTTCTGATTGATTGTGTATAAACATACCGTCACCACGATAGACTGTGTGGCAATATTCTCTTGTGTTTAACGCAAAGGTGCGTTATCGTTCTGTACGACTCTTCCGAACGAGTATAGGGTCCATTTCCCATCGGTGTACCGACATTCCTAGTGTGCGTAACGCAATGGAACGTTAATATTCTGTAGGGCTCTTCCGAAAAACGTAAAGTATTCGAAAAGAGGTTCACGGCAGCGTTAAGGTTTTTAGCGACCGGTAAAAGTTTCGAGGATAATAAATAGTAATAATAATAACGATACAATAAGCATCACCTCAGGCTCTTGGTTACATCATTCTTCAAGAATTCGCGAGACATGTTGACACAATGCTACAATTTTAATATGCCAAACCTCCGGTAATCCTTTAAAGGCCAGGCCTGTGCAGTTTTTGTGAGGATTTAGGGAACCTTTGGTAACAGAATCTCTTCTACAACCGCTCTGAAAAGTACGGAAAATTATTTATTTGACACAAATGGTTTGTTGCCTAGCAACTGTTCTTCGAAATGTGCGTAAACGGGCCTTCAAGAAATAGTTATTAGGCAATCAAACATTCACCAGACACATTCCATTCAAACTCCAAAAAAAAAAGATTTTTGGAGGGGAACTTTCAATCGAGACCAGAACGGATAATGTGGAATGTCACTTAAGGTTAGTGTTTTTCCTTTTAGCTTTAGACGAAGATTCACAAACAAAACTAATTTCATTTTTTGCATAGTTTTACCAATTTATTTGAATGACTAGAGTGTTATAGTCAGAGACTAGAGTGTTGTAGTCAGAAAGTGAGCTAATTTATTTGAGTTTTGTGGTTTAGTTGTGAATGTTTGGTAGCACACCACCTTGAGCCATGGTAACTCCCGCGAGTAGCTTATTTATCGTTCGTAGTGGCCAACTGCAGATGTCTGGAAATAATACGCGTCTCTTGCAGCATTTTCTGCCAATTCCAACACTTCAGCTTCTAGATATTCCATAACTGCAGCTAAATAGACTGGTGCACCGGCCCCAACTCTATCAGCATAGTTGCCCTTACGAAGTAAACGGGAAATTGCAGACTAGCACGACTGGATCGGACTTTAGAGAAAAATTATTGTGTACAGCACTTTCAAAATTCTTTTTTGCACTCGCTCGACTTAGTCGTATGAAAGGAGCCATTTTAAAAACGTGTTGCACAATATACTATTTCAAGCTCGCTCGAATTATGGCCTAAGTCGCAGGCGAGCAAAATCCTTAGTTTTCTGTTTTCACGATAAGGCATAGCACTTCATCATTAATCCTTTATGGCACTCTGCGACCAGTGCGTGTTCGAAGGAAATGATTCACGTTGGTCTTGAATCTTTGGAGATTATACTCGTCGAGGAACACGATCTCAGGGAGGTCGTTCCAGAATGATAACGTTCTCCAGATGAAAGAATTTTTACACAGTGTCGTTCGAGGGACACTAAGCTGAGCCACGTACGGGTGGGCTGCAGTGGCTCGTCGTGTATTTTTACCATGCACCGCTCTGGGTTAGTTCATATTTGTAATATAGAGCCAAATCGCCAACATGCCTTCGATGTTGGTTACCGATCAAGCGAATAGCTCTTCTTTGAATGGAATGTTTCAATCTCAGGGCATGTTTAGAAGCAAAACCCCAAATATGCGAACAGTATTCTAGCGATGGTCGAATTTGGGCTTTATTGAGCATCAAAAGTTGTTGGGGTGTACCGGGTGTTGCATCGTCGAGCGGGGCATAGGAAATCCCATGTAATTTTAAATGGGGTCAACTATTGGCTTCCCTAATTATTTTAGAGAAAAATTCTATTTAGGTTTATTAAAGAGCACTAAAACCCACATTCAAAAGAATAACTTTAGATATTTTTGATGAGCCCGTTTACGGGTTATCGCCGATTTCTTTTTAACTATTTCTCCTTTTTATGGCCCCGTATTTGCGGGCACCAGTCAAGGTAAAAGATGACAGTCAAATAAAGTTGTCATTTTGAGGAATATTTGAACATCTTCTTAAATCCTAAAGTTCTAACAATTTAATAGTACCTGCCGATTAATTAGTAAAATATTGAAACATGTAAAATGTCATAATTAACCTTGTAATTGGATACTTTATTTTAGTTTTATTCAGATTAATTTGTACTCATAAATACACCTTTTATATTTTCGATATACGAGTTTCTATAACAATAAAGCACACATTTCAAAATGACAACTTTATTTGACAGTCATCTTTTACCTTGACTGGTGCCCGCAAATACGGGGCCATAAAAAGGAGAAATAGTTAAAAAGAAATCGGCGATAACCCGTAAACGGGCTCATCAAAAATATCTAAAGTTATTCTTTTCAATGTGGATTTTAGTGCTCTTTAATAAACCTAAATAGAATTTCTCTCTAAAATAATTAGGGAAGCCAATAATTGACCCTATTTAAAATTACATGGGATTTCCTATGTCCCGCTCGACGATGCAACACCCGGTATAGGTTCTTAGTTCGGAAAAGTATTCCAAGCTTTCTCGAAGCTACCTTAGCAATGGCCGCAAAGTGACTATGCCAAAACATATGACTATCCAAATTGACGCCCAATAAATGAATTGATGAAGCCAAGGCGAGTGTCCCGCCATAACTATATCTGGCTCTTCAACATTAACTTTTATGGATAAAACTGCCGCCTGGGTTTTTTTACCGTTAAATTCGACTTGGTTACTAACACCCCAAGACAGGACTTCTTTCAGGTCTTTGTTAATATGTGAGACCTCTTGCTGCCTAGAGAGATGTGCATTGGCAGTCGATGTTGGAGCATCCAAAGTAAAAGATGAAACAAGGCTGCTGTCATCAGCGAAGCTATATATATAGGATTATTAGTTTTTTTTCCAAAAAGACTTTAATGTAGGTATAGTAAAAAGAAGGTGGCCTACAAAATAGAACCTTGAGGGACTCCGGCGTTAATGTTAAATGTGTCTGAAAGAAATCCGTCCATCGTCACTCGCCGAGAATGGTCTTTAAAAAAGCTTGACAGCCATGAACAAAATTAAATCGGCATTGCAAATAGGGTGGAAAGAGCGATTTTTAAAACTTGTATAAAATATACTGTCCGCCAGGCGCCAATTCAGTAAAGGTCGTTTTCAAAAATACGCGTTTAAAAATTTAACTATGTGATTGGTTTATCAACAATTTAATATTCTTCACTCGCTACAACTCATCAATTCCGGACTATGTTTCCCTTAAAACTTGCGTTAACGATAATTGCAAATTATTAAATAAATAATTAACTGAATAGGTCGTAACCTTAGTAGTTAATTGTGACGTTATTCATTTATTCGCATTTACAAATTTATTAATTTACAAAATTTTAGAAATCTTACAAACTAATAAATATACTTACGAATAAACAGTGCACCCGGTTTGTATCTAGAATTCTGTCAAACAAACCTATGTAAGTAAGTATACAGAGTGGCAAAAAAGTCGCGCATAATGCCTGTAACTTTTGAATTACCTCGTATGCGAAAAAGTGACATTTATAAAAGTTTTTCAGTAAATTATTAGTTTAGCACATTTCTACCTGCATGAATTTTTTTGTCATCTCTGGTTTGGTTGCCATAGAGACTAACTTATTTTTTTTAAATGAAACACCCTGCATATGGTTGCATATTTGGATTCTGCTGGGAAACTCTGATATTTTTGTATTTCAATCTGCAAGCGTTTCCGAGATAATGATCAGCTCAAAAATGAAAATCTTCCTAATTATAATTATTCCAACCCACCAGCTGAGTCAAGGTGTTTTTATGACAGCGACCCAAGAGGTGTCAATTTTGAGTTCCTGTTTAATTTTTTATTTCATCCTGTCCAGTAAATCTACTTACCCTGTACTCATATGCGGCCGGTAAATGGAACATTACAGTATCAGATACTGTAATGTGTTGCCTAGCAACCATGCTTTGTTTTTGGAAACTACGACTTTTTACTTTCGATTTTTGACAAGTTGTCACTTAAAATTATAAGAAATAAAATATTTAAATACACATATTTAGCAATTATTTAATAGATCAAAAACACTTCTTTAAATGAAATAAATCAATTATTATTTATTACCACAATTTTCAAATGCTCTTCAAATTCTTTGAGAAATTCTTTTCTTCTTAATGGTGAATATCTTGGATGGAATTCATTGTCTAGCAAATGCAAATGTTTCATATAATATATATAATATTTTGAAACTATTTGATTTTTCTTCTTGTTAGGAAGGAACCGAAATTTAATAGAAAGGTCCAAAAGAGCCTCCTGAATTTTTCGAAACAACATTTTATCATCCGCGTCTAAAGTGCAATTACGAAGTAAATCAACTAAGTAGGTTAACTGACGATGACAATTACTAATATCTTTAAACTCTGTACAAAATGTACAAGCAGAGTACACTATTTTTGCCATATTCATCAGCACTAAGAATATGATAACTATATAGGTTTTTTAAGGGTTATAATAAAAGTAGGTAACTGTCATAATTCAAAGAAAATAAAAAGTCATGGCCTACTATAAAAATGCGTTCCGCCACCCGACAAGTATTTATTAGAGAATCGTTCACTGCTATATATAGGTAGGTAGCATGTAGCATAAATTATACTCTTTAACCAACTTTAGTAAATGAAAAATGTTATGTAACTATAATATAGGCATTTAATTACATTGTTTTAAAGGTTTTGCTTAACTAAAATTAGTAATTTTTATTTTATATGGTCTATATTTAGTGATACCAATTAAAACTGTTTGGGTGCTTCTACTTGTAATAGTATTTTTTTCTACCAACTTTAGTAATTGTAAAATATTACACAACCATAGAATATATTCCCTGTTACAATTCTTTAAATATTTTATATAACTAAAATTGGTAGATTTTATTTTACTTGGACCTATATCTAGCGATACCAATTAATACTGTTTGAATGCTTCTACTTGTAATAGTAGATATTATTTTCTACCAACTTTAGTAAATGTAAAATATTACACAACTATAGAATAGATTTCCTGTTACAATTTTTGAAAAATTTTATTTAACTAAAATTAGTAATTTTTATTTTATTTGGACCTACGAGCCTGCATGTATTTCTTAAAAGTTAGTTTATATTAATTTAATTAAATAAACACTATAATTTAGTACAATAAAAATATATTAAGAGCTAACTAAGTAATAAAAGTAAGTAATGAACAAAACATTTACACCTATTTATTATTTATATAAGAAAGTTCAATCTATTTGTTAAAATTCACCGTTATAGTACAATTTGTATTATTACTAATATTTATTCCTGATGTGCAAGGAACATTCCCATCAGAAATAATGTTATTTATTTCTGTGTTCTTAGTTTGTTGCAGCACTTGTACAAAATTCTCACCTCCTTGAATCATTCTTGCAATTTTGGTTTTTCCTTCAAGTGCATCTTCAACATATTTTTCTGCTACAGCAGAACATTTCCAACCACCATGCCGTTTTAATACAGATGAGTCTACACCTGCATTTGCAAGAAGAGTCCCCAAGGTCCGTCTAAAACAGTGACCGGTATACTTTTCAGGATTTTCAAGTTTCAAATATTCTGCAATTTTTTTGGGCATTGAACCTACAGTGTGAATTCCTACTCTTTGTTGGATGCATTTACCATTTCGGTACCCGAGAAATAAAAAACTTTCTTCAAAATTTTTAGGTCGTAGAGCAAGATATTTCCGGTATATTTCAAGAAAATTAATTCCTTCTATTTCATTAATGACAGTAAAAACACGTTTTATATTAGTTTTCGTTTGCGGAATCGTGATTACCAGTTGTGTTCCTGTGTCTTGAATGTCATTGAGAGTCATAGAATACAATTCTTCCCGCCGACAACCTCCTGCAATCCCAATCATTGCAATAACTTTAACCAACAAATAGTTATCATCGGATGCTTTCTTGAGAAATAAATTTACTTCTTCTCTGGTCAATACCTTTGACTGCGTCGGTTGATGTCCAACACTACATTTCTTTAAGAATGCGATAATTTTCGGAAACTTACTGATGTTGACGTTTTCTTTGACAAGTAACATTGCCTTTAGCATCGAATATTTTGCCCATAAGGAATTGCCATTTATTCTCTTTGACTATAAAATTAAAATAAATTAATAAATATTGCTCATATATAAAATATATTTAAAAAATCCTGTAGGTCATACTTACTTCATCTAGAAAATAAGCTAAAAGAACATCTTCTTGTATGTTTGTCACTTTATGAAATTGCTTCCATTGGCAAAATAATCCATATTCTTTGCTATATCTATTTGATGATTTTGTCGGGATTAATTTTTCTGTTGCTTCGGCAGCCTTATTTAAAATTATACCCGAAACCTCCATAATTGCCCACACGAATATTATGACTTTATCTATTTGACAGTGACAAGCAAACAAAATTTATAATTAACTATGGAAACCAATGGCTCAATTGCATTTAGGGTAGGTAGCATGATATAATATTGCGAAGTATTTTTTAAAATTTTAATATACCTATTTATTTTTTTGAAAAGGGATATAATGACAGGATGAAATAAAATACCATACGATACACGTCCGTTAGGTGTTATTACAGCACTCGTTTATATTCCAGACTCGGCTCCTACGTCGCCTCGTCCGTAAAACAACTCGTACTGTAATAAGTCACCTACCGGACTTGTAACGTAAAATACTATTGTTGTCTGATTTCTAATTTGTTTACACTATGGTTCATCTGAATAAGAAACAACGAGTTGAAATTTTAATAATGAGCGGTTACGGAAATATAAAGAGATCAGGTTTGTCAACTTTTTAATGAATTATATCAAAATAGACCTCCAATAAATTAGTCAACGGTGTGTCGAGTGGTAAAGGAATTTCGAGAAACAGGCAGTGTTAGGGAAGCCGCTAGATCAGGTCGACCTAAAACAGCAACCGGGGGAGACAAAGCTTTGGATATCATGCTCTCAATACATGAAAATCCAACACAACCATCCAGGCCAATGGCAGTGGATTTTAATGTGTCTCATCAGTCAGTGAAAAATTTGTTTAAGCAGAAAAAGTTGCATCCCTACAAGATAAAGTTGGTGCACGAGTTAAACGAGGACGACTTGGATAGAAGAGCTGAATCTTGTGAGATGATGATGGAAAGATGCAATAGCGATACCTAGTAAGTTCGCAACAAATATAATTTTCTCGGATGAAGCTGCTTTCCGTTTAAATGGCATTGTTAATAGACACAATTATCGTTATTGGTCTGCTGAGATTACTCACTGGTTCCAGGAAGGTCATACTCAGGGTCCGAAAAAGTTAATGTTTGGGCGGGCATAGTTGATAGACATAGGTATTGTGGGACCTTTTTTCATAGATGGTAATTTGAATGGCAAAAAATATCTGGACCTTCTCAGGAATCACATAATTTCTTCTTGCAGAATGGTTTTACCGGGTGTAAAATTAACCCCGCTCGACTTCTTTGTGTGGGGACACTTAAAAAACAAAGTTTACGTTCACCGTCCAATTGACTTAGAATCTTTAAAAGTCAGAATTAGTACTGAAATTCGTGACATTAAAGAGGACGTCCTTTTAAACGTTATAGACGGGTTCAGGGATGGACTGGCGCTCTGCTTAGTAGAAAATGGTGGTCATTTTGAACACCTGACTCACTGAAAAGGTTTCACTTGTTTATTATTCCGATGTTAAGTTGTTCAATTTTCTAGGCTATTTATTTTGTTATTATAAAGTTTGTTACAATTTTAAATAAATAAAATTTTCCCAGTATAACCCAAACATGCAATCATATGCAGGGTGCTCCATTTAAAAAAAAGTAAGTTAGTCTCTATGGCAACCAAACCAGAAATGACAGATAAAATGTATGCAAGTAGAAATGAACTCTGTATTATTTGACACAAATCAAGGAACAGTCGAATATTTTACGAATGAAACCTAACGCTTCTAATTATTTTAATTAAATAAAATTTAGTTAATTTAAATCGGATTTAAAATAATTTTTTTTAAGTAAAACAGCTTAATTGTTTTAAAGAATACAATCCTATCAGTGTAGTAGAGATAGAATTTATTTTTATATGGTACCAGACTTCATTGAGGTTTATGGTACCATGGTACCCAACAATTAAGAAGCTGAAATATTAAAATAAAAAGAACATAATATCTCATAGTGATTATCGAACTTTAATTTAACACAACACTTATCGATTTCATTCCCAGTATAATTCGTAATTATCCATATTGATTGGGATACGGCTTATGGGGTTCATGTTCAGCATGGTTAGTTCAGAGAACCTAAATAGAAACTTTGTTTATCGTCATTAAATATTACGTTGCTTGACCTAGTTTGTCACATTAATATTTCACATTTGGTATGACACTTACAGATTATGTCAATTTTGGTGACTTCACAGAGACAGCAATGCCTTTGGTGAAGCACTTTTAAACTCGGGTTGAAAGGTTAATACGTGGAATCCTATAAACCGGGTTTAAAAAAGAACGCATTGTATATTTGGTGTTTAGGGTTATGAACATAACATAGTGCTTACGTAAATAGATAATAGGGCCGGGTCTCTTTGCCATCCGTTTGAAGGTATCTTGATAAAGGTCCTGTTGTTTTAAAGATTTTTGAATTAAAGGTATCAGGGAAAATGTAGGAAATCTCTCGGATTCAGATAGAAAATGAAAAATTAGATGCCAAGTTTCTATAAATTTTTTTCTTACAGGCCCTCCCTACGGAGATATGTGCGCCTGAAAGACGGCGCTTGAAATCGATTTTTCTTGAATCACTCTCAAAGTAGGTACTTAATATAATTTAATAAAAGTTTAGTATGATGGATACTAGTAAGGACCTCTAGCAATAATGTCCTTGGAACATATTTAGCTTATCATTTTACCAGGGGCGGACTAAGCTTTACAACTTAATGCTTACATTTTTAACACCCTATATGATAAAGACCTAAAAGAAAACCAAATGTGTGTAGCTTGCACCTTAGAGTAAAAAAAAGGAACTCTTGTTTATTGTCGATAAAATGAACCGTCTTCGAGAAAAAGAATAATAAAAGAATAGTTGTAGAAGACCTATGTTTGCAAAAATGTGCGTTTTATTTATTTATCGGCACCACAAAAACGTTTTGTTGTTGTAAACGTTACTATGGTATGAAATAAATAAAATATCTTGCATTTTTGAACTTGTCATCTTCCACATCGCTCACACATTGATCCTTTACTTCGATATTAATTTACTGATTTTTGGATTTTGTGGTGAATTTAATTGTGAATTCATTTGAACCATGGAATACACGTTTATTGAGTATGCAGATAAGCATCTGATGTATGGTCTTGCGTTTTGCAATGCTTTAGAAACCAGAAGGTTATATCATGAAAGATTTCCTAATTGTACTATGCCAAACCAGAAGACATTTCAACGAGTTGACCAACGTCTAAGGAAGAATGGTTCCAGTTAATACATATTATTGACTTTCTTCATAATTGTAGGAAAGTTTGGAAAAAATAGTACTGATCTGGATTGAGAAGAACCGTATGTACGCCGCAGTTAGAGGAAAATATTTTAAATGCTGTAGATAATACTCCATCAACGAGCACTCGAAAGTTATCAGCACAGTTTAATACATATATGATGTTCTTTAAGAACAGCTGTTATATCCATATCATTTGTCAAAAGTACACGAACTGATTCCTGAAGATTCTCCTCGTAGAATGCAGTTTGCAAACTGGCTATTGGATCAGCAACGAAGTAATGTAAACTTCATTAGCATTATTCTTTTCACGGATGAAGCGAGGTTAACCAAAAATGGTATCACCAATTTACACAAAACACATGAATAGCCTGATGAAAATTCTTATGCCAGTATTGCTTCGCATCATCAACATCAGTTCCAATCAATTAATATCTGGACAGGAGTCATTGCCAATTTTTTGATTGAACCATTCGTAATGCCAGAACGCTTGAATGAACAACTTTATTTGGAGTTTCTCAAGAGCGCTTTTCAGGATTTAATGGAGCACTTATCACTTGATACACGCCGAAACATGTACTTCATGCACGATGGGGCACCACCTCATTTCAGCGTTGGTGTGCGAAAGCACCTAAATAACGTCTATCCATGCACACCATTGGATAGGTAGAAGAGGACCTATTGCCTGGCCTCCTCGATCTCCCGACCTAACGCCGTTGAATTTTTACCTGTGGGAATACCTAAAAAACTTGGTGTATTTCATTCCGGTCGGCACTAGGGAATAACTTCTACAAAGAATCACACGTTTCATTGTGATGTAATAAGGACCAAGGCTGGGTTATTATGGCGAGTACAGCAGTCCTCAATTCGTCGTGTCCGCAAGTTTATCAGACTTCACGGAGCCCATGTTGAACCCTATTATGAAGTTTTTCAATAATTTCGTTAAGACCATACATCAGATGCATATCTGCATACTCAATAAACGTGTATTTCATAGTTTAAATTCACCAAAGGCAAGGGCCTAGCGACACCTAAAGCACCGGTTTCCGCCTTTGACAACGAACATAACAGAACAAAGACATGACGACAACATACACATAAAACACAAACCATTATACTCCAGGCTGCCTCTCTGGCATCAACCACTCCCAATTATGCAATAACACATCACCCCCCCCCCCCCAAATAGAACACAGACAGATTACACAATACAATTAAACATATAATAACACACACACGATGAACAGACAAACATTACACTAGAGTTTCAATCTGCTATTAGGCTCCTCCCACTTCTGATGGGAGGAGACTGCTAGTGGACTTGAAACTCAGCACTACTCAAAAAAAATTCTCACAACGCGCACACAAACTCGACAAAACGCCCACTATTGCAGTGGGAGTGGCTTGCTAAGGGAGCTAGCTTGGATATAAATACGGACAAAACAAAAATTTAAACAGTGGCCTCTTTCCTTCCATGAAATCAACGTACAGTCAAAATTTTGTTTTATAATTTAAATTTAAATATACACACTCGTTCACCTTTAAGAACGAGACAGGATTGCCCTGCATAAGCTTTAAGTCACCTGTATGGTCGTAAGTCATGCTACGTCGTACCTTCTAATTTTAATGGGGTTTTTTGGCAGCTTTTTCCCCAAATGTCAAACGCATTCTAATTCATGATTTTAGAAACACTGTTAATATTCCTTAACGTCATGCTGCTACAGCAATAATATATATAAATACACCCGGAGAGGCTCCTGCCGGAACGCGAGTTATGTGCTACGAAAATTTAAGTGCATATTACCTCTTAAGGGTCAGGCCAACGACCCGCTGGGGCTGCGCCCCCAGTTCTATAGGCCCTAGGGTAGGTTAACAAACCGGTGTGCACTACAGCACCGGGGAGAGTAGCTTAGTGTGAGTAGTTATTAAACTATATTAAGTAGGTACTTTGAACGTTGTTCAACAAAAGTTGTTTTCCAGCGGCATCCCTCAGGGGCACATATCTCCGTAGGGAGGGCCTGTAAGAAAAAAAATTATAGGAAAATCATCCTATTTTTTCATGTTCTATCTGAATCCAAGAGATTTTCCACATTTTTCCGGGCACCCTGTTTAACTGAGCAGAATTGTTTCAAATTTAGTTAACGATTGAATTAATTTTATTGCAGTGGTTCCAAAGCATTTCTTGTCTGTCTGCATGTCTATATCATGTTTTCTAAATTTTTGGAAATTAATTCACAGAGCGCCTAACCCGTACTTTTCACGAACAGTGGGAAAGCCAATCTCTAGTTTCATGTACAGGGTTATCCAACCAAGACTAGACAAGGCGATTTTTTGACTTTTCCTGTACTTTTATAAAAAAACTGAAAAAGTCATTTTCTCCCGCGAATTCGAATATATTCAGCAAAAAACAATTGAACATCAAACAAAAGTACTAGGGGTCACTTTGATATTTTTTTAAATGGGATGCCGTATTTTTAATGAGCTTATCCGATTTCTCATATAAATTTTGATCTAAAATGTTGGATTTTTAATTCAAAAACGCCTTTTTTCTTCAGTTTTAAATTCGGAAAATGTTCGTCTACCGTAAGATTAATACCTGATAGATGGATACCCGTTTTACCTGTTCACCCTTTAACCTGCTTTAAAGCGTCCGTCAGTTAGACAAAATAATCAAGTTTCAAATTTCTATATATTTTTCACGAATTAATTACAAATAATGAAATATTCTTAAGAAGAACGGCTAAATGTAATAAAATTATATTACAAAAGTGGAGAGAATGCTCGACAAACACAAAGAACATTTTTTGAGAGTTTCCAGAGACACATTTCAGTGGATACAATTATCAGAATTAAGACGCTATTTGAAGAAAGTAAGACATTGAAAGATAAGCCAAGAAAGATGAAAAGACGGAATATAAGGGATCGAGCTATTGTTCAATATTTTACTATAAATCCGAAGAGTTCTATTCCGCAAGCGGTACGAGAAGTAAGGTATGGTCCAGGGCTCCGGAGAGTAAGCTATGGAACAGTTCACAGAACTTTAAAAAAATGTGGTCTAAAACCATATTGCATCCTTCCCGTTCAATACTTAACACAGCTTCAAAAAGAACTGCGATTTCGATTTGTTGCTTCAATGCTGATGAGAGAGCAAGACGAAGATTATAATTTATATAATAAAATTCTATGGAGTGACGAAGCGTCATTTACAACATCAGGGGTATACAATCGGAAAAATACAGCAGTTAACCCTCATAGATATGAAATGATAAAGTTTCAAGGTTGGAGCTCACTTAATGTTTGGTGTGGGATATTAGAAAATCGAATTATTGGACCACTATTTTATCGTGGCTCTTTAACAGGCCAAAGATACCTCCATTTTCTGCATAACGATATCGAGGATTTCTTGGAAAGGTTGCCATTGCAAGCCTACAACAATATCATTTGGCAGCAGGATGGTGCTCCGCCTCATGCAGTTCGAGAATTGGTAACATACCTAAACGAGCGTTACAATCAGTGGATTGGCCGTAACGGAACAATTCATTGGCCACCAAATAGCCCCGATATCACGCCAATGGATACATTTTTATGGGGTCATTTAAAAAATGTAGTTTATCAACGACCCAACAGAAGTCTGGAGGACATTCAGCAAAAAATTATAAATGAAATTAATAGACTTAACCATGACCAAAATATTGTAAGAGATTCTTTGGAGAGATTGAAAAGGGGGCATCGGTCATGTTTTGAAAATAATGGAGGACACATAGAACAATTATATTATTGAGATTAAAGTTATTCACTTTAGTTTATAGTTTTTTCTAATATGTCATACTTTTTTTATACGTAAGCAATAATAGATTTGCAAAAACTACTAAATTTGTAATTAATTCGTGAAAAATATATAGAAATTTGAAACTTGATTATTTTGTCTAACTGACGGACGCTTTAAAGCAGGTTAAAGGGTGAACAGGTGAAACGGGTACCCATCTATCAGGTATTAATCTTACGGTAGACGAACATTTTCCGAATTTAAAACTGAAGAAAAAAGGCGTTTTTGAATTAAAAATCCAACATTTTAGATCAAAATTTATATGAGAAATCGGATAAGCTCATTAAAAATACGGCATCCCATTTAAAAAAATATCAAAGTGACCCCTAGTACTTTTGTTTGATGTTCAATTGTTTTTTGCTGAAGATATTCGAATTCGCGGGAGAAAATGACTTAAGATGGCTATTTCAGTTTTTTTATAAAAGTACAGGAAAAGTCAAAAAATCGCCTTGTCCAGTCTTGGTTGGATAACCCTGTACCTCACCATAAGCGGACATATATCCCTTAGTAGCAATATTTTGAGTGGTGTCTATTTCTATGCAATCCATTTCAGCAATTTTAATATCATCGACAATATGTTTTTTATTACATTTACAATTATCTGAATCAAATCTCATATCAAATCGAACTCGAATAAAAATCAGTAGATCTCTATCATGGCACCGGTCTATCGGTCTACCGACCATCGGCCCACCGGGAATTTCCCGGTGTCCCGGTGGGTTCCAACTCTGAGGTTTTTTAATCTACAGTTTTTCTAACCACTTTTTACTTTACTTTTTAAAGTCGTTTATTTCCTATTCGTTATAATGTTAACTTATTGGAAGCGGTTAGCACTTAAATCTACACTTCTTTTGCGAACTCGCGTCCCGGCAGAGCCTTAACGGGTGTAGTACAGAATGTGTTACCCAAAAAGGAGTATAATTGATACAGTTTGCAGAGAATATAATATGATGAAATTAACTGGAACACCAATGGCAAGCATTCTGGGAAAAGCTCAAAAACCCCAGTTCTAACCACCACTTTGTACCACAACCACATCATCAGGGTCAATATCAATATTCTCTAGATTAGTCTAGATCATAATATGGAACTCTTTTCGTAGTTAACTCATTTAAATAGCTCATTTTTGTGGCAGGCGCCGGCGACGTAAATACAAGACCGTTAAAATGACAAAACATAAATCACCGAAATAAATTTATTTCGGGGATTTGTGATGATAAATTCACTCCTACAATAAAATGTCCATTTGACATTTGCGTTTTTATCACTTTGAAATCGACAAAAAAGGTGCATCCTTTTTTATCGCGATAAACCCCTCTCCAGCTATAAATTAAATGGTAAAAACCTCTCCAACTCAAAATTGAGTAGCTTTTCTTTTCATTGCTCGGCAACCTGACATATTGTTACAAATTAATTTGATGCTGTCAAACATTTTTTTAGTGAAGTATTATTTTTTTTTAGTATCTATTCATGCCAAAATTCGTGAATTTCTCTAACTAAAAATCACTCGATCTTTTTTGTAAGATCGGATAAACTTTTATTTTTTAAACTCAAACTAGATCACTTTTTAGCAATTTAAACTCGAACAAACGGTAATACGATTCGTTTGTTCTCGTTAAATTTCTAAGCAATCTAGTTTGCGTAAAAAATAAAAGTTTATATAAATAAAGTTCTTGTGGTTTCACGTATAACAACATTGACAACACAGAACTCATATTTGACAAATAAAGTAAGGTCAGACCACAAAACAGATAAGAGCTTAGACATGCAAACTACGCAGAAAACCAGTGAAACAAAGATTCAAGTTGGCCACCAGTCCACCCCGACCGTTACGGTAGGAAATTTATGGGGGGTAGTTCAAATAACTTGTTTTAAAATTACTGATTTACTGTTTAAACAATATTTGAGCATTTTGAGTTGATTCACTATAAAATACCAAAAATTATACTAAAAAAGCAATAAATGTCATTAAAACCAAATATTGTTTTTATTTATGAATGCCGATTTAAATAACAAAGCTTATGAAAAAAAAATATTTACAATTTATTTAAACTTAACTATAAAAAATAGTGCGAACAAATTCTGGCAGACATTGGTATTGAAACAATATAGAAATAGTTTATAACTACAAACAAAAAATGTTGTCTATAAAATAAACCAAACATGTAACTAATAACAGTGACGTAACTAAAAAGCCAGAGTTAAATTGTCACACAGTATTTGGGCTTGATAAGGGGCCCATGCAACAGAGAAAAACGTTTATGATTAGTACCAAAATGACTAACAGACTGAACAAAACATAATTTTAGAATTAAATACTGAGAAACTTAAAACAGTGGAAAAATTCAGCAAAATATAAAATGGCGAGGCGAGACTGATCTTAAAACATTGTTTGTTCGGTCCTTTTTACTAACCCCACATTTACTTAAAAACCTGGGCCTGCCTTGTTAGAAGAACATAATAATATAACTGTCTACACCAGTACACTAGCAAAGATGATAGGACAAAATTCAAGTCTAATATGTGTCGGAAAAGAGCACATGGTAGTGAGGCGACACTAAATATCACCGAAACCTCGGACGCATTCGGCTTCTTTCGGGGATACCCTAGCGGGAATTTCGAATGGGGATTTGTTGGTGGCGGCAGAAATAGTAGCATGTCGGTCGGAAATGTCAAACAAGATATTATGTTACGTAACGGATTGGAACATTATATTGCTTAACTCAACTAAATAATGCTGTAACTAATAATTATAGACTTATATTGGTTAAACAGCGCTAACACGGCATCTAATCCACCTTTTTGGTTCCAATTCGCCTTTTTCAAGTTCACCGGCCAATTATTTACCAGCCCTTTTTGAGTCGATCTACTTTTAAAAAAAAATAAAAGAGTTATAAAAAACCAAAAAAAAAGTCATAAAGAAAAACTGCCCGAAACGGGAATCGATCCCGGGACATCTATGGCTCATACACGGATGCTATATCCACAGTACCACTCAGTTGCTTACAAACTTCAGTTAATCTAGTAACTGTAGAATAAAAGCCAGCGTTTCGCCGAACGGAGCCGATGAACCGAATGCTTCCGAGGTTTCGGTGATATTTAGTGTAGCCTCATGGTAGTGACCGTTCGAAGAGCCCTCTGGTGGACTGGTGGCCCTAACTATTCAAACTAGGTTTTGTAACGGTTTTTTTGTTGCGAAATCACCCATATGAGTTGGACCCATGTGGGCCAGACATTTAACTCCGTTGGAAGCAAAAGCCAGTCATGTGATTCAACTGGCATTTTATTGCTTCTAATACTATCAATCCTAAAACCTACACACTACACATATATGATATAGGACAAGAGAGGTAGTTTTTCGGATGCGAAATTCGCAATTCGTGATTCGCATCTATATGAAGTACGCTTAAGTTTTAAGTTCTTTGCCATCGGCGTAGCTAGGGGGGGCAGGTGGGCCTGGCCCCCTCCTAATAGCCCTGTGGCCCCCCCTGAAATATTCAATAGAAAAAAAATTGCAAATACAATAATGTACCTTAACAAGAAACAATAAAAAAACAAACGTGTGTAATAAATAATATTGATTAATGAATCCTATAGATCACGCCGCACGCGTTGATTCCCAAAATCGGCACGTGGCGAAATCTGTCAGTCAGTTTTTAAAAGAGATTTATAATGACGAGAACAATATACATAATCAAATAACTTTTTTAATGCATATTATATTGTTATGGATCGCCTATAGCCATCGGAATACAATACTGCGCATTTGGTGTTTCTATATCATATATGTTCAAAGATCCCAAGTCTAGATTGTTACGGAATAGAAAAGAAAACAACGCGGGGCCGGGGAATTACCGAAAGTTCGCGTCTGCTCCTCCGTAGTATTAGATAAAGGCAAGCTGGGCCGCTAGAAGTCAGTCAGTTTGATAGTTTGACAGTGTACAGTGTACAGCAAATAATAAAGCGGCGATCGATAGGGTAGTGATACAACAAGTGTATTTGTATTAGTGAATTAGGGAAGTATTGGTGAACTGTGTTTAAGAATCGTTGGCGTATTACTACCGAAGTCCCAAGTAAGTGTAGTAGTTGTAGTTGGAGTTAGTAAATTTGCTTTATTGTAAGTTATCAGTTGTGTTTTTTTTTTTATTTTTTTAACGCTTATTAGTTATTTTTAACAATTTATTCAGTATAGCTTTTATCGCCAAGCTTTTGTGTCAATTTGTTTTTTTTTTTTCATTAATAAAAACATTAAAATGCAGTATCAAATAAGTATAGTTCAATTTTTGATTTGATAGAGTTTCTGGGTTGGCAACTTGGCAACACTTTTTCATAGAGTGACGGCTAGGGAATTTTCGTAAAAAGTGTTGCCAACCCATCAACTCTATCAAAAATTAGACTGTACTTCATTTTGATTTGATTGATTTTAAACTTTTTGGCTCCACTATATTATGTTTTAAAATTGAGAAAAAAAAAATGTTTTTTCGATTTCAAAAATTTTTATAGACCTTTGCGTTTCAGACGACCAACTACACTAGAAGAGGATGATAATAATCAGTCTGAACCGCAGCCCGGTACAAGCAAGGATCTGGATCAGAACATTCAACCAAGATCAATCATGCACCATTATTCCATGTGAAAATAGACGCTTCTGACTTGGGCCAACTAGAGGAAAACGCATCACAACCAATTCTTAAAAGATTTCCACAAACTATGTTTCGCAATAAAAAAAAAGGTCGTTCAGCGCAAACTATTATAAAGATTTTGATTGGTTGGAGTACAGCGTCAAAACAGATTCCATTTCGTGCTATGCTTGTCGTCATTTTGGAGCTGCTATGGATGAAGAAGCTTTTAGAATGCTGGGATTCCGCAACTGGAAAAAAACTGGTGAAAAATTAAAAAAACATGATGTATCTTTGCATCACATTGAAAGTCTCAATAAATGACATAACTATAAAAAGACAATAAAAAGCGGAAATGTTTTATATCATCTTTCACAAGCTTATAGCACCCAGATAGAGAAAAATAGGAATTACTTGAGAATGTTGGCAGATATAAGCTTAACACTGGCTCGTCAAGGAATGGCTTTCAGAGGTCATGACGAAAGCGAAAGTTCATTAAATAAAGGAAACTTTAAGGAAATATGTAACCTAATAGCAAAGTATAACAAGGGCTTTGACATTCTACATAATTCGCATAAAAACTATACCAGTCTCCAAATACAAAATGAAATTATTGCCCTCTTGTCACGGGCGTCTTTAAAAAAGATACTCGATGAAATTAGGCATTCCGGAACTTTTTCAATCATGTGTGATGAAGCTCGTTCTTTCAAAAAGGAACAATTGTCTTTATGTGTTCGCTACGCATCGAAAGATCTAGAAATTCGTGAAAGATTTCTTGCATTTCTTGACTGTTCAGAAGACAGATCGGCCACGGATTTATTTACTTTAATCTACAAAAAATTGGAAGAGCTTAATCTTAGCGACTTGCAGATGGTAGGGCAATCCTATGACGGAGCTGCGATGATGTCAGGCAATATAAGTGGTCTTCAAACACAAATGCGAGAGAAATATCCAGCTGCAATTTACACCACGCACTGCTTAGCTCATAGACTTAACTTGGCTCTGCTAGACTCCTGTAATCCATCAATATCGACATTTTTTTGTACTTTGGAGGCACTTTACGAACATTTTTCAGATCCTCAAAAGCATAAAAAATACAAACAAATATTGAAGGACCTCAATATTGTCCCCATGGAGTTGAAAACTCTGTCAGATACTCGTTGGGTGTGTCGATATACAACTTGCCACGCTGTTAAAACATGTTTCGAGGGAATCGTCACCGCACTGGAAAACGAAGTTTCTCATACAAGTACCAAACAGTCAATCACAGCAGTCGCGATATTATCCAGCATTAAACAACCATCATTTATAATTCATCTTTTTGTATTGGACGAGGTGCTAAACATTTTAAATATATTATCAAAGAGCCTCCAGGAGAAAGGTGCAACTCTGGGGAAAGCAGTTAAGGTTATTAAAAGTGTTATGACTTCATTAAATGGAATGAGAAATGAACAATATTATACCGATCTTCATACAAAACTATCGAACTTTGCCACAGAATATGAAGTTTCATTGGAAATTCCGTCGTCTAAAAGAAAAAAGCAAGCCAGTAGCAAGCTTGTTGACTTCGTCACCGAAACAACCGTAGGATTGGGTTTGATAGACGCCACATGCTCCAGAGCTAACGTAGGAGTCATTGAGTAGGTACTGGAGGGCACACATATTTTACCGAATTATTGATACTGTAAGAGAATTTCTGAACAAAAGGTTCTCACCAGAAAGTATGGCGCTTGCCAATTCAGTAGATCATTTTTTTCAGTTAGATTTTGAAGGTTCAGAGAAATTCATTGAGCAATATCGCAAAATTTTGAATATCAACACTTTTGCCTTAAGAGCAGAAATGACTGTTTTAAAAAATTGTATTTTACAATCTAAAGAAACTGCATGTTGGTCATGAATATATCAAAAAAAAACTTAATTGACTCAGAAAAACATATCCCAACCTCTACCAACTTTTTAAAGTAGCGATTATTTTGCCTATTTCAAGCGCAACGTGCGAGAGGTCTTTTTCTGCCATAAGGAGGATTTTCAACTGGTTAAGAACGACAATGACTCAAGATAGGCATTCAGATTTGGCTTTGTTGTACCTATATAGAAAAGATGTCGATATAGACTTGGAGAGTGTTGTAAATTCTTTTAGTGAGCAGAGTAGGAAGTTTATTCTCTTGTAAGTAATATTTTGTTTTTGTAAATATTTATCGCAGTGTATTATATTATATCTGTGGCTTTTGGGAGACATATGATAACTCCAAAAATACATTTTTTTTGTTAACTGTACTAATATATTTTAATTTTTATCTATTTTCATTTGATATTACCGTGTTAAGTCCAGCACTTCTAGGAAACCTGTAATAGTTTGATATTATATCGATAAGTCACCTTTATTAAATTTTTGTTTGGTATAATATTGTTAAAGTATTATATCATATGATCGAAAAAAAAATACGATAAAACAATTTGATACATTTGTGATAAGTGGTATTTATCATGTTTAAACCAAATATTATACAAAATATATTGGTAATCTTGTGTTATGTCCCAGTTAACATATTCCTACCAAATATAAACTGGTTTTTAATAAAATTTAATATGCATTCTTTCATGTAAGTGGGATATAACATAAATGTACCAAAACTTTACGAGTCCTTCGGTACTTATCATACTGACTTGTATAATGCTCGTTCATTTTCGTAAAGAGACGAACGTATTGAATACCGCGCCATTGGTCGGATAGGTTTCTAGAGCATTCTAGGCTAGTATAGTTCTCTAAATTCTGGCGGCTGCACATGCTGTTGTATACGCTTTACAAAGAAAAATTCAAGAGTACAAGACCCGATCCAACTGCAAAACCCCCGAGTTTTAGTGTTTTTCGAAACGTTTTCAAAACCTTAAATTTAAAATTTAAGAAGCCAAGTAATGATACCTGCAAAACCTGCGACGCATTATCTTTGAAAATCAAATGCTCTACCTGTGAAGAAGAAAAACAACAATTAGAAATCGAGAAAAAACAACATCAGGACAAGGCTTCCTTTCATTATGAAACAAAAGCAGGTGATAAAGAAGAAAGTGAGAAAAGCTTAGGCAAGATAATAGTAGCTGCGTTCGACCTACAAAAGTGTTTGGCTACACCGAATTTGACTGCTAGTGTGTCTTTCTACAAAAGAAAGTTATGGACATTCAATTTGACGATCCGCAATATCACTACACGACGAACATCGTGTTACATATGGCACGAAGGTGTAGCCCAACGGGGAGCTGATGAGATCGCGTCCTGCTTATTTCAATTTATTAAGGACTTAGCAGACCATGCAGAGAAGCTAATCCTGTATTCTGATACGTGCCCCGGTCAGAATCGAAATAGTATCCTACCAATTATGTTTTTAAAAGCACTGGATGAAAAGAGTACTTTAAAAGAAATTCATCACAAGTTCCTAGTTCCTGGACATACTCATTTGGAGTGTGATACAGATCATGCCACCATAGAACGATTTGTGAAACAAAGAAACCCCACAATCTCAGTTCCGCAAGACTGGGTATCCGTAGTTAAAATGTCCAGCCCTCGTTTTCATGTTAAATTTATGAGGCAAACGGACTTTTTTGGATTTTCCAAGCTTCTAGCAACGCATTTTATAAAAAAAAATATTGCTAAAGATAAATTACCCTTTGGTTGGAATAGAATATTTTGGTTATATTACAAAAATGATAGTGACATAGGCTTCAAATATACATTGAATTCACATGAACCATTTCGTTGTCTTTCCATGCTTAGAAGAGGCAGATCATTGTCCATGTCTAATATTGAATTACCTCCAGCGTATAGTGAGCCTATAGCTATAGACATTTTAAAATATAAAGATATTCTTGACCTTCTTCCGTTTATTGACACACTTTATTATGGATTTTACAAAACATTGAAGCACACTCAGACCAGAACACCGCAATATGTGAGCGACAGTAGTGAGGATAATTTTGACGAATAGCTAGTATTTTTTTAATTTCTTAAAAGTTGTGTTGGTTTTAAAATTAAACCATTTGGTTAACAATGTTTTCAAGTTTAAAGAATTGACAGTTAACTCCTTTAGAAAACTTTTGCGTTTAAATGTTTTTGATACAAATGTGATATGTGTCATGTTAACTCCATTAGAAAATTTTTGCATTTAAATATTTTTGATATAAATATGATATCTGTCATTTTTTCAAATACAGAAATACCTACACAGATTTTGTTAATTACATCTAAAGCGTGCTATAATAAAGCATTTAATAACTGATGTTTGGTTTCTTTACTTATTATATCCGATTTAAAAAACACATCCATATTTTAAAATCCCTCTACTGCAAAACAATGATTTTGGAGTTATCATATGTCTCCTAAAAGCCACAGATATGTATTAGGTATATTAAAAAAAATAAAACCACTATACTATTAATTATAAGGCATTTTTTCTATTTATTTTTTTATTGCACGACAAATAAAAAAATATACCTATATTTTTTAATCCACCGTACACTGGAGCCCAGGCTCCCCCTGAAAACTAAGGCTAGCTACGCCGATGTTCTTTGCCCTCAAATATGAGCATGCAATTATGAAATATGCTGTATACTGTATATTATGGTCTTATGTGTCTCCATCTATAATGTATTCACTGAAATACTAAGGACTAACCTCTTTTAAGTTATGTACATTACAGCATTCTTACATAATATTACAGTTTCCTATATAGCACGGTCATGAGAATCCTAGAATTGAAAGATTCTTGATGTCGAATGATCTTGAATTTTTTACTAATATCCTAATCCTTACTAAACAAAATCCAATATGTCGAGAAATATTTTTTTATTGAAAAAAGTTATTTTAAATACTTTATTCATGAGATCATAAAAATAATTTCACTTTACGTTCTCAATTTTTAATTATTTCGCAATTTATTTTAATCTAATTTCGGCACCCTGATTTCCATAGTTTCCGTAACCTCTTGTTTTGTGGTTTCTGTCAAGTTTCCATCCTAAACAAACCAATCTGAATTGTCTAACAAAAATTTGTTAGTTAACAAGCAAATAAGAGCGCAGTCTTTATATAAAAGGTAAGTATATGTTGAATATACTTTTTTACGTTGCGATTTTATGTACATAAATAGAAATAGATGTATATCTTCCTTATTTTTTAGGTAATTTTTACACATTTTTTACTGGACATTTTACAATTTAAATACTGTACAGCAACAAACCAAAAGAAGCACAGAGGCAAGATAGAAAATAGGAACCTTGTGTAAAAAGGACAAAGAAAAGAGATCGGAAATAACCAGGTGACCAGTATTCTTTACCCCCATTGGCCAAAATCTTTTACCTCAAGGCAGAAAATAAATAACTTGGACGGTAAGTTCATGATTCCATTGGCGGTTCATCAGCTGCTTCAGGAAGCCCAATGTTGCCAAGTTTTAAATTTATCAGCGAAAGAAATAAGAATTACAAAAAATATGCCAAATTTTTTACTATGATTCAGTTATACTCGAGACTGGGAACAGATAAAAATTCGCAAACTTTACTTCTAATTACTCCAGTGGCTTCTGGCTTCAGTCACTAACCCTTTATATATACCTTTGAATAACAAAATAATTTACTCTTATTGTTAATGCATCACCAAACTGTTTTTTTTTAGCATAGGTGCGCGCACTACCTAAATTCCTAGTTGGATAGGTAATCTCGATATCCCAGCAAAACAAAAATCAGTGTTACCAAAATACATAATAAAATATCCAGTATTCAATGGCGGATCCACGGGGGGGGGGGGGGAATTACCCTTCCCCCCCCCCTTCTAGAACCTCACAATTCATAGATTTTGCCAGTATTGTAGAAAAATATTACACGTAAAAGTCAAGTCTAATTTTCTCGCCCAAAAAAAGTCTCTGGATCCGCCACTGAGCATATAAACTACGTTTTCATTGAACATTATGATGAAGGTAAAGCAGAGTTTTATAATTGTTCATTGAAACATAGAATATTTAACTTTTCACCTGTAACAAGTGCGGAAAGTGATACTATTCCGCACGCGACTGAGGGTAGTTCGGTTAGCAGTTCAGTTCGGAAAGATAGTTTCCATATGTACCATGTACCTTTTACAAGGGCGGTTTTACGGGGGGCTAAAACCGCCCTTGACCTATTAGGTAGGTACTACCTATTAGGTACAATGATTTTTCTATGAGCGTGCATGAGGAAAACCAAACTGTATTTGAAATAATTATGTCAGTGTTGAAAAACCTTTTAGCACTACTTTCAGTGTTGAAAACTATTTCAGTACTAGTGCGGAATAGTGCAACTTTCAGCACGCATGTGAGTGCGGAAAGTAGTTACGTTCCGCACGCTCGTAAAGAAAAAAATTTCGTTATTTCTGGCAAGTACTTTACGTCCATAGATCTAGCAACGCCGCAAAAATTGCCATTCGTGCTGTCAAAAAAAAACGACCGTTTATTATCTCGCAACGGCGTTTTTCGGAATTCTTTTCATTTTGCCTCCAAATTTGCGGTCAAAAACGAGTGTGTAAACATTTAAAATAAGGGTGTATTTTTCTTTAGATCTCTTTTAATTCGGTTTCTTAGCTATGGCGACTATAAGAATTCACGAGGATCAAGAAAACCAGCGAACCGAAGGACGAAACAAAATGCACGCCGTTGGTAATGGAGGGAACCAAAATCAAAAAAGGGCCGTTTTAGGGGTACTTGATGGTAACAGACACGAGAATAATGTGCAGCATTTTAAAGGCAAACAGGTAGGTATATAAAATTTTAGGTCATTCCTTAAAAGAGAAATATCTCGTGGCGTCTATTTAGGTCAACAAATGATACATTTTAGGTCGTTCCTTAACAAAAAAGTAACGTTGAACGTTTATTTCATCTCTTCAGTGTCTGTCATAACATCTATATTTTATATAACAAGTGCAAGAATAAGACAACAAATTTTGTGTTCTAAATTTCAATTGTATCATACCTACGTGATACATTAATGAAGTCAGTTCAGTTTTTAGTAAGCAGGTACATAGGATAGGTACTATAGACTTTCAAATGTAAATAGCCCTGTTTGAGTAAACTGATCTACTGGATTTTCTCACAGTGGATTGTGTGGCTCATTATTAGACTTTTGGCAAGCTTCGAAGCTTCCTCAACACTTCTAAACTTTGTTTCCAAAATATCAAGTATTGCCTGCTTGGATGTCGACCCTCAGGTCCCTGATATCTCTCAATGTATAGTCACTTGGAAGCATGGACATTTCACCTGCGTTTGCCATAGATCAACAGCACGTCAACTTTTTTATTTTGAGAGTAAACAACCATTTTTATTAACTGATTTTAGACACTACAAAATACTTTTATAAGTAGCTCACAAATTACCAAATATTGAACTATAGTTTTATGGCAGAAAAAGTAGTTTTACTTTTTGTTTCTAGATGTCATTTTACACATTATTTCCATATACTTACCTACCTGTTTTTTAATAAAATTCAGTAAGTGAAATTGAAATTAGTAGGTACAATTCTTTCGTTTACAACTCCTTTTTTTTACAATATTCTTATGATACATTCATTATTAGAAAGGTAATTTAATAAGCTATTTTTTGGCTGTGAAATAATCGCATATTGCCATTTAAATAGGTTAAGTCAAATCAAATCATTTATTGATGTCATATACATGATGTAGGTACTTACACAAGTCAAACAGTATGTACCTATTAGCATTAGTTAAAAAATGAAATGTCACTAAAATTCACTCAAGTAATGATATATAACATAAGAATGATAGCAATAATATGATACATCTGTACATCCAAAATCATTTTAAACTACATATAAAATATATTTTTTTTATGACCCATCTAAAATATTCTTAATATTCTTGTTCTTTCTCGAACAAGTTGATTATACAGTAACATATTTTAAAACTAAATAAAAAATTGGCCTCTGGCTGCTACTCAATTTATTTTAGTATTTTATTAATAAACGGGATCAACCCCATTACAAAATATTAATAATTTACAAATAGAAATGCCTAACCAACAACAGACATAAGATAAAGCTACAGTAATAATAATAATACCAAATATGCCTATTTCATTTACCTAAATTACATTATAACATTTTCACAATCAAAATTTTAAGTGGAACATCTATACTAAACAATCCCATATTCATAAAATAGACCAAAGGATTCCCCTGATATGACTCTTCAAGTGAGATAAGGGAATGCCCAAAATTTTAATACCCTCAGAATTTATCAGTCTCAATGTTGTCTCAACAGGCGAGTGCTTAGTTGGTGCTGTGATGTGGCAAAGAAAACAACCGGTTCACTCTTAGATTACGGAACATTGAATGAGATTTTATTAATGAGTTCAGGACAAATCACCTGGCCATTCAAAAGCTTAAATACAAACAGTAGATCCGAGGGGCCATCCACTGGTCGCATTACTGGTACAAATTGGCCCGCATTACTGTGCATTACGCTGCATTACACTGCATTACATCGCATTACCCTGCATTACCTCGAATTATCCTGCATTAAACCCACATTACTCTAAATACGTTATGCTTATGACTTATGACTGACAGAAGTAACTTTTTCAATAGTTTGTATCGCAGAGGATCAAAATACCTTTTAACTGCAACACGTAAGTAAAATTTTTAACATCCTAAAATATATAGGAAATACAAGCGGATAAGAAAATTTGGTTAAAATCAAATCAAATCAAATCAAATCAAATATATATATTACGTCAGGAATTACACAGTAATTTTACGATCGTCAACAACTCTGGTTTTTTTACATAAAATGTGCCAGCACACATACCTTAAAATCTTAAACTAAAAATGTAAACATATGTAATAACACTAACTTAAAATTAACATACATATTAAAACCTGTTAAAATTAACACACTATACAAGTTGATGTAGTAAAAACTCGTCTATACTATAAAAAGCATTGATCAACAAAAATGTCCTTATTTTTACCTTGAACCGTCTAAGAGGCAGATCTCTCAGAGTAGCAGGAAGTTTGTTATAGAAAATAGGACCATAGTAGTTAAAGCACATACGTGTTTTGTGGAGTCTCAGAAAATCTAGTCTTATTTGATTTCCTTGTCTAGTAGGATAATGATGGTAGTAATTATTTGTATTAAATTTGTCCAAGTTGTTGTGACAATAAATAATACATTCATATATGTATCGACAAGGAATAGTCATAATGCCAAGCCTTGAGAAAGCAAGCCTAGCATCCTCCCTGTAACCAAGGCCAGCAATGATCCGTACTGCTCTACGCTGCAGTGCAAAGACTCTTTCGAGATGTGCTGAGTGTCCCCACGTTAAAATGGCATACACTGCCACAGACTGGAAAAGGGCATGAAAAGTCTGCAAGAGAACAGCCTCCGGCATAATCCTAGAAAGGTTCTTCAGCAAATAGATATTTTTAGACAGGCGTGAAGCAGTGTACTCTATATGAGCTTCAAATTTTAAAGTTGGATCGAGGTAAATGCCCAGAAACTTCACCCCATCAGAATCACCCTCCTCAAGCTCTCGTAGTCCAAACACTATATTTTCCGTTTTATTTTCGTTAAGTGTGAGCTTATTCGATCTAAACCACACATTTAAATCTTTAACTCGTTCATCCATACCAACTCTTAGATTCTCGCGACTCTCGCCACTTATTGCCACCGACGTGTCATCCGCAAACAACAAGGTCTTTGCCCCCGGCACTGCTAGGCCGATATCGTTAATGTAAATGAGAAATAGCAGTGGCCCCAACACCGAGCCCTGTGGGACACCATGCTGTACAGCCGCCCAGGTTTCAGAGATCCTGCCGTTGTATACTGTTTTTTGATTTCTGCCATTCAAATAAGAGCCAATCAAATCCACACTCACTCGGTCCACACCATACCATCCCAGCTTCTCCAGCAAAATTTCGTGTGATACACAGTCGAATGCCTTTGAGAGGTCACAGCATGCCGCGCTAACATAGTGCCCCCTCTCAAAAGCCTCCGCCACAAACTCCAGGAAGTCCAGAACAGCCAGGGATGTGGATCTACCGGGCCTGAAACCATACTGGCTGTCTGTGAGCAAGTTATTATTTTCAAAGTAAGCATACAGTTGACTTTTAAGCAAATACTCGAATACCTTTGACATTATAGGAACCAGTGCAATGGGGCGGTAGTTAGATAAGTTGTTCTTATCCCCTTTTTTAAATACTGGTACAACCTTTGTTTTTTTTAAGCATGTTGGGAAAACACCATGTCTTATACATTGATTTATTAGTTTAGTTAGAGGCAAAATCAACAGATTCTTTAAAGACTTTAACATAGATACACTCATATCAAATATATCTTTACTTTTTTTGTTTTTTAGTGCGTCAATGGCATCCCTCACCTGGTTAAAACTAACCTCCTGAAAACCAAATGTTACACCTATATTAAAGTTTGAAGCAGTTACATAATCACTTGGTTCAATCCCAGTAGCCGAGACTTTAGATAACGTTTCTTCTGCTATGTTAGCAAAAAAAAACGTTAAAATCATCAGGTGATAAGCCCTCACCCCCTGTACAGTTGCTACAACCCCTGATATTGTTTACCACATCCCAAGATGCTTTCACAACATTGGATGATCTCAGTATAAAGTCAGAATAACCTTTCTTTTTTGCTGTTTGAATATTTTGCCTATATTCCTTTTTAAATGTTTTTATATAATCTCTCAAATTTTCTGAGGGTTTATTTTTATAAAAATCGTGCAAAAACTTCAGAGTTTCCCTCATACCCTTTAGGTGATCATTAAACCAATCTATATTTATTTGTTTGCGAGATGATTTTCTTTTAGTTTTAGGAAAGAACTCGTTTATGCCAGTTGAAAATACAAGGGCAAACTGACTAAACCTTGAATCAGCATCCATCCCCTCTGTGCTTACAAAATTCCAGTCAACATTCTCCAAGTAATCATACATTTTACGCATGCCACATTTGGTGACCGGTCTGCACTCATAGTACTCAGGCTCCACACTCATTCTACTCACACTCAGGCTTACCTCGATTGCCAAGTGGTCTGACAAAAATGGGTTAAAAACACCTATATTAAAATCCAAAAGACCTTCAAAATTTATAAATACATTATCAATACAGTTCACCAGGTTTGTACTCTGAAAGACCTGCCTAGACAAACCAAAGCTTCCTACTAAATCAATAAAATCGTTTTTTCTCTGATTGTTAGTGTTAAAAATAATGTTAAAATCTCCATTTATTACTAAATACTTATATCTATTTCGACTTACGACTTGTAGTAAATTTTCAAATACATTTAAAAAAACATTAAAATCACCAGTTGGTGGGCGGTATACAGTTAAAATTGCTGTGTTAAAGTCTTTCAACTCCATGGCTGCAATCTCAAGGTGGGATTCAACTGAAAGTATGTTTATATTGTCTATACCCTGCCCCTTCAGAGTAGGCTCTGCCAAAATCGCCGTTCCCCCACAATTTCTATGGCATCGTGCAAAGTGGGATGTCACTTCAAAATTCTCCACAGTAAGACACTGTATTTCATCATTTTTTAGATGATGTTCACTAAAACACAGGACATTGTACTTGCTATCAGACTGTAAAGTATGAAGAAATAACTCCAATTCCTCAACTTTATTTCGTAAAATGAATAAGATGACTAATTTGCCAACGTCGCAAAATCGTTGGCCATCGTCTTCGCGGCTTATTATTATTATGTTATGTTTTTGGTTTTATTTAACTTCTGTGCAGCTTTCCTAGGATGGATTCCTGCATTTGTACTTGTATGTGAATTAATTATGTTCATTTGTGATAATTAAGGATATTTCCAAAATATGAAGTAAATAGTACATCGAGTAGTAGTGATCGACCGATACCGATACCGATACCGATATATCGGCCGAGAGCCGATTATCGGTATCGGCCGATAGATGTAAATATATATCGGCTATATCGGTCGATGTATAAAAACAACCATAGCAGCTTAAAACATTTTTTTGATATTTAAATTTAAAGTAATATTTCAAATAAGTTAATCTTAAGAAATTATGGTAGATATAACATGAAATAGGCATTTAATATGAATAATGTAGTTTAGGCAAATTATCATGTAAAAATATTAGTTTCTCGGTTGTTTCTGGATTCAGCCGATTCCTTTTCGCCGAATTTACGGTTCCAGCTTCTGAAAACATTTGCTCACTTGCAACACTGCCAACTGGTGCAGATAAATATATAAGAGCTTGA